>RCWM02000512.1:347500-773628 GCA_003667255.2 Euschistus heros
GCTATATTAATTATGGATAGGAATAACATGTCTGGTAAACAGGTTTTTTTTTTCGACGAAGAAAATCCCTGTTCATTTTAGATTGTAAATATCTTTTTCTTTTTTAAGCCGTAGGGTCGTTTCCCTAATCCAGAACAGAACCGCCCGAGGGTAGGGGAGTTGCCTCTTGTTAGGAGGGGGCTACCAGTTAACAGATCATTTGGGAAAAAAACCATTAAAGGGAATTGCGGTTTTTTATTTTCAAAAAGTTTTTATACTTAGTTTATTTAAATTTAAATCTAAATAAACCTTTAGAGAAACAAAACAATATTTACCATATTTACTTTCTTTTAACCACTACATTAACAGTGTATTTGAATTTATTACTCGGAGTGATAAACTGTATTAATCTGCCATTATTGATAACTGCCCATTAAGGCTATTCGTGAAATTGTGCGATGAAATCGTTGCAGTATTTGGAGCAGCAGTTTGTTATTATTTATTATTTTTTTTTTAATTTGGATTCTTTTAGCTTTTATTAAAATACTTTTAGATCAAACACTTCTTTAAGTAGTTCAATTGTAAAAAATAAATCATAATATATTTTTTTTTGACATAGATGTATCTTTTGGCTACGAGTCTAGACTTTTTTGCCATAAATTTTTTTATTACATTCAAAAATATAACATTTTGACAATCTGGCTCTGTTGGTGTTGCTCGGATCTCAAATTTACCGGCTCTTTCCTTATCGTAACTTAATGGAAAACATTTTTTGTAATATAACATTTATAACTAGGACCGACCGGTTAGTAGCTATATTTTTCTCAATCAGGGAGGAATTGCATATTTTTTTGTCATTTTTTTTTATATTTATTTTTTTTTGAATTATTACATGCTTTCTTACTTCTTGGGCTATGAGTTATATGGATGAAAATGAATCCATTAATACAATATGTTCTACTTATGAAAAAATAAAAACAAAACAAAATAAAGAAAAAAAAAAATTAAAGTCGCCTCTAACTAACTAAAAAATAAAATAAAATATCATAAATGATAACATTTATATTAGCTGTATTATTATTATCTATTATTTAAATCTTTCTTTGAGCCGGTTTAATTGCATTTGTTTATGTACTTATTTGTCATTCTTAAGAGAACTTGTCCCAGAATAAAATTATATTTCTGTTCTCTTCTATACTATACTTGTACACATGGGTTGTGCTAATTTCGGAATAAAGGACCTTTTCATATTAATAAGGTAACTCTAGAAGAGAAAAAAAGATCTAGGCATAATATTACACATACTATATGATAGCATATTATAAATATTGAGACACAACAAGGGAACCACTCCCAAATAATGATGTAGGACGGGACGGAATAAATTGATTCGAAGGATGATAAAGAGGATCCATCGAGGAGCTATTCATACAGTCCCTTCGTAGTGTATCCCGTCCCATCTATATTTGCTTTAGCCCACCGAACCCCCATCCCCATCTCAGTGGTGGTTTCTTTGAGTAAGAAGGTTTCTATTTGTTTTGATTTTATCCGATATATACTCGGCTTACAAACTGTTTCCATGTTGCCGTGTAGCTTGCTTTCTTCGATGCTTACTAATGAAATGTTAAGAAAATACGTTCTAGAAAGATGGAAAAAAATAATCAAATTTGAGTAATGGACATTCTCGAAATCTCGCCAATTTTGTATAGCGGATGCGTACAAATAGTGGATATCGTTCTAATAGAGATCAATTGGATAATGAAAAACAGTAGAGATCCTGTTATCAGGGACAATGATAGGTATGGGGGTTCATGAATAATCAAAAACCCTGGATAATCGAATTAAACCATTTTATTGACTAGGTAGATGCTGTAGATAAGAAGGTTAATAAAAAAATAACAACTGTGCAGAAAATCAATTTTATTAACAAACGTTTTTTATACATTTATTTAATTATAATAAGCACAATTTAGTAAATAATTTTGTTTTCAGTCAAATAGTGTTTCATAGAATGACTTGAAAACATTACCATTCCTAGAATATAGGTTGGATTACTATATAGTTACCGGAAACATCTCATTCATGCGATAACAGCTTGACGTTTTTTTTTTTCCATTGATTTTATTTTATTATTTTTAAGAACAACACTAAAGATTCGGTGGTTGAACAAGATTTTCTTCCAATAAAGTCTTAAAATTACAACTATTTCTTAAGTCAGCCTCATGTTGTTTAATCAACAACTTTTGAACTCGAGGAAGTCCATTGTTGATAAACAAGCTTAGATGAGTGTCCTGAAGATAGAACAAGTTATTGGTAAATAGTAAATAAGAAAAACGTGTTTATTGTTCTTGGGAATTATTTTTTTGGTTGGCAGCCAGATTGTAAACAGAAACACATCTAAGTTAAAAAACGTATTGCAGTGCTGACGTTTCGGCATGAATTGGAAACCTTCGTCAGGGCTAAAATAACAAACAACAGAATGTGACGAAGAACAATAAAATAAGTATACAAATGCATATTCTTTAAATTACTTAGAGGACCACAAGATTGATAAATGAAGATAAAATTTCTTCCAGCCTGAGTTCTTGTCTAATATTAAACTGCTTTAAGGTGGTTATTATTATTACATATATTAATGTTTTGTGGGATCGAACAGAGTGGTAAAAAAATATATAAGGATTTTTAATTAATAGAATTTTCCAGAGTCCACTGTTAGTGCAAATTTGATATTTAGGGAAAAATATACCACCTCAAATTAACATCTTATTGTCCATGAGTCCAAAGAGGAATAGTTGGTTACATTCACTTGATATGTGAAGAAACTTATAAATCTTATAAGTACCTAAGGAAACCGTTTTCTCACAAAAAAGAATGAAAACTTCCTTAAATGTTTCCATTACTGGTACATATACCTCGATTTAAATTGGATTAGGAATACCAGACTGAAATGACAAGAAACTGCCAGTTGTTTTCTACTTCTTCAACATTTTAGTTCTAGTGACAAACGTTCAAACCCTCCGAATAATAACAAGAGACTCATTTACATGACAGTAATTACACTTATTTGGACAAACTTTTTTTTTTCCCTCTACCAAGCCTCTTCAGGCATACGGGGTTCTTAATTTGACAAACAGATTTGAGTTTTGGTGCTTCCATCCACTTGTCTCGTATCCAATCCTTACTATACACAATCCTTGGATTTCTTGATCTTCAATGTTCACAAATAAAATTATCAATGATGATCTAAATGTCCCATATATTTCTGAATTGGCCAAAGCCAGATACCTGTCCTTTGACTGTCCTTACGGGGGCGTTTGAAAATGGCAACCACCGAAAGGGGGTAGCAAATATCAAAAAATGGTATTATTTGAAGATGATTTAATTAAAACAAACAAGAAACTGCAAACCCCCTAGGTGTCAAAAAACGTCAAAATCCGCGTTTTTTCAGTCCAAAAGTGGACCATTTGAAGAAGATTTATTTGAAGCACACAAGATACTCCCTTCATGACAAAAAACGTTGTCGGCCAAAATTTGGAGGGGCTTCGCACCGGCAGGCAAAATTCAAAATCCGTGTTTTTTCAGTCCAAAAGTGGACTACTTAAAGACGATTTATTTGAAGCACACAAGAAACTGCATGCTCCCTAGATGACAAAAAACGTTCTCTGCCAAAATTTAGCCGGGCTAAGCACCGGCTTACGAAATTCAAATTCACGTTTTTTTATTCCGAAAGAGAACCATTTGTAGACTTTTTTTGGCAGATCTTTCATTATAACCTAAAACTATTCGTCCGATGAAAATTTATTTTTCTCAAGTGATAGCTGTCTAAATTTGCAATTAGACCCATATATTAAATTGATATAAAGTCATGTAAAAAACCAATGGCAGCACGCTAAAACCCCGTACTGCTGTGAAGTCTAGGTTTTTTTTTTTGGAACATTTTTTGCTATAACTCCAAAACTATTTGTTTAATACAAAATTTATTATCTTTAATTGAAAGCGGACTAAATTAACGATCACACAAAATATATATAATTTTTAATGAATCCCGCAAACTACCCACACCAGCCCACTTAACATGTAAAATTGTTATATTTTTACCAAAATATACACATTTAGCGTGCTGGCGTTGGAACTTCACGGATTTCAAAAAAATATTTATGTGTAAAATGTGATATTAAATTTAGTCAGCTTTCAGTTGAAAAAAGTAAATTTTGGTTCGGACAAATGGTTTTAGAGTATTATCGAAAAATAATTTAACAACAGTACTTGTTTTTAGCGTGCTAGCACGGGTATGTTACAGAGCTTGATCAAAATTTTATATGTGGGGCCTAATTGATAATTTATTTAGCTATCAGTTGAGAAAAAAAAAATTGGATCGGACGAATAGTTTTGCGGTTATAACAAAAAATGTACGAAAGAACTTGGATTTTACAACAGTTCGGAGTTTCAGCGTGCTGGCATGGGCATTTTACATGACTTTATATAAATTTCATATGTAAGGTCTATGAAAAAAAAAAAAATATATATATATATATATATATATATATATATATATATATATATATATATATATATATATATATATATATATATATACACACATTATAGCTAAATAAAAGGATCGCGGTTTGGAGTTTTTAAAAAGAAGCTTTATTGAGTGACAAACATTGATACAAGAAAAAACACAATTTATAGCCTAGTACAAAACTTCGGGCATAACATCTTCGCGCGACGAGAGAATGTCTCTTGAGGCCAGGTGGGGCTGGCCTTTTATAGGGTTATTTAGGAGAGGGGATATCATACATTTGTTTATTATCCTTAATACTATTCAGCTCCACATAACTATATATATATATATATATATATATATATATATATATATATATATATATATATATATATATATATATAAAATATATCTTTATTATTAAAAGCTAAATATGTAAAAACCTAATGCGTGATTATGATAAAGTTTAAAGTTGTGCATCTAGAGGAATTTAGTATACAAAGAAAAAAAAGGGATTTCCTGGGAAGAAGGGAGGTGACCAAGCAGACTAAAGTGGCAGTCTACAAGTCAACATTCCTGCCGATACTGTTATACTCATCAGGACATGATCAGGAATGATACCATAAGGGCCAGTCTTGACGTAAAATCGGCAGAGACCATCCTGGAGGAACACAAACTAAGATGGTTCGGACACCTCCTCAGGATGGATCAATAGAGAATCCCCAGAAAAACATATGAGACGCGAATGGAAGGAAGAAGGCCTTCCAAAGCAGGAGAAGATAGCTGGTTCAAGAACGAGACATTTTATCCAGACTCTATAAAAGGAAGCCACACACCGCACAGCGGTTTTAGATAGGTCTATGAATATGAATGGATGAATAAAAGATATCTTCATTATTAAAAGCTAAATGTGTAAAAACCTAATGTGTGATTATGATAAAGTTTAAAGTTGAGCATCTAGAGAAATTTAATATACTAAAAAAAAAAAAAAAAAAAAAAGATTATTTTATTTTTTTCCAATTCTCGTATCGAATCCCTACAATTCTTCGTAAAATTCTCACTACTCCTCACTTTGTCACAAAAATATCTATAAAGATCTCAATTGCTGATTTAGCACAAACCATATGCCTATCCTTTCATAGTAATCTCGATAACAATTCAAATTCATTAGTATCTCAAATTGCTTCCCATTCTGTTCCCGATAACCCTCCGAGGTGTCTGAAGAGATAATCTTGAGACCTAGTGTAGAACTTTTATGAGATGTCCTTTATACGTTATTTCATTGTAATAATTTTCCACAAAGTTACTTGGTATATATATTGTATACAGATGTAAATATTAATAAATATTTTTTTTTTTAAATGTAGATGTATTATTGTTGAATTCACCTCTTTTTATATCCTTATATGTTATCCGAACTTGCAGCTTATCCAAAACCCATTGGTTTTATTTATTCCGGATAATTAAAAGTTTACCGTGTATTCTTCCCCTCAGAGCGGGAATGGGATTTTCTTTTTTTGTTAGTATTTTTGTTAAATATTTCTCATAGGGTTGAAATTTACTAATTTGGAGAAGGCTGTTGAATCGGTAGCGGAGCCTGGTGTTGAGGACATTAGCAAGTGAATCGGGCAGGTAGAGCTGCTCCTGTATAATACAGCTGTGAGTTATGTCGGGGACCAGCTGGCACGGTCAGTCGATACTACACACTCCGATTATTGTATCTGGTCAAATAATCTCCCTCCTACCTCCCCTTTACAAGAGTTCTACCTCTTCCCCTATTTCTTACACAGCGATTCGTAATACTTCTGCCCTGATTGTGCTTCGGAAATCGGACGGAAAAGGAGGTACGATTTGCCAGAAAAAATGTTTTATACTTTCCACAATGTTATCTTTCTTAATTAATATATATGAAGTAGAAGATTAAGACATTGATGAAAAATAAGCAATATCTTTTAGAACGTTAACAATATACAGGGGTTATTCACCCTAGAAATAAACTGCATACTTAAATATTACAACAGAAATTTTTTATTTTCTTTATATTAATGTTATATTTTTAATTGATGAATCCACATTTTGATGAATTGAGGGTTGGTTATTCACTCTCATTTTATCTTAATTTAATGTAATATCTATATATATATATATATATATATATATATATATATATATATATATATATATATATATATATTGATTTTACTTCAAATTTAAATAGTTATTCTTGGAAACATTTTAATAATTATATTAGGAATGTAAACTGTATTTATTGTTAGAGCAATTGATGAAAAACATTGAAATATTTCAACTATATCACTGCAGGCTTAATAAGGGGCGAGTAGAGTAATATGACGCAGGGCTCTCTTGCAGTAGTTTTGATATTCAGACAGACAAGAAAGGTGCTGCCACTAAGTGATCGACAACACAATTTTTGTACAAGAACATTTCTTCTCCGTACGTGTGCTGTTTTGCTCAGTTTTGTGAAAATATTCAGTATAGTCGTACCGTTCTTATTTTCTGTTAAGAAAAGGATTGTTTTTTGACCAATTAATGTTTTAGTTTAACAAATTGAAGTGATAGTGGATGTCACGCATTTTTTTTCTTGGGGTTCTTAAATTTTTCTCGACCAAGTCAAATAGGCTAAAATGACTTTTTTTGGTAGCTGCGTGCAATAAGACAATCGGCACGGACGGAATTTTTCAAAAAAGATTAGTAATTATTTCCCAAGTAGTGTGCGCACTGGGCCGTCACGTTTTCACCCTGCGTCATTATACCAGCACCTTAGGTTAATATGACGCAAAGAGGTACCCTCGGAAAATGTAATTTTTTTGGAAAAATATTACTTTGACATCCATAATTCTCAAATATGACCAACAAATCAACATTTCAAGCAACTTTGGTGAGCTTTAGAGTAACTGAAAAAGTTTCGGTACTATGACCATCCTCTCTTTGGTGCGTCATATTATTGTCCTGTAAAGTTTGAATAATAAAGTTATTGATTCCGAAATGCAACGCAAATATTCCTCTCTTCAGCAAAATAAAATACAGTTAAACATTTCACTCTTTTCCAAAAATAATAATCTACTAACTAATACATCACTAAGTACAATTGCCATTAATCCAGAATAAATATAATGTCTTCTTCAATCAAAGTTAATAATTTAGTTGATGTTTTATATCGTATTCATCTAATGAGTATATTTTGAAGATTAACGATGCTCCGGTAATTCATGAAATGCATTCAGACGTTTTCAAAATAGCAAGTTACTCTGCTAGGATATTCGATTATCATTGCCGTGGGGCAAGTCTGTATGATTCGTTATGTTGTCTGTCAATCATAAATACAGTTAGTGCGCAACCTGTGTTATATCCGGCATCGCTCCCATCAGTGTTTATGTCAGTACTCTGTAAGTTGTCTGATATTGTCTCGTCAAAATGTTGTACTTATTTAGCAAGAAGGGTGGATTCAACGTTTTGAAGTCGAGCCTAAAATAACTTTTTTTTTTTTTGGTCTCTATGCTGTTATGATTAAGTCCATATTTTTTTAAGTTTTATTTTTTTTTAATTTTGTTTAATGTAGGGGTTTCAGTAATTTCGTAACCTGTGAGTATTGCTTCAGAAAGTCAGCAGGGGCATCTTATTACAAAGTATTTGTTACACAATTTTCTATAGTACAAATGGTGTATGATGTATCTTTGTGATTTGTAATTTATTTTATGGCCACATTGCCAATTTGATATTAGTTTTATTGGTCTATGGTAAAGTATAAATTAAAAAGATCCAAAAAGTATGGCAGTAAATTTCTATTTTAACTGCCTATGAACACAAGTTAGATTTCAGATGACATATTTTTAGTGCACTTATTATTCCTCCATCCTCACTGACGTTATTTAATTATATAAATGCCTCATAAATGTTAATCTTCATAAATGCCATTCAGAATTAAAACTTTAACTTGTATTGAAACTTTTTGGCTGTTGCTGTATCATTTTTCTGTTACATCTCCCTCTCTACAGATATTATTTATTTTTAACATTTACTTTATTTTAAAATAGAAATCATTGAATCTTTTAAAGTTGCTTATAATATTTATTCTTTTACTAACCATTTTTTCTGTATTTTTTCTATATATTTATTTTTCCATATTTATATATATTGTTTAATTTAATTTTTCTCTATTCTCTTATTCAAACATGTATTAACTTTTATTTATATTGTTATATTGTAAAAATTTCTAGTTTATTGACCTTGTTTTGTTTACTATGCAGCATTTTATATTCATTTTAGGTTGCTTGGCGTGGTTACAAATATTCGTAAATTTTTTTAATGAGGGCCTTGAAAGAGTTTTGTTTTGAATCTCTTAGGATGACTCCAGGGTGAGGAGGGGGGTACTGGAGCTGGAGCAGACTAATTAGGGCTGTCCGACTAGATAGTTGTCAGGTCTCTTCCATAGGCCAACTTCCCTCCGGAATCAGCCTCCACTTAATGAAAGGACTTGAAACTTAACTTCACCCTGGTTTCCATTTCCGATTTTCTACCATAACTGCCCACAAATCACCAGACTTGGGAAGCAAATGAAGGAGTTGACTATTGTGAATATTTTTAACTCGGCGAAAATTTAAATATTAAAAAATAGCATTAAAATAACCAAACGAAAATTTCGAAATATGTTTTTATGTACCCCACATATCAACACACTTGAATGGTCTTTATAATATTATTGAATTATAAAAAAATAAAATAAAATTTATTCGGGGGCAACTTATCTCCGAAGAATAAAATTAAGGTAAAATTAAGAGGGCAATCACATGGCTCTGATAATTAATTATAAATTATATCAATAAATAAAAATAAATAAATAAATATATATAACTAAAATATTCTTATTTTTTGTATAAAATATACGGTAAAGCAGACTAGTCGGCTGCTTTTGTAGTCGGCGATTAGTTAGAATTCAGCGCCGACCAGTCGGCCATTTTAATCATTTACATTTTTACACTTAAAAATGGATTGATTAAAATGAAAACATGTCCTTTATTGATTATAATTTTTATTTTAGATTCGTCTTTACAGTTTGTAAATCATTCCACTAATAGGAACTCTTTTTTTGTAATTAATCATCGAGTTTTAAGAAAGATCATGATATTTACAGAAAAAAAAAAAAAAAAAAAAGATAACTTCTACCATACTGCATAACTTGCATATCTTCTACCACAACGGACTGCATTGAGACAATTAAGTGTCGCAGAAAAATTGCAGAGCTCATTATGACTGGATGGGTCGTCTTCCTACAATGGATACCCAGCCATGTGGGGCTACGTGGTAACGAGTATGCTGACGCCAGGGCTAAGCAAGGAGCAGTGTCAGACCAGCCTATCGTGCCACTCACTTTAAAAAGGGCCAGAAACCTGATAGACGCCACGGTTAGTAGCGTAACAAAAATAACCCTGATGACATCAAGCATTGGCAAAAAATGAGAGGAACTTGCCACAGTAGGGCCGGTCCCAGGAAACATCGAGAGAGCTGAAGCCGTTGCACGATTTCGACTAATCACTGGACACGATTACTTGCTGACAGTGTTGTTTGCCCGTTATGTAACCTCGGATGCATGGACGGAGATCACCTGAGGGTTTGCAATGCTCTCACCTACCCAGAAGAAGATATTATAAATCGATATTGGGAGGCTCGTCGTCAGATGGCTAAACTGCCACAGACGGGCGTTGGATAAATAAATAAATACCATACTGCATAAAGAACTTACGTAACCTTGTATTTTATTAATTTGTTTTTTTTTAATACACAAATAGAAAACTGCTATACTATCAATTTTCTTATATTTTTATTTACAATTACTTGTATAATATTTATGTATTGCATGTATTTCTTTTTCGCTATGAATAAATTCCAAATTTCACTATGAAGTATCTAAGCTAAGTAAAGTAAGTTTTTGATTTTCCTTAATTTTTTTTTATAAAACAATACGGCAGAAACCGGCCCGGGGAGCCTCGAGGGGTTATCGGGAATAGAGTGGGAAGCAAGTTGAGAAACTAGTGAATTTAAGTTGTTATGGAGCTTACTATGAAAGGATAAGTATCTGGTTTGGTCCAAATCAGCTACATAGGGAACATTAAGATCTTTATGGATAAGTTTGTTAGTGACATAATAAGGAGCATTGAGGATTTGAGATTGTAATGGTTATTGGAGCCCTAAAGCTCTACTTGGTAGGTCTAATTACAGTAAAGTAAATAATGAGGTGGGATGTCAGCTTTACACCGTTTATCCTTTACACCGTTTAAAGGATGAGGCCTAGGATACTACCTTGAGGAACACCAGCAGATTGGGTAAACAGGGAAGAATAGAAAAACTTATGGTTTTCTTTGAAAGTTCTATCACTGAGATAGGAACGGATAATTAGGAAGTATGTCGAAGGAAGATATTCACGGAGCTTGTAAAGCAGGCCTGGGTGCCAGACTCGGTCAAAAGCATGTTCCACGTCAAGAGAGGCTCCCGTTCAGTACAATCCGCGCTCCAATGTGGAGGAGACAACGTCCACCACACGATGACATTCCTGGACTATGGAGTGTGATGTTCGGAATCCAAACTGGTGATATAGGATTACATGATAGAAGTCTAGGATAGGATACAAGCGTTTTAAAATTAGTTTTTCAAGGACTTTACTCATGATTGGCCAATGTGAAATGGGACGGTGTGAGTATGGGAGCTCAGGTGGCGTTTTGGATTTTGGAATCATTTGGTACGGAGCACAGCATTATATATGTATGTTAGGAATAGGATGGCTTTTCAAAGAAGAAGTTTTAGATTTGGGATGTAATTAGGTCGTGTCCCGGGGCTTTGGTTGAAGGTAATCTGTGAATGATGTTTGATATTTCTGAAGGATGGAATGCTTTAGGGTGAAGAGACATTTGAAGTGGGATATTTAGTTCTGCTTCTATATATTTTTGGTGAGTAGGATTAACGATAGCAGATTTTGATCATTAATTCCTGATATCCCTGGTGAGACGTAGGGGCGTAGTGAATAATCGCCATCTATCTCTGTCGGAATTCAGCTCTTTAATTTCTGCCCATCGTACTTCAGCATGTTCTGCTTCAACCTCTATGGACCTTCTCCTAGTCATACTGGGTCCGCCAACTCTATTGCAACCCTGAGGGTTCCAGTAGAGTGCTTTTCTCGCAATGTTGTCCCTTGGGTGGAGTAAGCTATCTGGATGTGGGTTAAAAGTTAGGAAAAGCGTGATTTTTTACCGTCAGATTTTGACCAGGTTTGGGCTTCGGTTAGTAGACGATGATTGTAATTCATATATTTCAGAAGTTTTTTTTATGGTTTTCCATAAAGATTAGTCGGTAATATTAAGGTTTTCTAATTAATAATTAATTGACCAGGTTTGGGATTCGGTTAGCAGAGGATGATTGTGATTTTTGAAGTTCAGAAGTTTATTTGTGGTATTCCATAAGGATTTGTCGGTGGTATTAAGGTTTTCTGTATAGCCCTGTAATTTTTGAATTTTTTTATTTCTGTCTTATGTTTGATTAATGATCGCATTATTTTCTGATGCGACTCCTCAGAAATCGCAGCAGCCTCTGTAAATTTGAATGGCCTATATGTAAATTTATATAAACGAGTGTTCGCAGGTTTGGGGAAACCTTTAGTAGAAGATAACTAAACCAAATATTAAAGTGAAAATCACTCACCCTTGTGCAGTCGCCGATGTACCTCCGCGAATCTCACGGGCCTCTAAGAGAATCGCCGGCGGATGAATGATTCCTGTAGGCTGATATACTCGGTTAAGAAATCTTCCTCTCAAATCACCACTCATTTGCATGGGAAAATATGTCTTTAGTAAATATCATAAGAAACACTGTAAAAATCAAACTTTGGAAGGCAAAAGGCCTTGGGCAACAAAGAACTAAGTCCAGCTTGCTTAGCTCCTGACGAAAGAGTGAGAGAGGTCTGGTCAAGCTGGGATAAGTGAACGCGATAAGGGCCAGTTGACATAGTAAATTTGATAGAGGGCGTCCATGTACAATATATCTTATTCCTCTCCTTTCCACCTTCACAAGAGCGCCGATCGGCGCGAACAGTAATTATTTTTATCTGTTAGATATATAGTCCTATGCCACTTCTCCTCTTGCTCTACGTTTTTCTTTTAGTAAGTTGCGAATCGGTGTGGCAAGTTATTCTGAATAGAATTAAAATTTGTTCTGTGTGAGGTGTTACCGCTAATGATGATCCAGTAGGATGGAGCACGACTGACATATTTCTAACATTATGGCCTATTTCTACGATATCCCTTTTAATTTCCTAGGTTGGAGTTGTGCTATCAAGACCTCTCAATACAACGCGGTATGGTTTTTCCCTTAATTGATAACAATGAAATTCTTAGTTATTGACAGACAAACAGTTAATTAACTTTTTATAATGCTCTTTTCTCGCAGTATAAATTTTTATGTCTTTAACCCTCGAAGAACATTTAAAGGAGGTTTGACCAATCAAATTGGCGATTTCTTGACCGAATTTTATAAAATGTTTAATATTTGTCACAAAAATGGTTGGAGAAATAGAGTCCGAAAAGTCCTTGAGTTGATTATGGGTCTGATGGAACTTTTTATAGGTCGGCAAATTTATTGCCGGTAGGAATATTAACAACAATTTGTGTTTTTTGTGAACAAAGTATACAGGGCTAATCTCTTTGCCTGGATCATCTATGAACCACACAAAGTCACCACTCTTTAATTGTACACTAACTTGGTAACTGTCATCCCTATATTTATCTGTGTAAAAAGTAACGTTTCTCGATTTTGGAATTTTTCAGATAATTTTTATTATGGATCACTCTGAAGCAGGTAAGTGAGAGAACATTCATTTTTTAGCAACAATTAGACCATTTGTGAATTAGTTAGACCACAACGGAAAAATATAAAATGTGTCAGCATAAAATCAAAACAGTGCAATCTGTTAAGATGGTCATTTTGTGAAACATTGCTGAAAATTTATGAAGAACGTGGGGATACAGTCAGGAATAATAAAATATACACTTAAGTATAAAAAAAAAAAAAAAAAAAAAAAAAAAAGAATTACTCAAAACTGTTTTTAAAAAAGTACAAGAATTAAAATACTACAAAATACTCATACCTGTAATCATAGCCGAACAGTAACTGGTGTCTCTTGGGAAAAGTATGGTGCAGAAGAGCATTAGTAAGGGTTTTACCATGACCCACTGCAGAAAATGTAAAGCTAAACTATAACATCCTCATATTCTTCAAAGCAAAAACAATGACATATGTTATTGGAATGTATATGCATATTATGTTATAATAAAAATATGTTACAATTCAGAAGCAAAAGAAAAATTAGGTACAATGTAAATATGAAAAGAAGGCTTTTTAAATGTCAAATTTGAAATAATTCGAATGTTTTTGCTTTGCTATGCATTTCCAACAACTTTTTTTTTATATAAATATAAAGAGGAATGATTCCATTTTCAGAATATATAATCGGAAGTTGCGGATTCGCGCGACATTAACATGGCAGTTTTTAACAAACAGTTGTTTTTGTTTGTGTGATTTGATTGTTTTTGTGATAATTTTTTATATATTTTTTTTTCCTTTTAGGACCTTCAGGAGTCAAAATAATGACTAGAATAAAATGTATTTTATTTCATGCGTCAAGAAAAGGACCATTAGAATATGCCCCAATATTTTGTTAAAACATGACGATTACTCAAAAAAAAAAAATTCAGTCACAGTTTAAACAAAAATAGTCGGCAGCGTACAAAAAAGAAGCTATTTATTTAAAATATAATCAAGTGTGGCTCCAAGGTAAATTGTTACCAAGCGCAAAAATGCGGCAAGGGAGCTATGTTAAGCACACGTTGTTACTGACAATGGTTGACACAAAGTATGTAATGCCGCAACTAAAATTATGTCTACAATGATATGTTATATAGGTGGTGCAACATCAAAAACATTTAATGATTTGTCATAGATTAAATCAGTTAATGAAGAATCTTTACGATTTAGATTATTTATTTTGCAAGAAAGAATTCGACTATTTGAAGGCCTATTGCATGAGAGACAAAATGGGACTTATTGTAGATATCTCTAAGCCTGGATTCGGCATCACAAATGAGGGGAACACAAGTTGAAGATATTTCACAAACCCAATATTAGGAGCCGAAGTAACTGGCCTCGAATTAAATTTCGTATATCGCATCATGATGATTTTGGAAACTATTTACAGTCTTCATTATATCCATATTGAAAAAGTTGCAGAAGAGAGATATATGCTTTATTGAGACAATTAACAATAAACATAGTGCTGCCCAACTTTATTGGGTTGCTATAAACAAAGCATACTCATCTATCCAATTAAAGACAAAACTATAATTTATAATTTAGTTATGATTATATAATATACTACTTAATATTACCTAATACTAGACAAACTAATAACATTTTTTTTTTTTCCTTTTCCCCCCCTTTTTCCCCCCTTTTTCTTTTTTTTTTCCTTTTTCGCTTCTTTTCCTCTTTCACTTTATTCTTTCATTTTATGTTATCCCCCCCTAATATTCACATATCTACCACACATTCATATACATAAATGCATATTTAATAACTGTACATTGCAATGGGCCATCCTATGCACCATGTATGTGGTGGTGAATAATTCCCAGGGAGTCCAATATTATATTTTCGGCCATTATCGCTATATCCCTCACCTCCACGCCAAGGTCCTCCAAAAAGCTCCTTGTTTTTTTCCGGGATGACTCCGCGAGACCCAAACCATAATCCTTTTACGGAGAAATCTCTATTTCCGAATGTCTCGCGGAATTTATCGTTGAGAAAAGGGATACATTTTTCATAAATATCCATTTTCTCCCTTTCTACTTCACCTGATTGATCGAGGTTATTATTTTCATACCTTACGGTAGGATCCACTATGAGCGCTGTCCGTCCGTTCTTCGGAAACGCGACAATATCCGCATACCTCGTGGACCCGTTGGTATCGATGCAGTATACCTCGTCAAAGCAGGTAAAGCCTTTATTCTTGAGGAGCCTTATCAATTCATTCTTGACCCTATGGTGACGGCGTGTGATCAGGAGTGAGTTGTTGGGACATTTTCCCAGCACATGGGCTGGTGTTTCGGACTCTTTGCCGCACTTGCGACAAAGGGACCCAACCTCTCCTATCTGTCCGCTGGCACCTGGGACTCCACGCAGGGGTGCATAATTGATGTTGAGTTTTAGGGCGTTGGTCCATTCAGACCCCGAAAGTATTTGTTTTTCACAATATATCGATTAGCTCTCGGCATCTCCTTAAAATGAGGTACACCAACGCCCTGCCACCTGCAATTGGCCCATTCCTCAAAAGCGCCCTCTCTCAGCGACCGTCGTAGAGCTCTCACGCTTCGGTGGCTCTGATCTACACCCAGTCTCTTAGCACATTCAGTAATCTCTTTTTCATAATGGAATGTGGACTGGAACAGAGCGTCCGGAACATTAGACAGTCGCTGAGCAATGGACCAGTGCTGCAGAGGAGCCTCCCATTGACAGCGGATCAGTCCTAACCCACGGTACCTCCACGGAGCGTAGAGCATCGCAGTTGAGGTGTTCGAAGGGAGTCCGACAATGGCCTTAATGCTCCTGCGGATCATCACATCTATACCATCCAACAACGCAGGGTTGAGCTTTGTAAGGGGTGCAGTCTGGAGAGGATATGTCAATCCGGGAAACACATATTGATTGACAACATTGAGCTTTTGTTCCGGTTTAAGTAGGCAAGAGGTTACTAATTTATCTAAATTTTCATTTAGTTTTTCTATTGATTCTTCACTGAACCTTAGTTCTCCCGAGAATGTGCATCCCAGGTATTTAATAGAGTCATCTTCCTTTGCCGTGTGGATGACATCTCTATTCTCAAGAGAGAGCGTCGTTGCTTGCATCTCACCCCTATCCAACACAATGCCCATACTTTTCTGTGGATTTACAGCCAGACCAATCTCCGCCAGTATCCTTTGGGTGCTATCTATAATTCTCTCTGCCGCATACTTATTACGTGCAGAGACCGCCTGATCATCCGCAAATCCTGTGAGGACCACTCAGTCTTGGTCCTCTCTCAGCTTGTACCCGTAGTGTCTTGAGAAATCATAATCACAAAGGTCTTGGTACAGATGATCAATAGCTAAGTTAAACAGCGAGGGAGAGAGCGGGCCGCCTTGGGGAACTCCTCGCTTTTGATCTGGCTAGTAGAGTGAGCTCCAACAGTTACTTTAATTTTGTTTGTGGATAGGAGTGCAGCGATAACGTTTCTCAGGTCCAGTGAAACACCTCTTGCTTCTAACGATCTAACAATGTGATCGTGTCCAATGTTGTCAAAAGCGCCAACAACGTCAAGAAAGACCACCGCACAGTTATTTTTCTTATTTTTTGCGTCTTTTATGACTGCGTCAAAGATTCTTGCGCTTACGTGTGCTCCCGGAAGGCCCCCAATAAAACCTCTCTGATTCCTATGGAAGGTGACCTGCTTTCTCAGTTCCTGGTCCAGAACCTTTTCTATGATTCGGCGCACGATAGAGTATATAGTAATGGGTCTCCATGATGAAATATTTTTAACATCGCCCTTACCCTTGTATATTAAGATTGTGCGCCCTTGACGTAAAGGTTCTGGTATATAGGCCACCTTCAACATGATCTCCGCTATTGTCTTAATAATGTGGGATACATCATAGAATTTTATCGTGCGGATTAAGACCCCGTCAGGCCCCGGTGACGTGTCCAGTGACGTAGATTTAATGGCTTTTCGTATTGCCTGGACATCAATATTCATGATATTTGGCATCGGGGCACATTTTTCATAATCCGCACGTCTACAGGAGTTCACCTGCTCAAAGAGGTTTCTAAAATGGGCATCGATTTCGGTGACCTTTAAGGGACATTGCTTTGGGGCATCGGCATTCATTATTGTCTGGACGACCTTCTTTCTTCTGTTATAATAATTGTACTGGGCCATCTCATATTGATATTGTTCTTGCCGACGCCCTCGGTCTGCTTTATTTGCTCTCTGCGGATTCGAAGTTTTACTAGCACCCTTGTCTTCTATATTGTTTTTTCTTTTTTTCCTTAATTTATAAAATTTAACTGCCGGATGCTGTGGGCCTGGAAGTTCTGCATTGATATTATTTAAGAACTTGAGAAATTTAACGACCGCTGCATCGAATTCCGTAGTTTCCATATTATTTTGGTTACAAAGATTTTTGAACGTGGCAGACCATTTAGCAATGCCCTCCTTAATTTCAGGTATCTCATCCTCTCCATTTTTAGGGCCCACCACCTTTTTAATTAGTCCTCTTAACGGATTATTATTGGCCTCCCTGGGATGCTGCTTGGCAATATGGGTTCCAAGGCCTCTCTCGCCCTTGAATGACAAGCCACAAATAGGGCAGACTGAATCATCAGGATGAGAGACTCTTCTCGGTTGACACCAGCCTCCGTGGTTTTAGT
Organism: Euschistus heros; assembly: GCA_003667255.2. Classification (NCBI taxonomy): domain Eukaryota; kingdom Metazoa; phylum Arthropoda; class Insecta; order Hemiptera; family Pentatomidae; genus Euschistus; species Euschistus heros. The sequence goes on from RCWM02000512.1 coordinate 365,505, forward strand.
GGTTAGTTTGGGTAACTTAGTGAATACATCCTCAATAGGAACCGTTTTGCCCAATACCACTCCTTCTTCATCACTCCATTCTACTTTAATAAGCTTTTTTTCGCCTCCTCCTTCGGTAGGCACCGATATCACGGAGGCAACAACCGCTTCCTGAGTAGGCCCTTCGGTCCTCGAAACCCATACTGTTTGGCCAATCTCAAAATTGTAATGACTCTGTTTATCTGTTACCTGCGTCACATTAGGCCAATTCCAGACAATCGCAACCAAAATAAAATAAAAAATCAACATAAATGTGGACATATACGTATACTCACATATACTATGAAAATCAAAGAAATGCTAAATGTCTTTGCTAAAATTGGTTATTAAATATACTTGCTAAAAAAGTGCCAACAATGACATTAATGTATTAAAATAAATGAATAATTTTGATCAATAAGAATCAATAAATAAATAGGTAAATATTACAAAACACACACATATATATACATATTCATACCCATACATAACTCCCTCTAATTATTCCTATCCCTTTTTCCATAATTACAAAAAAACACATGAATCAATAAATCAATACCCGACAAAAAAACAACGGAAAAAAACAACAATAATATCAATAATAATAACATTAATGATAATAAAGATCCACTTAAACCATAAAAGGGAATTATAAAACCTTATCCTACAGCAAACATTTAATTAGATTTTTCTCCTCTTTCACATTCTTCTACGTCATCAATACTGAAGATAAATAAAGTTAAATTTTAAAATACATCAAGTTAACAAATTTTAATAAATAAAGTTAAAATCTTAAAATAAATGCAGTTAAAAGAAATTAAAATAAATAAAGTTAAGAAATTAAAATAACTACAGTTAAAGCATTAAAATAACTACAGTTAGAGCATTAAAATAACTAGTTACACTATTTTCTTAATAAGTTGGACTACACCGGTGACAGGAGAGGAGTACAGCTGCTATGACATGGATGACAGCTACATATCTATGAATATTGACACTGACCTTGCAGTAGTGCCACAATGCTTCCCTAGACAGCTGGCCGGAGGCGCGGTGGGGGGCTGCAGGTCCGTACCTATCCTCTGATAACGAACTCGGTCTTGCTGAAATACCGCTTCCTATACTTTCAATTAAGATCCTCGAGCAATTTGCTTGAAATTCTATAGATCAGTCCACGTAATCACACTTAACACCTGTGTCAAATTTGGGCACAAACAGATGAAAAAAACCAAACGTAATGAGAGGCCAACGTGGGACCGATGTGTCTCTGTTACCGGCCTGAACCAGACTCCTCTGTATATAACAAATACAGCTAAATTGTATGTCCAGTTTTATGGTTGGCATTCTATGACACCAACTTTGCACAAGATTTCAGTACACGGCCCAATTATTGTGCAACATGCTCTCTTGCCTATGGGGCAGTTATCTGAAGAAGCAGCCGAAGCTAGAAATTGGAACTTTCGTGAATATCGACAGAGTTATTCAAAAAAATATTTAAGAGAAACTTGCAATTTAGATGTCATTAAAATGCTTCTACATACTTCAGATCCTCTCATAACAGAAAAAAACAACAAAAAACAAAAAACAAAACAAGGATTCTAGGACGCTAACTAGGATGCTTCTACCACCTGAGCAGAAATATAACTTTCCCAGAGTGAAATATTTCTTCAAATGATGAAGGTGGGTCATCTGACAAAGAATTTGAGATCACTTTCTGAATGATTTCAAAGAAATAGTGTGTGTGCGCGCGCGCGCGCGCGCGTGTGTGTGTGTGTGTGTGTGTGTGTGTGTGTGTGTGTGTGTGTGTGTGTGTGTGTGAGTGTGTTATTAAGAGTGTGTAACCGATCAAGATTCATAGTTAATTTATAAAAATATAAGTGTTATACATAGCAATAATAACTATTTTTTTATTTTAGAAAAATAAAAACCAAATTCTATATTCATGTATTGCCTATTTTTCAGCGTATCGGATCAAATAAAATAAATTAAACATCAGAAATATTTCTGGCCTAGAAAATCAGTCAAGTACCCCACTGTGCAGCGGTGAGCTGATCATGAAGTAGTGGGGGGGAGATCTTTACAGTTACCATTTTATTTTAAATTCTGTTTGTTTTGGTTGGAACTGACTCTAAAAATTACTGATCATAAATTTAAATACGTATGTAACTATCGATAATTGCGTTGATTTTCGTTTAATGCTCTTTGTTTCGAAGTAATAAAAATATTATTTTTTACTTTTTAAATCAAGTTTATACATGGAGGTTTAATCTTGAAGTCGGTTTTCATTTTTTTTTCTAACAATTATTTTTATTTTTCACTTTTTTGCGGTAAGTGGGAGTGTTTTTGTTTATACAGTCAACTCTCGGTAAGTAAAAAAATTGGAAATAAGCTCGAAGAAACAAGGCCCTGTCAGAATGCTCCAACCCCATGCGGAATTGTGTTACAACTGTGCGGAAGTACCATTGCGCAGTAGAGTAGTTAAATTACTGTTACAAATCACTTCTTAATGAACTGCATACAAATTTATGAACTGCACTCTCAATTCCTTTCCTATGAATTTCAGTATTAACGTAAAAAAAAAAAAAAAAATGTAAATAAATTAAACTAAAAATAAATTTCATTTATTTACTGAGATTTACATCTTCTTTTACCAAATATCTATTGGGAGTTGGAATTAATTTTAAAGGATTGGTAAGAGATGGTATTACTAGTCTCTAATCCCATCGGGCCAACTTGTTGCTATATTCATGTTGAAGCGTCATCATTTAGCTTTGATTTTCAGTAGGTGTCATTTCTCTGAAGTGTGAACAACATTATTTTTTTGCTCTCTAAACATGTCAACTTTTGTGCCAAGTAAGACGAATTTGCGGGAAGCTTTGCTTTTCTGCTTTCATTTGAAGAAAAAAGCAGCTGAAGCCCATCGGTTAGTTTGCGAGGCTTATGGGGACTATGCTCCATCGATTTCCACTTGTGAGTACTGGTTTCGGAGGTTTAAAAATGGTGATTTTGACACGCTATGTATTTGGTGGGACCGGATGGGCGTGGTCTATTATGAGCTGCTGAAACCAAATGAAACGATCACGGGAGACCTCTACCGAACTCAGTTGATGCGTTTGAGCCGTGCACTGAAGGAAAAACGGTCGCTATTTGGGGAAAGGCACGACAAGGTAATCTTGCAACATGACAACGCTCGGCCGCATGTTGCTAAACCGGTCAAAACATACTTGGAAACGCTGAAATGGGAGGTCCTATCCCACCCGCCGTATTCTCCAGACATTGCTCCTTCTGACTACTCCTTGTTTCGAAGCATGACACACGACCTGACTGACCAGCGGTTCACTTCTTATGAAGATTGCAAAAAATGGGTGGATTCATGGATAGCCTCGAAAGACGAAGCCTTCTTCCGAGCTGGTCTCCGTAAATTGCCAGAAAGATGGGAAAAAGTAGTCGCTAGCGATGGACAATACTTTGAATAATATACATTGTACCATTTTTTATATGTACCAATAAATGTTCAAAAATCGAAAAAAAATCCTTTAAAATTAATTCCAACTCCCAATATAATAAATTTAACAGTTTGATTGACCTGGCACATCTAGTAAATAAAATGAATTAAGAACCTAATGACATAATAAAAAAAAAAATGAAAGATGGATAAACTATACGCAATCGTAGTATTCCGATATAAGTTAAATCCAAACGTTCGAGGCCAACTTCTTTTCCCAGGATTCTAAGGAAATAGATGGGAAGCAAATTAAATTTAAATGGATTTAGGCGGATATGTAGTTTATCATGAAGAAGGAATAGGTTTCGTGCGAAATCAAAAATATATAGGACATTAAGTTAATCGTAGAAAATACCATCCTTAAAACGGAATCCACGGAAACCATCCTGATACATAAAGAAAGGTATGCATATTCCAGAAAAAAAGTTCTTTTTAATGATCCTCATACATTATACACTTTTTATATAATAAATTGATTAGAAAAGAGAGATAAAATTATTATATCGTGAAAAAAAAATTTTTATTCATAATTTTTATTTTTATTTGAAATTTCATTACATGACCCTTATTTTCAGGTTCAAATTATACATTTTTTGAATGATTGTAATTATTTAATTTTAAATTTTAGATCCTAAAATCTTTCTTTAAAATAAAATAAAAACTTTTTATGATACCTGAAATTATCTTAACCCTGAAAGATCATCAGAATCGCCAACATCTCACCTACAAGGCTTTTTACCTCCACTGAACCACACTTCAACTTGCCGGCTTACTTTTTTTCTTCACGCCAGGTAGTTAAGCATCGATTTGTGGAATTCATTTGTTCATCTATGTAATTAGGGTGGGCGCCATTTTTATCCCAACCTATGCGCCTTGTTGTAAGGTTTTTTTTGGGCCCAAGACCGCATTACACTGTTTTATTCTTTCAGGTAAAGTAATATCAGCAGTTTCACTTTCAGGAACAAATTGTTAGGAATTAGAACTTAAAAGGCAACACACAACGAAGGTTGAACAGGTACTTTGAGTTAGAAGGGATTGAGTAGAGATAAATATCTTAGTTTGTGTCTATGGGTTCTTTAGGCCTCAAAGATCTTCCTTCAGTTCCTAGGTATCCCACTAAAAGAAATCATACCAGTATTTCTTATTCTTTTTTGGAAAATCTTCGTTCATTTTTGAGAAATCTACATTTACTGATATTATGGGTATTTGCTTGATTTTGAAATGGATTAGGACGAAAGCCATCTTCCGTCAATGGCCTCCTGGAACTTGGAAGCGGGACCTGGAGTCCTGACATTATTGACGGGGGTCCTTTATTATTGTGACTGGGGAACCATTAGCAGCTAATCACAACTTGGGATTATGGCAGAGGCTGGAGTTTGTTAGCTTCTTCCCGCCTAATTCCGATTGCAAGCCTGCTGTTGACAGCCCTCCCTGATGTAGTACCAATCGTTTTCATGTAGTCACTGCAACCCCGTACCTTTCCCTAACCCCCCCCCCCTATGGTTATGCTCTAATCCAATCATGCACCCTTTTTAGGTACTGAATAAGTGCTTTTATAGATTGATTGCCTCTAAATTATACCGTTATAGTCAAGCAAAAGTGAATTCCAGGTTCAAAATCCACTTGATTTTATTCCTTTTTATTCTTTTATTGCAATTTAAATATTATGAAAAGAAAAAGAAAATAATTTAAATTTCACGTATAATACTAAAATGCAACCAAAATGTAATTTATATTCGTATTATAATATAAAAAATAAAGGGAATACATGAAAAAATTAAGAGTGGCACAACAGACGCCACCGATTAATTTCGGATTTAAATTTAATTTTTAACTATAAATCCATGTTGATAAATATCATCATTTTTATGTAGGGCCTTTGCATACGCATTCGAACGAATGACACAAAAACATACAAATAAGCGTGAATGTTTATTGTAAATAATTAATGACAGACTTACAATAGACCAAAAATATTATTTTGATGTATAGGACATCATCTGTGTGTATAGTAACCTTATGAAGTTGGGCAGATATGTATTTTTGCAATTATAAAGCATTTCTCTATCTCGTCTGAAAACATTAAAAAACAGCATTCCAAAATTTATTCATTTATATACATATAAGTTGCCCATTTTTTTTTGTATCATTATTAGATAAAATCTCATAACTTAATGTTTTAAATTAATACTTTATTTACGGCGATAAAATTTATAATATTTTTATAATTTAATTATTATTAAATAAACAGACTTCCCATAGACAGACAAACATTTAATAAATTGAACAACGCACTGAAAAGACATATTATGAAATTTAAACTGGCCAAATACGATGATTACTTATCTAATATCATGACAGATGACGGAAGCTTATGAGAGCATCCTAAAAACTTTTAAAGTATCATGAGGTGACAGCGCCTCTCAGAAAAGAAGATGGTACAAACGGTGTCGGACAAAGAAAAGTATGAACTCCCCGGGGCTTGGGCTCTTTGGGGGCCCGGGCTAAGGTGACTACTGTTGGGAGTGGGGAGTGGGGTTAAAAAGTGAGTATGGAATTAACTAGAGGAGCCTTCCCCTAGCAGAGAGGCGGGTGGAAATGTGCCCCACTACCCCCACCCCTAGCGGTCCCACTTTTCCTAGGACGGGCTCTTACGGAGCACAGAATTTTAATTCATTTCTGTCTCAGTCTTTTTAGTAATACAATCATAATTGTAATGTTTCTACCCTTAGTAATTGTTTTCTACCTTTTTATTATTATAATTATGAATAGTATTTTCCATTGTTATATTTGATAAAGAAGGAATGGAAAAGGTGAACCATATTGTAAAACATTAATAATGGCACGACAGTAGAAATTATTCATGAATTGTTTATTGACCTTTGAAGTGAATAACGTTTTTCAGTTTTAATCCTATTTTTTGTTTATTCTTCATTACTATCTCTAACATTTTTTTTAAATTCTTATAGTAAAATAAATTTTAACATTGCTCTGAAGGAGCCAATGGTTGTAGTTATCTTCCTCACCCATTAAGAGATGTTCATTGCTTCAAAACAAATTTGTTTGTAAACCATTTGCTGTTAGCATATTTAACAATACGTTTATATCGCCGCTAAATGTTTTCGTTTCACCTAACTATTTTTTCACAGGTTTTACAAACCCTTATAAATCCTAATGAGGGTTTCATCAGTCCTCCTCGATCTTTTATGGACAACTAACTGTTGGAAGGATAATGTGATATTTCAGATATCGCCTGCAAACTGTCCTCGCAGTTAAATCTGTGATAAAGTTTTTTAACAACATATCCTAAAAATTTAAAAAACTTTTTGTAGTATAATAAACAAAAAATTCGTCCACAGTTATTGGAAGTTTACTAAAACAAAATTGAACGAAAAGATTACCAGCATTGTATTCCACAATGGTTAAAATTATGTTTGAAAAAAAAAATACACCTACTGGAATAGGATCGTCTTCGTAATAACTACTGATGTTAATATATAATTTATTTTCATTGTTTTTGTGATTTACCTTCTGAGTTATGGAAGAAGATGGTTTAATCATGCAGGATTTCGGTATTGAAAAATTAATTTTATTCACGCAATTAATTTTATCAATTTTAGGCCCCATTTCTAATACAAGAAGATTTTTTTTATCTAGTGGTATAGCATTCATACCACTACTGACATGCGATTCGAGTAATCCTTAATGCACAATTATTTTTTGAAACACATGGCAAAACTCCATTGCACTTGGGTTGTCATTTATACCACATCTTCCTCTTACATAGCCAAACAGTATCTCCAAGTGAACCTGGCTTTCTTTGTACGTTGATACGTAGAATAGTAGCTTTTTTATCTTTAACTAATCGATGGTACATGTTTTTCATACTTTTTATACATATGAGAAATCCCAGAAATCCAGTTTTCCCAGAGCTATATAAGATCGGTTTTCCGTTTCAAAATCAGATTCAACAGAATGTTGGGTGCTATGCTATGCTATGCTATGCTTAGATGGTTTCCAATTTTCTTTTCTAATTGCCTGGATCCATTTCCCCATTAAGCCTGAATTCTTCGGAAAACTTTGAAAACATTCATTATAGTAGGTAAATAGAAAAATGGGTACTTTATATTACCGAGATAGTACCTGTAATCGCAAGCAAAACATACAATAAAAAAATACTTACGAATGAAATGTTAGTTTCTCTAGTTCACGATCAAAGGTTTTTGTTTATTGCTACTACTGCAACCGAAGGCTACGCACATACTTATTTTATCAGTTTGTAAAGATAAACTAATAAAATAAATAAACAAACCACGCTATCGATTGACAACTGACTAGAAAAGGCGCGCTAACTCAGCGCTAAGTGGTTGGAAAGAACCGATAGGGGTAGGGGTAAGGTACAGGTAAGGCCTGTTTGGCCCTCGGCGGGCCTGCATATGAATCTCACTTGAAGAAAGGCTGTATGCTGCAGGTGCATTTCTAGATGTAGCCCAAGTATTTTACAGGGTATGGTACTGCAGACTTCTTTTTAAATTGAAAAATCTTCTTCTTTTTACCTATACTAAGAATCGCTTTCCGAGGAATGAGTTTTAGGATGTGGGCTGTAATTAGGTCATTTCCAGGGGCTTTGTTTAAAGGTAATTAATAATCTTTATTAATGAAAAATAATCTTTATTCTGGGACACCTTGTCCCCTAAGAATAACATGGAAGTACAATAAAAAGTTATTGTATTGATTCATTCAAGGTGAGTCGGATTGATGATGTCAGTGTTTGGATTAAATGATTTAATGAGGTGTAGACCGAAGATTTGGGATTTTTCATCGTCAGATCTTGTCCAGGTTTGAGAATCTGTAAGGAGAGGATGATTAAAGTTTGTAATAATGAGTGTTTTTTTAGTAATCCATAATGGCTTGTCAGAAGTATTGAGACTTATAGTATTGTCATGTAGGCTTAGAATTTCGAATTTTCTTATTGCTGTCTTTATTTTTTAAGTTAAGTTATAATTATTTTTATCTGAAGGGTATCTTCTGCAGCGCCACTTTGCCCTTGCTCTGCGTATATATGCTGTGGCAAGATATTCTGTTGAGTATCATGAATTTTTCAGGATGCTGTATTTTTAGAAATACTGGTTTGTACTGATCATGTTAGTTTGTCAATTGCTAAGTTGATGTTTGTTTTGTTTTTAGGGTAATTTTCAGGTACAGTTTATTTTCAAGATCAGTTCGAAATTTGTCCCAATCTACATGTCCTGTAATCAGTCTAGGAAGGGAGGGTTTAGGAACGGGATTGGAATGCAAATGAAGCAGAACCTGGTTGTGATCTGAGGAAAAGTCGTCCAGGGATTTGATGATGGTTTGAGAGGTGGGAGTGTGGAAAGAAATGAATGTATCAAGGATATCAGGCCATTTTTTGAGAGATATAGGCCAATAGGTAGGGTTTAAAGGTGAGAGGACAGAAAAGCAATTGGAGGTTAAAATACGGGATAAAATGCTGCCACCGGAGTAGGATGTTCTATAACCCCATCGCTGCTGTTTGGCATTGTAGTCTCCTCCAGCAATAAAACGCGGTCCAAGGAATCGGAAAAAGGAATCAAGGAGGATGAAAGAAAGGGAATCGCCTGGAGGACAGTATAAAGCTGAAAATGTTATATGGATGCACGAGTTGTAATGGTTACTGAGGTGGATTGAATTGTGTCAGTTGGAGTGGAAGGGACAAGAGAATGGGGTATTGTTCTATGGATAAGAATGCAAGATCCGCCATGGTAGGTTTTATCTGGGTGATCAGCTCTGTAAGTGATGTAGCCACGAATGTAAAAATGCATGTTGAGTAAAGTGAATTTCCGTCAGTACGGCAATATGTATTTGATTGTCGTAGAGAAATCTGTCGAGTTCGTCTCGGTGATTTTTCAGTTCGCTTGCGTTCCATAATACGATAGCTTGAGGCTTAACACTCATCTTGCGACATTTAGGAGAATTTACAAAAGTACTCTTGTGAGAAGGTTCATGAGCGGTTTTATGGTATCTTTTAATTCTGAAAGGAATGAGGAAAGGATTAAAGGATGTTGGTATCGGTAGCATTTGATAGCGGTAAAAAACGAGATATGAATTAGGGTATATTGTTTGTCTTAGAAAGTGCATTGTTTGGGAGATGGATTCTTTGTTGAGTACAAGGAAAGGAATCAACTTGCAATGGTGGTTGGCGTGAAGGTTTCAGGCAGTTTGGATTTGGTTTTGCTATGACTATGTTCGACCTGCTTTGGTTTTGCTATGACTATGTTCGACCTGCTTTGGTTTGCATACTTTTGTAAACTATGCAGCCTCTATAGTTTGCAGGATGACCCTCCACACAGTGCGCAATTACATCCCGTAATTGCGTGCCAATTTCAGTTGCATGTGAACCAGCACGTTTCACGCATCTTGCCTGGTTGTGATAGTAAGTCTTAGTGTGTCCTAATCCTTGGAATCTTGTGTACTTGATAATTTTATACTTGAATATTCTTGTCTTGTTACCTCGAAATTGTCTTTATTGTTGGAAGCCGGCTTTACTAAGAACAGTGAAGACGTATATTTTTTAGTAGGGTGAAGCACATTTGATATATGTCTGACGTTATGCCCGATTGCTTCTAACCAACCGTCTTTTGTAGCGCTGGTTGGGGTTATAGAGTGGAGACTCTTTACGATTTGTCTCTTTTAAGCAGATAGCTTAAAATAGACAAATAGCTCTTATAAGGCCTGTATTATTTCACTATGAGCAAATTCACTGATTGTTACTCCAATAACAGGTGTGTATAAAAATTTGAAAAAAAACAACAAAACATTATGTTATTTTTTTTTTTATGACGCGAAACAGCCCTTAAGGACTACGCGACTACAATGTAGGTTCTTTATTTATTTTTTAGTTCCTTTCTTTTTGCCCACTTTTGCTTGAGGATTTCACTAAACTTTTTTCTCCTTTCTTCTGTCCATCTCTTAGACGGAAATTTCTTCTTATCCACCACAAGCACCGCGTTTTTCAGGAACTTTTTTAATTCGGCTCTATCCTCGCACATCTCTCGTGTAATCCCGAGTCTTTGTGCTTCAGATTTAATTTGGAATGTATAGCCCTGGTTAAATTTGTATCCCATAATTTTGCTAAAAATTTGTCTGTTCAATCTTTGTTCGTCCATCCTGTGCATATGTCCATAAAACCTTAGTATTCTAACTTTCATCTCTGTTTCCAGATCAGGGATTTCACAGTAAATTTCTCTGTTGGATTTTAGCCTGTATCCTTCAGGTGTTATTTTGGGCCCGTGGATTCTCCTAAGAATCCTTCTTTCTATTTTTAGCAGTTTCTCCATACTGGGGAAGCACATGGTTTCTGTTCAGTACAATATCACTGCTTTTACCACTGTATTGTAGTGTCTGATTTTGGCATTTTTTATTATACATGTTACTCGTTAGGTAGTATAAATTCTCCAATATTTTAATCCTATACTCCATGCTTTCTTTCTCTGATAAATTTCTGCTGATTATTTCGCCCAAATATTTAAAACTCTTAACCACCTGGATTTTACTAAATTCCGTTTCCACTTCCTTCTTACTAAAGTGAGTGTCTGTAGTCATAAATTTGGTTTTCTGGATAGATCGAGAACAACATTGAAAAGAACAGGTGAAAGTCCATCCCCTTGTCTTACACTGGTTTTTATCGGGAATGGTTTGCTGACATTTCCTCTTAGTTTTATTTTAGAATTGGTTTCTGTTAAAGTTTCCCTTACTAGGTTTATGGTCTTTTGATCGACTCCGTATTCCCTCAGCGCCCTCAGTATAGTATCTCTGTCTAAGGAGTCATATGCTTTTTCAAAATCGACGAAAGAGATATATAAATTTTTTTGCGGTCTATGAAGATAATATTTTATAAGAAGTTTTAGGCTTAGTATCTGTTCTTGGCAGGATCTATTTTTTATTTTTTTATTTTAAGGGTGAAATTTAAAGGTTCTCTATCGTATAATATTTAAATAGTTTATTGAACAAGTCCGCGTAGATATGTACCAATTTAAGAATATGGAGGAACATAAACATTTAAATATTTAATGAAATATATACTGATAGACAAATTATCACTTGAGCTATGATGGACACCCAGAAGAAAGGTGCGATCGTGAGATTAAAAAATGAAATACTGTCGAAAATGGTTAAGTTTACAGTAAGCTTTACACAGTTTAAATAATTAAAGTAAGCAGGGTTCCAAGGCAAAGATCTTAATATTTATGAAGAGGTGCTTGCAGCTCCAGGCAGTCCATAAGAGTTATGGAACAACGGTTTTACCAATTTCACTGCGGCTTGATTCATTTTTCTTTGATTTGGGGAGACTTCTTTTGGAATTAGATCATTTGTGGACAAATAATCGTTCATTTCTATTCAATCCACCAAGAAATCACGCTGTCGACGATCATAATATAGGATTATTATCTTTGAGAGTTCAGCCATTGACCATGCTCAGTTCCTTTCCAGCCAATCAGGCAAGTATCTGGATAATGGGAGGAGTCACGACGGTTCCAGTCCCCACCTTTCAGACCTTGCTGCGTGATGCATTCACGATTTGTTAGTCATCTAATTATATACATTTACAGTCTCTTTCCGTAATTACGTATCTAATAATACGAAACTTACTAGAGCAGGAAATAACATTTTATAGATTTAAATAAATACATAATAATAGTTAAAATTTAACTTATTTACACCTTAATTGCCACAGTAAACCTTTTTTAAAACGAAAAATGGAGAAATTTTAGTCTATCAAGAATTTTAATTTGTAGGAAATGTTTTGGAAATTTTTTTTTTTTAAGGAATCAAGTGCCAGCACAGCTAGCTGGAAAATCCAAAACGAGGGATAAAACCCTGACATTTCTTATTATATATAAATATATATGTGTGTGCGTGCATATATATATATATATATATATATATATATATATATATATATATATATATATATATATATATATATATTTTTTTATCTTCATTGCACAATTCAGTGTTGTGATAGGTATAAAGATAACCTGCGAATAAGACATGATTAAGATTATTGTATGAGAGTTACGAAAAGAGTAGCCTTGTGGAACCTCCTTCTCTCTTGATATTTATATTTCCGTTACCCAAGGATATCTCTCATTCCACTCCTTTCCATCTTGTATGGAGATTATTGACCTTGATTCCAGTTATGAACCTTTTTATATGTCTCTGTCTTCATTCACAAAAGATTTTTCGTTTCGGTCTGTCTTTTTAGCTGTTATACATATTTGTTGTGAGGCGGATGTCATTATTTCAAAGACTATTGCGTTGCTGCTGTTTTGGCTCTAATTCAAAATTGATTCACCTATGGAGGCAAAGATGATTATTGACGAACCATTTATTTGATTCATTTTTATTATAAAGGGTGTTCAGCATAAGACTGCAGTAACTTCGGGAGCCGATTTTGGGCATCATTTGCAACAAAAAATTCCCTATAAACTATAGCTGGATTCTCATCCGTTTTGTACATAGTTTTAATTTCATGTTTTTTCAAGAAGTTTCTACTTTTTGACAAATAATTGTCAATATTTCCTAGCTAGAGCAATTTCAATATGCTCATTTGAAATAAGATTAAATTTCCTGTAAAATAAGTATTTTTAGACTTCAAAATAGTCGCATCCTGAATTTAACTTTGTGATCCAAACATAAGAAATAGCAAGTTTCAAATTTCGTTCTAAAACTTTGACTTCACTTTTCTCAAAAATATTACATATGTTAGAAATGTACAATACTAAAAAAAAACTTCTACAAATAAACATCTTTCGAATGGTATACCATGAACAGTGATAATTTTTAAAATTGATACTGAAATCGCTTAATAATTACAAAAAACACGGAAATGCTCCAATTTCCAATTTAAGAAACTTTTAAAATAATTTAATTAAAATTTACATACATAATTTACAATTATTGTTCAAAATGTCCTCCTTCTTCTCTGATACACAGCACCGATCTTCTTCTGACTGCATCTACTGCTAGGCGAAGTTCATCATGATTTTGCCGCATTGTATTGCAGCACTTATAAATTTCTTCAACCAACTCCTCTCGGATTTCTGATCTTACTTCGTACACTTTTTAAACCTTGCCAAACATTCAATCTGAATTCATGCTGATAATGGGAAACAACAGAACTGTGCGGGTTAGTTTCTATCCGCAAATGGACTTATGAGTGCTGCAATACAGTGCGGCAAAATCATAAGCACTTCGCATAAGGAAATTGGAAATATTAGAATAAAATAAATAGTTGATTGTGGTTAAATTACTTTTCTATTAATGAAACAGAATAAAACTATTTAACATCTCTGAGCATTCTCTCAGTATTTCCCAAAACGCCGATGTTGCATCTCTATTTTTTTGTTATTAATAAAATCGCTTATTAAATTATCAATTTTAAAAATTATCACTATTCATGGTATACCATTCAAAAGAAGTTTGTTTGTAGAAGTTTTTTTTGAGTAGTGCACATTTCTAACATATATAATACTTTAAAGAAAAATGCAGTCAAAGTTTTGGAACAAAATTTGAAACTTGCTACTCCTTATGTTTGGATCACAAAGTTAAATCCAGGATGCGACTATTTTGAAGTCTAAAACTACTTATTTTACAAGAAATTTAATCTTCTTTCTAATGAGCATATTGAAATTGCTCTAGCTAGGAAATATTGACAATTATTTGTCAAAAAGTAGAAACTTCTTGAAAAAACATGAAATTAAAACTATGTACAAAACGGATGAGAATCCAGCTATAGTTTATAGGGAATTTTTTGTTGTCTCATATTGCTGATTTTTTATTTTTTAGAACTAATGACGAATTTTTAACATTTGAAACTAGTCTTAATGAAAAGAACAAAACAAAATCTAACAGAGGTGGCAAATAATCAAGCCTAATCCCATTTCTATTAACTCCTCATTTCCAATTCTCCGCAGGTACTTGAATACTAAGCAATGATGATTTGTAATAAAAAGTAAAATCGCGATATTAATTCAGTTTACGGTAGCTGAGTGAATAAGATAGTTCAGCCATTGACTATGTCTGAGACTCCAATCCGGCCAACCAGCAGGTAACCATCGGATGGGAGGAGTCACTGTAAAGTTCCTTCCCCCACCACCCAGGTGTTTGATCGCCTGATGTTGCCATCGTTTAGTTAATAGGGACCAGTAATACATGACAACCAAAACAATATTAAAAATACAGAACAAACGATTTCCTGATATATCTGTATATATGTACCTATATAAACTCCCCGTCAAAAGTATTGCAACACCCATAATTGTCAAGATTTTTCTGGTGTTTACCTTAATCCATACTTGGTTTATAATCGTATTAATATTTTTTATAAAACGTGATGCATTAAGGATCAGACACATCGATGTTTTTCCCTGTTAATAACAGTTTTAGATTATTATTTTTTTTTCAAATTTCCTTCAGTCCATGTTTATCATTCGTTTCGTTATTTACAAGTATGCAGAGACTAGTGGAAGCAATCATTCAAGTCGGATATGCCAATATGTCCTATTAAATATCAATTAAAAATTTCAAATTTCAAATTGTAAAAAAATGAAAATTTTAAAAAGGCCAGACAATGATTAATATCAATTATTTCATTTCATAAACGACGATTTACAAAACCTTCTGAATAGCACCAGAAAAAAATATGGGCCATCTTCGAAAAAATCTCCTAAATAGTTTAAAAACTAGATAAAATAATACAAAATTGTAGAGAATTTATTTATTACAGCAAAAAAAGTGATTTATATAAATCGCAAACAAAACTGGCTCTTTTAGTCCCGGCACAATCTAAGTATCTAAGTGTGCATATATCACATTTCACACACACCTCTTCAGGGAACATTCCATCACTAAAGATGCAAGTTGCATTACTTGGGTCTGGTTCATCCCTACCGTTGATATCTATATAATAATAATATATAGTATAATACAATAGATAATAATAAATTATAACTTAATGAAAAGAAGACTCGGACTAATACGTATAACAGGCTCTAGCTCCCTCCTTAATTCATACTCACAATTTAACCTTAAATGATCATTCTATCTCTCTCACTCTTCTGTCAAAAATCTCGGGATTGTTTTTGATCAAACCCCTTCCAGGAAACCGCTGATTGCCCAAATCTCCCGCCGTTCCACTGGTCTTCTTAACTTATTCCATCGAACTCATCACCTTCTTCTCCAGTCAACCCGTAAGCTTTTAGTTTCTTCCTTATTATTACCTTATATTGATTATGGTTGTCTGGTTTACAGTGGCCTCTCGACGGTTTTCGAGGACAGACTGAAGCGAATCATGAACTGCTTTGCCAGCAGTGCTGCCGATGCCCCCAACCCAAAATACCCACAACCAAGCATAAAAATTCCTGTTTTTACCAAGGAATACCCGCCAATGCTTGAAGTAATACCCATTTTCGGGATTATCTTTATTAACCGTCTCAATTTCCTAACCTTTTTTTAATTAATCAACCTTTCAATATTTACCTACATTATTTTTTTCTTTCTGACGCTTTGCTGAGTGACTAAAAGAAAAAGAAAGTGTACGGATACAAAATATAATATTAGGAATTAATAATAAAACAATTAGTAGGTAATAACGTTTATATTTTAATAACATCTAATTTATTTAATTCAGACATTTATTTATTATTTATCACACACTGGCACACATAAAGACTAATAAGAGGAAGATAGCAAACATATATATATATATATATATATATATATATATATATATATATATATATATATATATATATATATATATATATATAACAATTAGTAGGTAAAACTGTTTATATTTTAATAACATCTAATTTATTTAATTCAGACTTTTAAAATAAATTATTTGTTTAAAGAAAACCTCTAAATAAAATTATTTTTTATTATAAGGTTTTTTTTATTGACAGTATACATTAGGTTTGATGGTCGGTGTACCGGTGAGGAAAGAAAAGCAAAAGATACCACAGCAGGTATAAATGAAGTATGGTCTGAATTCATTACCAAATCACAACGTTTATATAGCATGTGTGGATGAAATGCTGGTACCTTTTCGAGATAGGTGTAAATTTCGTGTTTATATGCCTAACAAACTGGCAAAATATGGTTTATAACTTTTATGCCTTACTGATGAACGAAACTCCTATCTAAACAATGGATATTTGTACGGACGCAAAAATTCTGATGGCATCGGCTTTTTTTTTTTTTTTTTTAGTGTTTTATTTATTTTATTTATTTTTTCTGTACACACCATACTTGTACAAAGTATACAATCTACATGTAATTATTATTTTTGATTTGATTATAATTTTACATGTGTTGAAAGGTTAATATAACAAATAAACAAGAAAAATGAAATATAATAAAGAACAAGAAGTTGTATAACATAAATAATAAGTCAAAATTCGATAAAATCAAGCAATAAAGTTATGTAGAGAAACGTTTATGAATATTTAGTGGTTTAAAGATATTTCATATTTATATCCTCTATTTTAATGATTGAATTTATAAGAAATATTTTGAAATTTTCAAATAAATTGTTCATCAAACATTGACCATCCACCGCCCAATGTCCTAGTTTCTGTACTGTTTTTGTCTGTAGTATAGTTCTGTAGTCAGTGAGTAGTCTGCTTTCATATATGAGGTGCATTCATGATGGCATTGGCTTATCACAAGAAGAAAACAAAAACTTGGAATCCCAACACAATCTGTTATCCGCCATGCTAAGCCCTTAAAAAAATCAACAGAAATATTACATGCGACAATTGGTTCATGTTGATAGAGCTTCAAGAGGAAATAGAAAAAAAGAGGGTTAACTGTTCTTGGTGCCCTTAGAAAACAACCAGAAATTCTTAAAGAATTTTTAGCAGACAGAAGAAGAGAATCTGGTATTCGTGTTTTCGGTTTTACTAATCCTGCTACAATTGTTTCCTACGTGCCTAAAAAAAAAACAGGGCCGTCATTCTTCAAAGCTCTTTTAATCATGACATTAAATGTGATGAGGTTTCAGGAAAGCCTGATATGATAATAGATTACAATTCCTTCAAAGGAGTAGACACACTAGACAAAAAGTGCTCAAATTATTCATGTAATAGACGAATCTGACGATGGACATTAGCCTTATTTTTTGCCTTGTTGGATATAAGTGCAAATAATGCTTTTATACTATTCATGGACAGCAAAGAAAGGGTTCCAATGAACAGGTTTCCAAAACTCAAAATATATTAGGAAAAAGGCGTAATGAAGAAAACGGAAATCTGAGTGAGGCTGTTCTGAAGAATAAGAAGAGATGTTATATTTGTCCAAGGACTAAGGACTGGAACAAATCCATGGTGTGTATAAATTGTTATAAACTTTTTTGCAACCAATGTTCAGCTCTGCTGTAAAAACTGTGCCTAGATTTATACTTGCACATTTCTTATGAAATCCATTTTTTTTTGTTTTTTCTATATTTTCTGTTTTTATATACGTTGAGCAATAATATATTACCCTTTTTTCTCTAATTTATTAAGGTTTTGTTTATAATATTTATCAAATTATAAAAATGTTGAATGAAATATATTTATCAACTTCAGTTGTTAAACATTTTTTTATAAAAAAACTTTTTGCATTAGTATTATAGAAAGGTAGCTGAAATATGACATAATCAGTTAAGGAAGCAAAAATACCCGAAATTACCCGTTTTTCGGAGTAACGTGTTAAATTCCCGCCGATACCGAACATTTCCCCATTTCGGGAAAAAATACCCGCATTGGCAGCACTGTTTGCCAGGTTTGTCATCGGTAGTCCTAGGCGCTCCCATGTGACCCACCTCTATTCCCAACTAAACTTGGCTGTATCCCACTTTCCGTAGACAAAATTTATATGGAAAATTTATATTCCTTTACCAATCTTTGTCATCCGCTCAACCATTCTCTGGAACTCTATTCTCCTGATATCAGACAACCTAAATCCCTGAAAACATTTACATATCTCTATTTCCAATACCTCATTCTTATCCAAGACGACGTTTGCTAACTATCTACCTACTCAGTCAAAAATTATTCTTGCATTGCTGGAATCAGATTCAGAATCAGTTCTTGCGTAATTAAGATTCTATTTAATATAAATTTCACTTTCTATAAATATAGAATTTGGCTACTTCTATTGTACATACAAATCTAATGATTGTACCAAAAGATTTTATTTTTCTCTTACAGAATGTTATCTTATTTTCTTTTCTGTATATTTAACTATCAACTATGTACATAGTGTCATTATTGTATTTTTTTTTATCTCATTATTTCTCTGACAAGATTTAATTTTATTTATATCTGTACTTATCTGTTAGAAAGATGTTTAGAAGACGCAGAGGATCCTGGGTGTCGGAAGATGGAGACAGATTGCTCAGGAGAGTGAGAAACGGGAGAGAGTGATGGAGGAGGCCAAGGTCCTTCGAGGACCGTAGTACCAATAAAATAAATAAATAAAAACTTTTCTGTTATTCTTAATGGATTTTGTCCTAGAATAAAATTATTTTTCGATTTTATTCTATTCTAGATTAGTATCATCATCGCTGTTCACAAGGGGAGGGTCATTGTAGTTTGTTGAGTCGGATGATGAATTGTATCGTTGCCTGGATCCAATTTTCTTTTTGAAGGTCTTTCGTCTTCCCATCTCTGCCTTCTGGCCGGTCTTTTACCCCGTGAAAACATAAGGACGTCTTTATAAGAGGAATTTTGTCAAGCGACTTGGTCAAGTGATCCTTGTATGGTAAAATCCGATGATGAGGCTGGATCTAGCTTTGGGTCCTCGATTATTGGTTCTCTTCTTAATGTTGGGAAAAGGAGATATCACATTTAAAGTTTCTGGGTAAATGGAGGCCCATATTTACACCAAGAAAGAGTCCACAACAGCCCCACCTAAGAATGATGGCCACAATCACATGTGGCCTAAAAGCGTGAGGAACTAAAGGTGTGCTTCAATAAGATCTTCGCTTTCCGGATATGACTGCGAAATTATTTTTAACTAAACATAAGAACATGAAAAAAAAAAAAAAAAAAAAAAAACTATTTCACATGCCTCTCAAAAGTTTGCAGTCCAGAATAAACACCAATTTACATTACTACTTACGCAGCATCTAAGCTATTTAAAAGAATGGTTTCACTGCTAAATTGTTAAAAATGGTTCCATCGACAGTCGTTGCTGCCAGTCTTTAGTACCTCCCATAGCCACCCGTGAGGGATGCCGTATTTACACCTGTGCCCGTTTTTACACCTTTTCATATGTATATAAATATTGACTACGCACTGTATATGAATTTAATCCTATCCCTGAATAACCCATAAACAAAGCAAGTATAATTAAATTTGTCACGAGGCTATGAGAAACAAGAGAACTGCTTTAATCAAACAATGTTATCAAATGGGGCCGGTGGCCCACGAGCCCTCTTCAGTTAATTAATTAGTTGTCTTAACTAAAACTGGACTAAAATGGCCAAGTTCTAGAAGTGAAGGGGAAGTGGAGTATCCAAATGGCAAACTCGCTCAACATATATAATCATGACATATAAAAGCATAATAAATTTGTATGAACCCGAAAAATATTCCTTTCGATATGATTCAAACACCACCGTTACTTGGTTGACGTTCCTTTGGTGGACTATTATTAAGAATAGAAAAATAACTTTACTATGGTACTATATCCCTTAAGAATAACATTACATAGGGGAATAATATACATCCTAATTCCTAACTTAATGCCAAACAACCACCAAAATGTATACAAAGAGGATTGCTGAACAATAAAGTCAGTTTATTACCAGTACCCGTGAGTGTTCTTTCGTTCCTTATTTTCCTTTTTTTTTTACTGTTTTCATCCAAAGGAAATTGACTGGTGCCGAAACCCGGGGGTATTCAAGCATATTTCTGGGTAAGCAGTTTATTTTTAATTTCCCGCCAAACAGTTCTTATCCGTCTCAATCATCGTAGTTCTGTTTTGAACTCCTAGTATTTTTCGTATTTTCATTTTCGAATTTTAAAAATACAAAATAGGAGGTAATAACATTTTGAAACCACCATCATTTGAAGTGCAGCCAGAAATGCAACCTCTACCACCGGAGACACTAGCAGCAGCCCACGCGAATTTGGCAGCGGCGCGGGCAAACGCGCTGAAATTACTGAAAATTAAGACGGCGATGTCACAGGATCTGAGGAGAGCGATTGCAGACATTGAAAGGTACGATGGTGAAGTGGGAGAGCTGAACCACTTTTTGAAAGGAGACAGAGTAATGGCACGGATAGAAGCGAAAGCGGCAGATAGTCTGTTGGATCAAGTCGACGCTTGCACCTTGTGAGCGGCTTTAGTATGCCGGGTCAAGCGTGATCTATTAAACATAATCCAGGCGGACGTAGACACTCCATTGGTGGTAGTAAAAGACAGACTGAAGAAGGCATTCGGAGGCGGTCGGTGGACTCCGGAAGAAGATATCTTTCGCATGTTCCGCGAAGTGAGAAGACCGAATAAGTCCAACGGGCAGTATGCAGGATCGTTGTTGGCCCACTTCAAAAAAATAGCAGAGAAGATGAGGGAGACAACGGCAGCTGCGGAAGTGGAAGCAAGGATGGCCTTTTTTCGACGGTTCTAAAGGTGTAGCTTGCAAAGGAAACGGGGAAGAAGGATGGGCTTCTGAGAGAAAAGACCTTTTTGGTATGCGCGAGAGAGATGGTAGACTCTAGCGCTAGGGATGAGGAAGTCCGGAAGGAAGACGGATGGAGCAAGGTGACTTATAGGCGGACGGACGGCGGAAGACACGCGTTAAAAGTAAAAGGGGAAGGTTGCCTATTAATAAAATTGCGAGGGATGTGTGGTGTCTAGTTGACACGGAAAGCTCAAATACCATAATGAGCAAAGAGGTGGTAAGAAAATTATATAAAGAGGAGAGGATACCACAAGTAAAATCGTGTAATTGTAAATTGATCACTCTGAGTGGCCCCTGTAAGGATGGAGGGTGAGGCGCAGATAGGATTGGGAATGTGGGGGAAAAAAGGGGAAAACTAACGGTACATGTGGTGGAAAGCATGCCGCGCGAATACGGGAGTATTATCGGGTGTGACCTTTTTGAGAAGATCGGGACTAGGATAAAAGGGAATGGCGATCAATGGAGGGAAAGGACTATAAATGTGAAAGGAATCGAGAAGGAGAACATGCTATGGTCGGAGCAATCAATCGGAAGGGAGATTGGTGGCAATCATTAAGAGACGAGTATTCGGATGTCTTTTTCAAGGAAGGGGAAATACTGAGTGTGACAGGGGAGACTGTACACGAGATACCACTAAAACAAGACAGTGTGACATATGTAAAGGAAAGAAGGTATCCCCAGGCGTTGCGTCAGCATATCAGGGAGGAATTAGAAAGTTTGAAAAGACAGGGAATTATAGTTGATAGTACTTCCCCATATAACAGTCCCCTGTGGGCGGTAAAGAAAAAAAGTGAAGAGGGATCAACTCAGGAAAAGTATAGGGTAGTGGTGGACTTCCGAAAGCTAAATGAGAACACTGTTGACGAAAAGTACCCCATACCGCGGTTCGAGAACATATTAGATCGGCTGGGAGGCGCGACAGTGTTTAGCCTGCTATACCTGAAGGCGGGGTAGCACCAGAGCAGAATGCACCCGAAAGATCAGCATAAAACCGCGTTCACCTTCGGAAGGGGTCATTATGAATTTACGAGGATGCCCTTTGGATTGAAATACGCTCCTATAACGTTCCAAAGGCTCATGGATGAGTTTCTTCGAGGGTTGGACGAGGCCAGTTGTCAGGTATACATGGACGACCTACTCATATTTAGTAAGGACGACGCTGGACATGTACAGGACTTAAGACGGGTGTTCGAACGTGTGAGAAAATTCGGGTTGAAACTGTCGGTAGATAGTCGATCCTGGGGCAAGACCGTATTAACTTCTGGTATGGTACACACCATTTTGGGAGAGGGGGTAAGACTGGACATAAGGAAGGTAAAAGCGATTAGGAGAATGGCCATACCAACAGACGTGAGAGGTATACGGAGACTACTTGGGACGCTTAACTATTACAGACGGTTTGTCCCGGAAATGGCACGACACCTGGTACCTTTGAACGACTTTTTGAAGAAGGGAAAACGAACAGTTATCACCCCGGAAATTGAGCAAAACATACGGACGTGCATGAACAGACTCCAAAAAGAACCGTTACTCGTGTTCCCAGACTTTTCCAAAACATTTACTGTTACGACTGACGCAAGTGAATACGCATTGGGGGCCGAACTGTCACAGGAGGGCGAAAAAGGGGAGCAGCTGGTGGCATATGCTAGTAGGCGACTCACAAATACGCAGGCGCGATATAGCGCTTTGGAGAGGGAGTTGCTAGGAGTAGTATGGGCCATCGAGCACTTCAGGCCATATGTGTTCGGGCGGAAATTCAAAGTTCACACGGACCACCATTCCCTAATGTGGGTAGGGAAGTTAAAAGAATCATCGGCGCGTGTCACCCGTTGGAGTTCCTGAATCAATATAATATGGAGGTAGTGTATAAGCCAGAAAAGGAGAATATTGTGGCCGACTGGCTATCGCGGGCTTTACAAGTAAATGTAATAGAGCAGGAAGTCGGGGAGTATTCGGGAGGGATACAGCGCTTTATTCGGGAGTGGACACCGGAAGGAGAAGGGGAACGGGAGTCAGAAGTAACGGAAGACGAGGGGGAAGTAGTACTAGAGGAGAGTTCGGAAGGGGATAAATCAGTAGAAATAGAAGAAATTGAGGACATCATTAATGACAAACATAACCAGATAATTTGTAAAACGAAAACAACAGTACTGACAAAGGCAGAATACATAGGGGAGGGGAGATTTCATACAACCACGGTTTGGTCAGAACCAGGAGTTTCGGAAGAAATGATCAGTAAAGTTGTAAAAGATGAATCGCGACCGGGGAAAACTTTTTACTTGTATATTGGAAATACGGTTGTGTGGGAGAACGTAAAACGGTTGTAGAGGACAGAGAGGATAAGGCTGGACAGAACGTTCATACGGAGTAAGCTTATGGTGGAAACGGTAAAGGAGGTCACGGTAGCGTACCACCAAGGGAAAACAAATCACCGGCGAGTACAGGAGACCCTGCAGGCACTGAAGCGAAAGTATTTTTGGGTGAAAATGAGGAAGACGATAGAGGAAGTGATACAATCATGTGAAATTTGCAACAGGACGAAATATGATCGACACCCTCGAACCGGAAGAAAGGAAGAGACGGAAACACCAATAGGAGCACTGAAGGACTTACAAATTGACACTTTCACATGGAAAGTTTATAAATGGGTAACCGTCTTAGATATTTTTTGTAAAGTAGCGTTGGCATACCCGGTAGAGAATAGGTCGGCTGAGGCGGTGCTTGACGCCCTCCGAATCTGGTTTCAATTCTATGGAGTACCGGAGAGGATAACTTCGGACGGGGGTCGGGAATTTGACAACGCCAGTGTCAGGTTGGAGATGCGACAGTTGGATGTGGCATGGCATCTGAATACTCCAGGACACCCGAAAGGCCTAGTGACGGTCGAACGCTTACACAGTACGCTGGGGGACCACCTTCGCGTTTTTTACGCGGAAAAGAGGATCGAGGCGGGTATGGCAATGCCTAAGGCAATAGTGGCGTACAATCATTCGATTCATGCAGCTATGGGTTTTTCGCCATTTCAAATGCTATTTGGCCTTGGGGAACGTAGGAGGGATACCCGCGGGGCAGTAGTGGAAGAGGAGTTCGAGGAGACGTTAGTGGCAAACAAAGTGGCAATGGGACACAGATGGGAGAGAGCGCGTAAGAGGCTCAGTGAGGAAAAAAGTAGGAGGGTGATTCGGGATAATCTCAGGGTTCGCGATAGGATGGAAAGGGTCGCAATTGGAACTATTGTGTACAGGAAGGTAGTGTCGAACCGGAGCAAGGAAGATATACGTTATGATGAACCCTTCAGAGTCGTTGCCATTCGGGAACACAATGTTGTCACCATTCAGAATATGCAAGATCCCCGGAAGCGAAGAACGGTGCATCTGGACAACTAAAGATTCCGTTAAAGTAATTTTCTATCGTTTATCTCGTTTCTATCGTTTATTTCGTTTCTGTCGTTTATCTCATTCATATCGTTTATCTCGTTTCTATCGTTTTATACGTTAAGTGGTTCTTCTCGTTTCTTTTGTTGTGCTGAGTCGTTTCTAGTCGATTATCGTCAATTTTTCGTTATTTCTCGTGTTTCATTGTTACCGTTTATTCGTTTATTATTCTTATTCTTATTGTTCTTCTCGTATTACTCTTTCTTGTGGTCATTAGACGGAGTTCGAGGGGTATCCTCTTTTCTATGCAAGAGAACTTGTGTAAATAGCAGATAATGTAAAGGATTAGAAGAAGTGTAACAGTTTTTTTTTGTTTGTTGTATTTTAGTATTGTACTGAATGAGATATGTAAAGACCTGTCAAAGTATGGTGAAAGTTTTAAGTTAAGGACAGAAGTGTTTTTTTTTTGTTTTGTTTGTTGTATTTATTTGTAACATTGATTTTTGTATATTTTAATGAGGTTGGTTGTTTGGCCTGCGTTGGAGTTTACGAGGATTGTTCGTAAAATGGTAGGGGGGGGGGGGGAGTTAAGGTGTATAGGGGAATAATATACATCCTAATTCCTAACTTAACCCCAAACAACCACCAAAATATATATATAAAGGGCATTGCTGAGCAATAAAGTTAGTCTACTACCAGTACCCGTGAGTGTTATTTCGTTCCTTTTTTTTTTTTCTTCTTTTCCTTATATGGTATCCCCATATAAGGACCGTTTATTTGTATATTAACATGTTCCATGCCTTACAGGCATACTACATGTTTTACAATGTTATTAAAAGTTAACATGATTAGTTTAGCATAACGTAGTAATATAAAAACAAATATTTAAACAAAATCACAAAAAAAAAAAAAAAAAAAAGAAAAAACAAAAACAAAACAAAAGCCAACAAGAAACTACCTTCGCTGCCCATCATTTGTCAGTTTGTCAAAGTCGATCTTTCGTATAAATGTGAGTGTCAGTCTTGAATTTAGAGAACAAATTTTGTTCTGTCTCTGGCCATGTTCCATGTTTGAGAATAATATTTTTTACTAGATTAAACCTTTGTCTTTCAAATGCTTTACATTCATAAAGTACTTGTCTGAAATTTTGAGTCTGTCCGTCTTCATTACATATTGCAGATCGTATTATGTTAAATCGTTTGAGATATTGTTTAGAGTTTCCCTGTTCTGTCATTAGTTGTGTTAGTTTGTAGTTGTTACTTTGTATGTGTTTGTAATTGCTGTGTGTAATGTGAGGTATAAATCTGTGTAAGCTTGTTGACTTTGACGAGGTCTCCCACAATTGGTCCCACTTTTCAACCATATCAGAACTTATGTCCCGCTTTATATATGATAATGGAACTTTGTTATACGAAGGTAACAAATTACTTTTAGCCGCCTCTTTGGCTAGGTAATCGGCCCTTTCGTTACCTTCAATTCCAAAGTGTGCCTTAACCCATTTTATAGAGACCATTTTCCCTTTGTTCTTAATGGTTATTAAATTTCGTCTGATTAGGTCAGTCAAATAGTCATGTATGTCTGTATGATTAACCGACTCTATTAAAATTTTACTATCTGTATGTATTATAATATGTGTATTAGTCTTTTGAGGTTCGTTAATTATGTATTCCGTAACTTTCAAAACAGCAAATTTCTCGGCTAGGTTATTTGAACAGTACGATTCTAATTTATACTAATGTTCTATGGTTCTGCCATCTTGAGCTTTAAATAACCATACACGTCCAACATTCTCGCTGTCCTTACTACCGTCCGTAAAGATTTCTGTTTTGTCGGTATTAACTGAATAACATTTGGGTGTAGTCCACAAATTTGATGCAGGGTGTATCCAAAACTTACAGTTTGTGTTTTTTTCTATTTTGTCTAATGTTAGGTCTTTATATCCTGTCTTTGTATTTTTAATGTTAAACAATGTCGTTAATTCGTGAATTTTTAATTGAACTGGCAAAATACCCGCCAATAATGTCGCAGCATCAAATGACAACGTGCGATATCCTTTGCATATTTTGATTGCAATGATCCTTTGTAGCCTTTGTAGTTTTATAACATTTTTTTTTACGAAGTACAGCTGGATGCCAAACATGTACAGCATAAAGCATTTTAGGGAGGATAGCTGCTTCATATATTACTTTTAAAACCTCCGATTTAAGGCCCCATGTTGCTCTAGCAGCTATTGACAGTCCGTTAATCATACGTAGAGTGTCATTATAAAGGTTGTTTAAGTCCCTGTTCCAATTTAGTTTTCTATCGAAGAGTACACCTAAATACTTCATTGTGTCACATTGGGCTAGTCTAACTGTATTGAGTCGTATGTCTAAGTCTGGTATTCTCCTTTTTCTTGTAAAAATAATGAATTTAGTTTTTTCCAAATTAAAGTTTAGTTTATTACCTCTAGTCCAATGTCCTAGTCTTGATTGTGTCAGATTTGCTATTTCCTGGAGTTCATCAAAGTCTTTTCTTTTTATAAGTAACAGTCAGTCATCTGCATAAGCTAGTAACGTTGTATTTTCATGTAAGTCTGTTTCGAAAACTGTATTAATTAATACGTTCCATAATATTGGTAATAATGCTGATCCTTGAGGAGTTCCTAAAGTCAGTTTCTTTTCTATTGAGTGATAGTTTGTCTGAGCAGTAAGTTTTCGGTCAGTGAAATAATTCTGAATAATTGTGTATAAGTTTTTTTGGCATTCATATTTTTTAAGATTATGTAGAACCGCAGGCCACCAAGCATTGTCAAAAGCTCCAGCAATGTCTAAAGAAACTACTAATAAGTTATTTTTTTGGTGGAGCGTGTTATTGATTTGTTCAGTCACTTCGTTGAGGGCTTGGTCAGTCCCAGATTGTGGTCTAAATCCAAATTGATGTCTGTCAAGTATTTCATTAGTCGTTAGGTGGCACATTAGTCTATTTTTTAATATTTTTTCAAAAACCCTACCCATCACAGGTAGCATACTCAATGGTCTAAGTGAATATGAATTTGATTTGGGAATTAGAACTAGTTTACCCACTTTCCAATTCTTTGGAAATTTCTTTCTTTTAAATAGAATTTTATAAATAGCTGTAATCAATTTTGGAAAAGTTTCAGCAATTTTCTTAATTATGCGAGAGTCTCTTTTGTCTATTCCACAGGCTTTTTTTTCATTTAATTGTTTAATTGTATCTAATATTTCGTAATCTCGGATGCCTTCGTCATCTTCGTTATTGGGTGGGGTAAGTACGTCTAGTCTCATTTGTCTATGTTCATTATTGTCATTATCTGTTGTGTCATCTTTAATTATTTTATCCAGTACGTGATTTAATGTTTGCTGAGTGTCTGTTGTGAATGTTCCTGGTCGGGTCATTATTGTTGAGAGTAAACTGTGAGATTTAATTTTGTTTGTTGCAAATTTATAAGGCCATTGCCACGCAGTAGAAGCAGTAGCATATGTTTTCCATGAATTTAATTTAGAAATTTTAAGATGTTTTTGGTATTCATGCTTACTTTTTAGATTTTCAATTTGTTTGATTTCCCTTAGTTTTCCGTCATGTTTTGTCCGTTGATATATTTTCCTAAGATGATTAGTATGTCTTCGTAAGTTAGTCAGTTCAGGGTTCCACCAATGTACGGAACGGTGTTCAGTTCGACGTTTAAAGTTTCCGGATCTTTTGAATGCAACATTGCAAGATTTCGTAAAAGATTTTGTAATTTTATTAACTATGCTTTCAGTCGAAAGGTGGAGTAATTCACTAATTATCAGGTCTTCTGTCTCATTTTCTGTCCATTCCGAAGTTGGTATGAATGTGTTGAGGTAAAAATTGTTTCATAAATTGATGTCTTAAGTTAGTCATGAATTTATCCCAGTCACCATTTTCTGTCAAATATACAAAGTTTTTGATTTTCTCTGCTGTCCAGTCATTCCCGTATACGTGTAGTTGGTAAGTTAACATATTGTGGTCCGAAAAGTTAGTTTCTCTTGAAATCGTCCAGTTTTGTACAAGGTTATGTCGAGTTGCGTTTGTATTTACTAAAGATCGATATTACTGTTACCTCTCGCACCTTGAAAAAATGTTAGTTCTGAGTCAGTATTTAATAAAAACAAATCGTTTTCCACAATAAAGGTTTCCATTAGTTTACCCCTTGCATTTGTGCGTTTATCAAACCAATATTTAGATCTGGCATTTGAATCAATACCTATAATAATATTATAATTGCTGTAATAGTTTAATACTTTTTCTAATTTTTGTAAGTCTGAATTGATACAATAGGTTATGTCGAAATATGCGCTAGTCAAAATCCATTTCAATTTTATATATGTTAATTCTAAGCAAATAAAATCGGAATCAGAAAATTGCATTATCATGCAAGCATCGATATGTTTATTAGTGATTACAATGCCAGCCCTGGGTTTTTCATCTATAATTTGAAAAGCATACGATTTACTATAACCTACTACCTACCTTTCGTTCCTTATTTTCCTTTTTTTTTTACTGTTTTTATCCGAAGGAACTTAACTTATATATATATATCATACATATATTACAGATACAGGATATCTGTGGTTTAATCAGACAGAAAATATAAAAGAGTATACATATATATATATATATGTAGCAGATATATATATATATATATATATCCTTATAGATGTTACAAGTACGGACACAGAGTAGCAAAGCAAGGCTATGATAAGTTGCAACGGTATTGTCTTATGATGCCGTGGAGTGTCGGCTCTGGGGTGTGCACACCAATAGCGCTCAATTAGTGACTGTAAGTCTGCTATGGAAAGAAATAAGCATTGTTTATATATTTTTTAATAGTGTTGTACGTAATTTTTAATATTCATTCATTTTCTTTTGTATTATTAGTTATAGTTCCTTATAAATTAAAACTTGTAATTGATTGTTCAGTTTAAATGTAAATATAGCAAAGTGTTTTCCTTAGTTGTAATAATTGTAAAAAGACTATGGTTAATTACACCACGTGTTCTAAGTAACCCTCACTTCAATCGATTACCTACCAAAGGGGTAATAAGTGGTGACCCCGACGTGATATTAAAGTTAATTAGATAATCCATATGACGTAATTTAGATTTACCGTAAATTGCATTGTAGTGACGGTTGCTTAGTAACACATACTTATAATTTTTTTTTATATTGATATAAAGTCTCTACTAATCACAATGCCCGATTCTAACGAAAATATTGCTGCACAAAACACGGAAATTTACTTTTCCTTTACGGCTGCAGATAAGATTACACCTTTTATCAAGCAGGATCCGAAACTCTGGTTTTGCCAGGTTGAGGCAGTTTTTGCGCGTGCTAACATCACGAACAGCGTCACAAAGTTCTAAACTGTTATTCCTAAGATAAACCCGGAAGTATTACTACAAGCAGCAGACATTGTGAAAAGGCCCGGTGAAACCCCGTATGAAAATCTCAAAGACAGATTGGTCAGTGCCTACATGGATTCGGAGACGAAACGGATCCATGAACTATTAGAAGGCAGACAACTGGGAGATGAAAAGCCTACCAGATTTTTAAGACAGATGAAACAATTAGTAGGAGATGTTGTTCTTTTAAGTGTGATTAAAACACTATTTATGCGCTCCTTACCACAGAGTATGCAAACTATCCTGATAAGTACGGGGCAGACTGATGTGGAGAAGTTAGCCGAAGTAGCTTATAAAATACAGGAGATTGTTCAACCAGTAGATATCGCTACAGTCGCAGGCAATAACGCGGAAGAATCTCATAAAGCACAATCCTCCATAGCTAACTTAGAAGCAAAAGTTGAATTACTTACGAAGCAGATCGCTGAACTCTCCTCCAGAGACAGACCAAGTCGGAGAGAAAGAAGCAGAACTCCACGGCGACTCTGGCGAGGATCCCGCAGTAAGTCAAGAAACCCCAACGACCCAGATTGGATTTGTTTTTATCATTACAGATTTAAAGAAAAAGCAAATAAATGTGAACATCCATGCGCCTGGAATAAGAATCAGCAGGGAAACTCCTCAGCGAATCGGAAGTAGCGGCTACCGACTCCGCAGATGTCCAAAGCCGCCTTTTCATAACAGATCGGCGGAAGGGCCAATCTTTCCTAATCGATACAGGTGCTGCTATCTCAGTCCTACCTCCAGTCAGAAAATCAATGACCGCCACAGAATTTAATCTTTACGCTGCGAACGGTAGTCGAATAAGAACATTTGAAGAACTCCAACTTAAACTTGATTTAGGACTTAGACGCGAGTTTAAATGGACGTTCGTTTTGGCTGAAGTTCCTAAGCCTATAATTGGTGCAGATTTTATGTACCACTACAATTTTTTAGTAGACTTGAAAGGTAGACAGCTGATAGATCGATCTACTGGATTCACTTCAAGAGGAAAAATAGTCTGAGAAATCCCTGCTACAATTTCAGCTGTTCCGGAAGGTCACCCTTATGCTGACCTACTGAAAGAATTTCCAGGACTTACGCGACCATCATCTACCAAAGGACCTGTGAAGCATAACACTGAACACATTATCGAGACAACAGGTCGTCTGTGTGTATGCAAAGGCTAGAAAACTTCCAGTGGAAAAGTACCGGCGAGTAAAAGACGAGTTTCGACTTATGGTAGAGCAAGGTATTTGCAGGCCTTCCAACAGCCAATGGGCCAGTGCACTTCATGTTGTAGACAAAAATGACGGTGGAGTGCGACCTTGCGGAGATTACAGACAACTTAACGCCCAAACTGTGCCAGACAGATACGGTGTTCCGCATATAATGGATTTCAGGAACAATTTGTTTGGTAAGTGTGTTTTCTCAAGGTTAGACCTAGTGCGTGCCTACTATCACATACCCATACGCGAGAAAGATATTCCGAAGACCGCAGTCAACACACCTTTCGGGTTATTTGAATTCTTAAAAATGTGTTTCGGTCTGCGTAATGCAGCGCAAACCTTTCAACGATTTATGGACAATGTCTTTAGATATTTAGACTACGTTTGGATACTTATCGATGACATGCTGATCGCTTCTTCGACCCATGAAGAGCATCTAGAACATCTTCGTGAAGTGTTTAAACGCCTAGAAGAGAATGGATTAACGCTGAATCCCGAGAAATGCGAATTTGGTGTAGAGCACCTAAAGTTCTTAGGTTACTACGTAAGTAAAGATGGAATTTAGCCTCAAGAAGAAAAAGTACGAGCCATCAAGAAGTACCCCAAACCAAAAGATGTAAGTTCTCTTCGTCGCTTCCTCGGAATGATAAACTTTTACAGGCAAGCAATTCCTCATGCTGCAGCGATTATGAAACCTTTAAATAAATATCTCCATGGTGCCAGGAAAAACGATAGGACAATCATTCAATGGAACGAAGAAAGTGATAAAGCATTCGAGCTATGCAAGTCGAGTCTTGAAAAAGCAGCACTTCTGGCGCATCCCAAACTATCAGCAGAACTTTCCTTTGCTTGCGATGCCTCAAATCAATGCATGGGAGCAGTTCTCCAACAAAAAGTGGAAGGTAATTGGTTTCCTCTAGGTTTCTTCTCGAAAACTCTTTCGGAAGCTCAACAGAACTATTCCACCTATGATCGAGAACTATTAGCAATTTTTTCTTCTATTAGACATTTCCGTCCAGTTATCGAGGGTAGAGAATTTTATATTCTTACAGACCACAAACCTATCATATTTTCAATGCATCAAAAGCCTACATCAGCGTCTCCTATTAGGATACGGTGGCTGAACTTTATTAGCCAGTTCACCACCGATATTCGGCATATAGATGGAACTGACAACGCAGTAGCTGATGCACTCTCAAGAATGGAGGAACTTTCATTGGGAGCGGACTTCGACTCCATTGCAAATCTACAATACAACGATGCAGAGTTGGAAGCCATCAAAGGTAACCAAAATCTTACAATGAAGCTTCTTAATATCCCTGGAACCTGCCAACCCATATGGTGCGAGACTTCTACAAGACAAGTGCGAATTTATCTCCCGGAACCAATGAGAAAAGTTATATTTGATTCAGTGCACGGACTAAGCCACCCTGGAATAAGAGCGTCGCGGAAACTAATGGCGCAGAAATACTTCTGGCCGAACATGAATCAAGATGTGACGACGTGGGCCTTTTGTATAGTTGTATAGCCTGTCAGAGATCGAAAGTAACACGGCATACGGTCACACCAATCGGAAAGTTCCCCGAAGTTAGTCGTTTCGATCATGTGCATCTGGACATTATAGGTCCTCTCCCTACATCAAATAATAAACGATACTGCGTAACCATGATAGACCGTTATACGCGATGGCCAGAGGCTATACCAGTAGAAGAGATTACGGCTGAAGCTGTTGCTTCAGTATTTTATGAGGGATGGATTTGCAGATTCGGCGTACCCAGCAAAGTGACAACAGACCAAGGACGCCAATTTGAGAGCGATCTTTTTGTGAAGCTTACCAACTTTTTGGGGACCCAGAAGATCCGGACATCACCATACCATCCGAAAGCTAATGGTATTGTAGAACCATGGCACCGCTCTCTTAAATCAGCCCTTATGTCACATTTGAATTGCGAACGATGGACAAAGGTTCTTCCCACAGCAATGTTGGGACTTCGGTCCACAATTCGCGAGGACACAGACTACAGCGTAGCGGAAGCAGTTTACGGAGAGACGATCAGACTACCCGGAGATTTCTTTGTTCCGTCAACAATTCGTGCGAATTCCACTAGCCTTATTCAAGAACTCCGAGAGGTTTTCGAACACCTGAAATCGGCTACTTTTAGAACAAGCTCAAGAACTCTATTTGTTCCGCAGTCACTGTCTACATGCAGCCACGTCTTTCTACGAGATGACAGTTTGAGGAAACCACTTAATCCGCCATACACTGGACCTTATCCTGTCATTCGTCGAACCGACAAATTGTTCACCCTTAAGCTTCCCAACAGAGAAGTAACAGTCTCATTAGATCGAGTAAAACCAGCCTTTTTACTCGAATATCGTGAAGGAGAAACTCCGACGTCCGAGCTGGTAAGAAGCAAATTTGGAAGGATTAAAACAAATGTCAGGTTCATAGACGCCATTGTTGAAGGGAGCACTGTAGCAGAGCAAGGTTGATAACAATGCCGTCCATAACCTCCTTGCTTAGAGTGTTACAAGTACGGACACAGAGAACAGAACAAATGCTGAGAAGGCTATGATATAGTTGCAACGGTATTGTCTTATGATGTGACTGGTGGAGTGTCGGCTCTGGGGTGTGCACACCAATAGCGCTCAATTAGTGACTGTAAGTCTGCTATGGAAAGAAATAAGCATTGTTTATATATTTTTTAATAGTGTTGTACGTAATTTTTAATATTCATTCATTTTCTTTTGTATTATTAGTTATAATTTCTTATAAATTAAAACTTGTAATTGTTTGTTCAGTTTAAATGTAAATATAACAAAGTGTATTCCTTAGTTGTAATAATTGTAAAAAGACTATGGTTAATTACACCACGTGTTCTAAGTAACCCTTACTTCAATCGATTACCTACCAAAGAGGTAATATATATATATCAAGAACAAATATTGTATACAAGATTAAAATAACAAATAATTTCTGATATGACATATAATAGAGGGTAAAAATAAATAATTTTTATGAAGCGGATACAAAATAAAATATCTATACAAATGAAAACAATATTATTACAATATTGTGTTTCAAAATAATATTTTATGTCTGATATATTACTTGTGGAATGACATTTACTATGAAGCATCCATGTGGTTAGAGAGCTTCAGTTTGAAGAAAGAGTGAAGGTGGTGGTAGAGGAGCGTTTTAAATGTTCCGGGGGTAGAGCTATTGCGAATTTTGGAGAATATTGTATGTAGTGATTAGATTGAGGACTTGAATTGTAGGACACTGTTAATGACGGAAAGTTGGCAATTGTTGATAACATGAAATGGGTATGTTCCAAGATAGTATTCTCTACGGAAGAAAGCCAACTTAACTCAGGGTACAGATGGGACACATGAAAACGCCTTGAGGTTCTGAAAACAAACCTTATGAAGCAATACATGGTGCGCTCGAATCTGTCATATAACCAGGAGTGTACGGACGGGTAGTGGAAAGAGGTGACGAGGCCGCTGGAATAATTTTATAATGCCAATTTACCGTCTGAAGATTTGAGTGATAGGTAAGTTTTTATCAGATGGTGCTATACTCAGGATGAGGACAAACTTTTACTACTTAACAATTCCTTGGAGTTTTTTTAATTTGTTTGATACTATGGAAGATTCAGGAATAAAAATTAAAAATGTATATCATCAACGTTCTTTAACTAATTTCAAAGATAAGATATTTAAAGCTACGAAATATATAAAACAATTGTATTATTATAAAAGAAAACACTATACCAACAACAAGTCGGTACCCATTATATAATACGGAAGAAATAATCAATAATGATTTGATATGGAGGAACGAACATAATATCGGCTATACGGTTGGTTCTAAAGAAAAGTTGGTTGTATTCAAAATTAAAATAAACTAAATTTAATACATGATACAGGATATCAAATTAATCCTTTAATAGGATTTTAAAAATATTCCGTTAATTTGATAAGCAGATATTATGGAGGAACGAAGTACTTGGTGTGTGTTAGTGAAGGCGCTTCAAGATCCAACGCCTAAATTTTCGTACTCAAGTATAAGCACAAACACAAACACAAACGCACACTCACACGCACACACACACACACACACACACACACACACACACACACACACACACACACACACACACACACACAAACACACACACACTTACTTTACATATTTTACCATGTTTGATTTTTTTTTTTTTGTCAACTTCAAATCATTATTGATTATTTTTGCCGTATTATATAATGGGTTCCGATATTTTATATTTAGGTTTTGATTTTTAACATTAGGTTATGACTTCTTGTTGGTATAGTGTTTTCTTTTATAATAATACAATTGTTTTATATATTTCGTAGCTTTAAATATCTTATCTCTGAAATTAGTTAAAGAACGTTGATGATATACATTTTTAATTTTTATTCCTAAATCTTCCAAAGTATCAAAAAAGCCTTATAGCCAATATTGTCGCAGAAGAAATTTGTTCTATAGAAGGAGTGTCAGTTATCCATTTAAAAACTCCAAGGAATTGTTAAGTAGTAAATGTTTGCCCTCATAGCACCATCAAATAATTTATTTTGAATACATTATTTATAGCAAATTCAAACCATTGCCATGGGATCTCATTACCTCCTTCGATCAAATGCCAACTTTCCTACTTCAATCCTAAATAGCTTTACACTTCTCGGCTAAAAACTTAAACATAATACCCGTCCGTAAACTCCTGGTTATATGACAGATTAGAGCGCATCATGTATTGCTTCTTAAGGTTTGTTTTCGGAACCTCAAGGCATTTTTATGTGTCCCATTTGTACACTGAGTTAAGTTGGCTTTCTTCCGTAGAGAATACTTTCTTGGAACATACCCATTTCAAGTTATCAACAATTGCCAACTTCCCGTCATTAACAGTGTCCTACAATTCAAGTCCTCAATCTAAGCATTACATACAAGATTCTGTCTTTCCGTTCTCTATACTCCATCTTACAAAACTTCTGCATTCCAACGATTCTTTGTTACCCGTTCCTCTACTCTCCAAAATTCGCTATAGCTCTACCCCCGGAACATTTGTAACGCTCCTCTACCACCACCTTCTCTCTTTCTCCAAACTCAAGCTCTCTTACTACATGGATGCTTCATAGTGAATTTCATTCTACAAGTAATATATCAGACATAAAATATTATCCTGAAACACAACATTGTAATAATATTGTTCTCATTTGTATGGATATTTTATTTTGTAAGCAACAAAAAAACCAACAGTTTTTCTGATTCGAATTAAAAGTATTAAGATTGAAAATAAAATGTTCTAACATACTAGAAAGCAAGACAGAAAAGCAAATTTAGGAACTCATTTAGTTCTATGAGCAAAACAATTTGTGGAGAAAAAAAATATACTCTTTTAAAAAAAAAAAAAATCTTTAATTTTAAATTGAAGATAACTGGCGTAGTCAGTTCGACATCGTCAAGACTTGAGGGCATATCAAGGATCAGTATCAACTGTTTTTTGACGAGTCCATTCGGAAGACGATGAGACAAACAAATGTGGCATTCCTGACTATCGGAGTCACCTTTTTGTAAGTTCTTATTTTTATTGATTGTTTCTTTTTCCGTTTTTTTTTTTTCCTATTGGGCCTTTTAATATTGTCGATATGAGTTTTAATTGGTCTTTTGTCTTTTACTACTACATTTACTTTTTTAAATTTGTCTCTACTTTTTTTTTTCGCTTGGGTATTTTTCAAATATTCTGTATCCCCTTATTGTTTCTGAATATCTAAAGGGTCTTCTCTATTTTTATTTAATTTTTCTGTCCTTGTCTCTTTTTTCGTCATTTATTTAGATCTAATTAGTTTTATGTAATAATTGTTGGTCCTTATGATATTTTAATACATATTGTTCTGTCAGGTCGGTGTTTTCGTCTGACTCTAATCTGGAGGTTCCAAAAGTAATTTCGTTAGGAGTTAATTTTAATTTATTGTTTAAGGTATTATTATACGCTATTACCGCTAATCTTAATTTTTGTTGCATCGAACATTTATCTTTTTCTTTTCCTATTATTCTCAATAATTCGTTTAGGGTAGAGTGGACTCTGTTCAATAATCCCAAAGAGTTTGAGTTCAGCTAGCCACTCACTAGTATAATGCAAAATAATATTATTTTAGTCATGTAGTTAGTTAGTGCATTATTACAAATTAAAATATCTATTATTTATTTAAATTCTGTCTGACTATAAAACTGGTAAAATGATATTTTTTTTTTTCCTAAGGTTTGAATGAATATTAAAACAAATTACCCTGATAATTCTATTTTAAATTTTTGAAGTGTCAACCATTTAAATCATATAATATCTGTAATGCTAACTTCATTTTATAAATGCATAAAAAAATGTCTATAACAATTAAATTCAACTTCTTAAAAACAAAAATAAGCAAGAAATCAAGATTGAGACGTAATGTAAACTTATTAGATTTTTAACCAAAAATGACAATACTTAATCACGTAGATAAATGAAATTGCTATGCATATTACATTTAAATTTAAACTTAAATCTGTGAAATCGTTTATTCCTTTAGCTTTATATTAATATTTCAATTCCAGTGACTAACAGAACATTAAATAAAATGATGATACCTCGTTTCGTTTAAATTGAATCGTTAGAAAAAATAAAATAAAATAATCAGTTTCAATTTATAGATTCTTTAGTTCGTCGATACAATGTAATTGTTTAAATAGCAAGCATAATAGAAGCTTAAAAATAGAACGAATACAACAGTTTAATCCTAACGTGTTCAAACACGATAAACATATCTGAAGGTTAAGATTATTATGGAGTAATAATCATACAAAATATATTCTTCAAAAGACTAATTAACATTAACATACAAATAATTATTATCAACTAAATCATTATTATTAAATTATTAATTAATTATTATTATTAAGTTATTATTAAAATTAATGATGATTTTTGATTTGTTATAAATCCATTGCTCTTTTCAGAATTACGTATCTATTAATATTAATTATAAACGAAACATCGTATGAGAAGCAACATAAAACTAAACTTTGAAATCTAAATGAATATAAGATATTTAGAATTTTATAGCGAAATAGTTAAAACGTATTATTAATAATTAATGATGATACTAATAAATGTAAGTATTAACAAAAACTGGTATGATATAAATTATAATAGTTTAAGAGAGTTATCAGATTGAAAAACAATCGTTTTAATTCTATTGTTTAAATCTCTATGCTTCTAAAACATAAAATTGAAAACTAAAAAATAATTGGTATGATTATGAATATTAATAAAAATTGTATTAATGTTTGAATTTGAAGTTAGCAGAATCAACAAATTAATCCGATTTTAAATATTTTTTACTTAGTTTTTTTTTCCTATATTTATACATCTTTTTTGGTACGATCCAAAGTGGAAAATTATTTTTTGATTTACTTTGTCTGATTTTAACTATTCTATTTTTAAACAAGTTGTGTACTGCTTTCTCGCCTAAAGCAACATTTAGTTCAGGTTTAAAATTTTTTAACTTATTGCTGCAGTGATCCAGCCTACTTTTTATGGAAATAGAAGCTATTTATTTCTTTTAATGTCTTCCGATTCAATTTATTAAATTTTGTTACATTATTATTTAATTTTTCAACAGTTACTTTTAAACTATTTTTTGAAGCTTTTAAATTGTTTGTTTCTTTCACAATATTTGAATTTAAGTCTTCTGTTTCTTTAATTTTACTAATTATATGTTTTTCTTTTCCTTCCCGTGACTTATTAACGGTTTTTATTGTTTTATTTAAATTACGATATTTATTTCGGACTGTTTCTTTATTTTTTTATTAAGTTCTTCAAGTTCCTGGTATTTTAAATTTTCGTCGTCTTCCATATTCTTAAATTTGTTTATAGAATTTTCTAAACTTTCTTTTATTTCAGGTTTTTAAATTAAACGCTTCTTCCACACTCTTAATATTGTTTACAGAATTTTCTACAGTTTCATTTATTTCCGGTTTTTATATGTTCTTCGCGAATTGAGTTTTTAAAACTTTCTTTTATTTCCGATTTTATATGTCCGCCACGGAGTAATTGTGTTTTTTTTTCCATTTTTGTTCGTCGATTAGATTTGGTAAGTCGTTATTTAAGTTCAAGTCATGAATTTCTATTTGTTTATCCTGGTTATCTATTTGTTTATCCGGTTTAGAATTTAAATGTTTATATCCGGTCCGGAGGTCTGCTTGTGCTCGGGCCTAACTCTAAAAATGATTCTGTCTTTGTTCTAATGATTCTATACGCTTTGTAATAATTTTATCTGTTTATCCTTTTCCTCTTCTATCGGCGTTTGTACTCTATTAGAAAACGGTTCTCATTGAAACAGTGTTGGAGTCTATTGGGGTTGCTGATAATTTTGTGTGCCTAAAATTTCTGGAGGGCGGTTTATTAAAAAAATTATACTGTGACTGGGGGTCCCATTGTTGGTTATAAATTGCTGTTGTTTGATATTCTATTGCCCGCTGTGTGGCCGGAAGTTATGTTGGTTGTTTATTGTTATAAGAATTAGAGGTTGGACCTTGCTCATACTGATACTGTTGCTGTCGGTAATGTTGGGGATTATTATACGACGTATATTGCTCGCGGTTGGTGGTACTGATGGGGTCGGTAATTTTGATAATCATGGTGGTTGTTAAAATTTGGTCGGTACTCTTTGTTTTTAAAATTATTTTCGAAATTTTTCTTTTTATAATTATTTTGAGTTTGGGTTATTTTTATACTGTTTTTTATCTCCGTAAAGTCTATGTACAATATGAGCCGCGCTGTTTCTTAATATTTCTTCTAGGTCTTCTAACGAGTCAAATTTAATGTGGTAAATGAAGTCCGTTAGTGCTGGGTGTAAACTATGTACTGCGTGGTGGGAATCTGTTTGTCATACCTATAACATTTCGTCCTGTTTGTTTAGTATCTCATGTTTCTGAATAAATACGTGCGTATAAATCGCATCTTTTTGGCCCGTCGTTCTAAGAAATCGAGTGGGTTCTCGTTATGATAAGTCCGCGTATTTAAAATTTCTGAAATTATTGTTCCCTAGTTCTCGTGTCCTGATATTTTCTTTTTTAGAATTTTATTATATAATATATATATATATATATATATATATATATATATATATATATATATATATATATATATATATATATATTTATATATTTTCTTAATTATTAAGTTTTATATTTAAAGAATTTTTAACAAATTAATTTTTCTAAAGGTTTTGATTTCATACCTACATATAATTAATAGATTCTATTTACTATATTATAATTTACAATATATTATATTTAAGGATAAATTTAAATCGTCATATTATTTTTTTTTTTATTGTTGTTATTCGTAATAATATTTAAAATGGCACATTCAACTTCGAAAAAGGAATACTTAGAAATGGTCCCCGAATTCTATAGAGACCCACTGTCCCTTACCAGGTATTTGGAAATTTCAGACAATTTATTAAACAAATTTTATAATTATAAAAATACTGTCGACTTCCAAAGCGACCATTTAATAGGATCCTTGGATTAATGGAATACCAGGGATGATATTAAAAATGCAGTATCCGCCTACAAACGCGACCCGTACACTATAAATATTGAAATGGCTAGTAGAAAACAAGGAAAAGAAACTCCTTTCGGAATTTTTAACAAAAAACTAATTTAAGAAGCGAATTGCCGATGGAGGTGTTATTTCTTACGAAACATATTGAAAAGTTAGCACTACGTGTTTTGTTAAAATAAATAAAAGAACCACTTGGCTGTTTCATGATAACCAAAAATCAGGAAATAAATATGTTGAACAACGATTTTCAAATTGTCATCCACACTTATCGTCCATAACAATATCACAATAAACCAACACATTAAAATCGCCAACAATTTATAAATTTTTTCATTCAACCTGCTAAGACTGTAAACTCAAATCAATATAGACCCCAACAACCTTATCAATATAAACCACAACAATATCATCAATATATACCCCAACAACCTAATCAGTCAACCCCTATGAGTTTCAATTTTATTTTCATATAAAATAACATTGAAACTCCCGTATTTTAACCTCCAACTGTTATTCAGTCCTTTCGCTATTAAACCCTACTTATTGGCCTACATCTCCCAAAAAACATCCCGATATCCTCGATATATTCATTTCTTCCCAAATCTCCACCTCTCATACATCTGTCAAATCCCTGGATGACCTTTCATCAGACCATAGCCCTGTTCTGCTTCTCTTGCATTCAAATCCTGTCCCTAAACCCTCTCATCCTAGACTGATTATGGGACGAGTAGTCTGGGACAAATTTCACTAACAACAAATTAGACTTGAAAATTTCACTCAAAACAAAACATGATATCGACACCGCCATAGATAAACTTACCACATCAATATCCAATAGCATTAATGGTAACACCACACACAGAACAAATTTTAATTCTCTTCAAACTAACTTACCAATCTATATTCGCGACTTACTAAGAGAAAAACGTAGAGCACGAGCAAAGTGGCATAGGACCAGATATCCTTCAGATAAAAATAATTACTGTAAACTAACAAATAAACTTAAGACAGAAATTAAAAAATGCAAAACTCAAAAATTACATGATATAGAAAACCTTAACATATATAATTAACTAAAACTAATAAATTCAAGAATGACTTATTAAATAAATTTTATACAAGTAATATGTGTCTAGTTCGTTTGTGTACGTATCTTCTTAAGGTTAGCTTGTAATATTTGCCTATTGCTTGTATTATGGGATTCCTTGAGTTTATTGTGGAGTTGAAAAAGTTCTGAGTCTGGGTGTAAATAAACTGTTTTGTCGAGGCCGACACTTTAGTATTTAGTATAGATTTAGTTTAGACTTAAGTTTTCAAATTATTTTTATTGTTGTATTAATCACATGGCCTCATAAAAAATTAGCCTGAAACTGTATCTTGCAACTTCGTTGATCTTCGGGCAATTACGTGAGTCACGTGACATACTACAAGGCCCAGAGACATCAGTGTGCGACAAGATATTGAAGGAAAGAGTCATGTCTACCCTGGTATAAGGTTATGGCGGACGAGAGAGCTCTCCCGCTGCATGTTTTTGCATTCGGAGAGCAAGGCTCGACAATCCAGATGTGATACTAAGAAACTATATAGCATTATCTGTAATCGCACCACGGGTCTCTAAACGGCATCTACTATCATTATTCACACACAAAGTCAAGCCA
Source organism: Euschistus heros (assembly GCA_003667255.2). Taxonomy (NCBI): domain Eukaryota; kingdom Metazoa; phylum Arthropoda; class Insecta; order Hemiptera; family Pentatomidae; genus Euschistus; species Euschistus heros. Next base: position 408,057 of record RCWM02000512.1, read on the forward strand.
TCGTTGAACCATAGTTTGTTGAACTTTACCATGGTAATTTATAAATGTTTATTGGTTATAATGAAAGGTTATATTTGTATGCAATGTTAAATTATTATTAAGTTATAATTGTTCATTAACTTATGCATAATAATTTATAAGCTTTATTTATTTATAAGATGATGAAGAGAGGCTGCATGTTATTTAAACTAACTTTATTAATTATGTAATAAAGTTACAGGCAAAATGTTTATTTAACGATATTTATTATATTGAACTACCAGCTTCACAAAAGTGGACGGTTTTCGGCTGAGTTCACTACGAACCCCTAGCCGCCACAACAGTTTAATTGTTTGAAAATCTAGATCGTGTAGCGTATTAGTTATTTTTGTGTATCTTGGGTAGTCGTTAATGATTCTCAATCATTGGTTTTGAATTCTTTCTAATTTTTTGTAATTGGAGTCACATGTGTAGCTCCATACCGGAGAGGCGTATGTAAGTAATGGTCGAATGACTGATTTATATAAAATGATTTAGTTACGAGTTGATAGTGGGGATTTTCTTCGGAAATAGGGTGACATTTACTGATAAGTTTTTTGGCTTTACAGAATTTATTATTAATATGGGATGTGAAAGTTAAACGTTTATCGAATTCAAGACCTAGGTAGGTAACAGTTTGTTCCCAGGGGATTCGAATTTTATTTAGGATGATGTGATCTACTGTCTTAGGCCTTCTTTTTGTAAATATTATTGCTGCAGTTTTATGTTCGTTTATTTGTATTTTCCATTTTTCGTAATATTTATTGAATTTGGAGTATAGTGATTTTAATCTTTTTCCTATTGTACCTATCCTGTAGGAACTAGTGTAAATGGCGGTGTCATCTGCGTAAAACGATCTTTCAACTGAAGGAAGAGAAGGTAGGTCGGATATGTATAGGTTAAAGAGAGTAGAGGAAAGGCAGGATCCTTGGGGAAGACCAGCTGTTAGGGAATGTTTTGGTGTTGTGGTGTTGTTGATTGTGATTTGAAAGGATCTATTTGAAAGGAATGAGTGGATAATATGAATGATGTAGGGTGGGAAATGGTAAGTGATGAGCTTGTATACAGGGGGGAAAAATGATTGTTTAATAGAAAATAAAGGAAAACTGTCAATAAAGCGACAATACATCAGAGGATATGATATTATTACATTTATTTATTATTATTATTTAGGATTTATTTTATTAGATTTTCAATGTAATGTTTACAATCCAGTGATAATGAACATAGACCTTAATTTTGTCCTTTAGCTGAATGCAGATTGTGTCTAAGAATACTACTTTTTGAAGTGAATCTTATGGGCAGATGAGTCTGTTTTTACAGGGGATGGCATTTCTACCAATCCATGTATATTGTTATTATGAATGGTCGAAATGCCTTCCCCTGTAAAAATGAGACTCATCTAGCCATAAATCACATAATAAATAAATAAATGTAATAACATAAGATCCTCTGATCTGGACTCTGACAGTTTTCCTTTATTTTCTATTAAACAATAATTTTTTTCTTTGCTTTTTATTCCAATGAACAGTTTATTATGTTTAAAATGCACATTTCCATTAAGGGATTGTCATAATGTTTTATTTACCCAAGTAACTGATTTGTATACAAAATGAGAACACCATGTTTTTTCGGTTTCAAAAGTAAATATCTCCATGAAATTGAAACAAAATCATTACGTTTAACATACGAAAACTGATTAAATTTGCAAGTTTTTGTGAGATTTGACGTTTTGTGGATAGTTTTTACGAAAAACGGTGAGCGTTGAAGTAAATAAGACATTGTGACTTCCCCAAATAAGGTGAAGATCAAGCTGTTCTTTAGATACCAAGTTTGTAAAATTCAAGGTTACGTGTACTCTGTTCTTATAGGAAATTTAATGCTAAATCTGAAAATGTGAAAAGTATTTAGACAAAATGGAGATATTACAGTTTTTATGGGAGAAAACGTGATTTCCTCAAAAAAGTCTTTCATTTATCGTATATCTGCAACGGATTGGAATAGAAAGGTGAGATTTGCGGCATTTAGCTACATTTTTGATCTAGTTTAACCCAATTTTTTCTACACTAAGAGATACTCACCCTGTATTAGTCCGTTATGCCATATTCGATCTTACTTTTTCGATGTCAAGTAAGATCATCCCAGTATGTTTTTTTTCATTAAATCCTGTTGTAATAAAATCTGCCAATCTAGCGAGCTGTGCCACTGTGGAATGATTGTTTCTGAAACCAAATTGTTCATTAATCATGATATTGTTGTCCGATATAAACTTGTTCAACCTCTTCAAGAATATTTTTTCAAATATTTTTGAAAGAGTATTGAGAAGGCTAGTTGGTCTATAGTTAACGGCTTCTGAAGGGTCTTTATTTGGCTTAGGTATCGGTATCGTTTTTGCTGTTTTCCAGGAAGTAGGGAAATGTCGGAGGCGGAAGATGGAATTGAAAATTTTAGTCAAGAACATTATTGATTTTTTACTAAGATTTTTAATTACTATTGTAGGAATATTGTCTTCGCCAGGAGCTTTTTTAGTTTTCAGCTGTTTTATAATATGGATTATTTTGTTCTGGTGATACGGAAGGGAAGTTAGATGGTACCTTTTGTTGGAGATATTTATTTACGGTTTTGTTAACTGAGCGATTGTGGTGGGGTGAGCCAAAGTCTTTGGTGAACTGAGAGGTTGAAGTAAAATATTCCGCTAGTAGAGTTGCTTTGCTTTTATCAGAGTAGGCAAATCCATGTGGTATTTTAAGGGGTGGTATACATTGCGAACGATTTGTAAAAATGCGGTGAAATTTCCACAGAGAATTGTCACCTGGTTTTATGTCTTTAAGGGTTTGGGTCCATTTGTGATTTTTCCAATCATTTAATTTATTTTTTACGAATAAATTTAGTCTATTAATTATTATTTTATGTATTGGGTTATTGGAGCTTTGATATTTCTTTCTTATTTTGTTTTTTAATTTTATGAGCATTTTTAAATTAATTGGAAAACTATTATTATATTGCTGGGATATTTTAGGAACGGCAGTTGATATGGCTGATTTAATTGTTGTATTGAATTTATTTATGTTATGTTCTAATTCGGTAGAAGATGTAATTTCGGGATTTATTTCTATCTCTTGATCAATCATTTGTCTAAACATTAGCCAGTTGGCATTTTTAAAATTCATTCTAGGAGCTGTGTTGTTTTTATTAACTTTAGAAATTATCCGGAAAATCACAGGGTAGTGATCCGAAGAGAGACATGGTAGCGAGACAAGACGAGAGATATGGATATTTTTAGAGAGAGCTAAGTCTATAATACTCGGTTTAAAACGGCTTTGAAGTGGTATATATGTGGGTTCTGTGAGGCTATGCAATTCTATGTTGTGTCTTGATATTAAATTTAAAAGTATTTTTCCATTTTTATTGTTATTGTGACAATTCCGATGCTTATTTTTGGCATTTAGGTCTCCGAAAATTATGAAACTGTTACTGATATTAAATAATTTAATTAGGTCTGGTGTATATAGTTTGTTAGGAGGTATATAGGTAGCAATAACTGTGGTAAATTTATTATTTATTCTCAGCTGAATGGCGACAGCTTCGATGTAAGTGGGGCCATCTACCGGCAGATATGTGTGACTAATATCCTCGCGGGCTAATATCATAATTCCCCCGCCTTGCCTGTTTCGATCTTTCCGATATATTTTATATCCCGGAAACGAGATTCTGTCACCTGGGGCTAGTCGAGTCTCACTTACAGAAACGATATCTGGTTTATTTTCTAATAGAAATTGATTAAATTCAACTGCATTACTTTTTACGGTTTGGGCATTCCGCATCAAAAAATTGATTTTTTGGTTATTATTTATCATATTATGTTAATTTTTGATTTGATATTGCTAATATAAACGATTAGATAGATAATTTAGATAGGAAAATAATAGCAGAAATGACAGGTAATATTGAAAATATTGTTTATTATTTATGTTTATAGTGCGCGGGTACTGTAAGTAGTTTGTTTTGCACGAGGCATATTTCAGTATCGCTTTACTATCTGTTAGGTGAAGGTCTATAAGGTCTAAGTTGAGTGGTGTAAAAATATTTATTTAGACGGGCGAGAATATAACTGTAACAAGATGATGTGCTGTTGTTATTATGAGTGTATATTGTAAAGATAGAATTAGAGAAGGCGAAGTACGTAAGTAATTCTATAAACTTTGTGTTTATAACATATTTGAACATATAATTATAAAATATATTAATATTTGTTATCTTTACCATTAATCGATAAAAGATAATAGTCCTTCTATTAAAATAAAAATTTTAGACATACCGTCTTCAGCATTTTTTAGTTTTGTCATTGTATTTTTAAAATTTGAGATAATTTTCCCAATGTTAAATGAGCTAAAAAAGTTTTTTATTTCTTTAAAACAATCGGAGAATGAAGGCTCCTGATTCTGTTGGTCTTTCGACGGGAAGGTGTTTTGAGGCCACTGAGATTTTGTAGTCGGAAGTGATGGAAATGCTTCGTTAGTTGTTTTGAAATTTTTCCTTGGTGCAGCTTTAATTGTAGGGTTTTTCTTGCTTAATTGCAATTCCAAGTTTCTCCTGTATTTGGTGCAGTTCGGGGAATTTGAAAAATGTTCTTCGGAGCAATTTATACATTTTGGTTTAAATTCGTCGACGATAGGTGATTTTCTGAACATTTTAGACACTTAGGTTTCTTAAAACAATTTCGAGCCACATGATTAAATTCCTGGCATACATAACATTGCGTGATTATTTTATTAGATCAGTATTTTTCCCATTTTATAACTAAATCGCTAAATTTTATAACAGTAGTTGATTTTATTAATTTTATTTAATTGTTCTTTATTTTCCAGTATCACTATTGCTAATGGGAGTTTAATTAGTCCTGTTTCTGATTTTTTTTTCCATTTGATATATTTTGTATACCTGAATGCCTTGGTCTTTAAGATTTTCTGATATCTCCTCCATAGAAAATTCCGGGGGAATTCCTTTTAAAACTAATTTAGGTTTAATTTCACTTTTAGGCGTATATGAATGAAATCCTACATTGTTTTCTTTAAATATGTTTTTAATTAATAATAATAAAAATCTTGATTATTATATGTGTAAATACTGGTTTTATTCCCATTGTACTTAACTTTAATTTCTTTTACCTGGGATTTTATTTCTCTTAATGTATCTTTTATATTATTATAAGAGCTATTTATTATGATTGGTGGGTATTGGTTATTTTTTCCTTTGGTATTTATGGATGCAGATAGTTCCGAAATTTTATCTTCGTCCATATCGGAAAGAATTTCGTAGCAGTTTGCCACGTCAATATTGTATTTTAAATCATCACCTCTTTTTCTTTTAACGTATCTATTTGCTGATTGTGATGTCCCCGGTGGTTCATCCATTGTGTTTTCAGCCCCTCCTCCAAGGGCTCTGGAAAGTATTGCTAACTTCGTAAATAATTTAGGAAACGAAAAACTAACTAGAATAAAAAAAAATGTCTGAAATAAAAGAAACTTTAATAAAAAACATAACTATAACTTTAAACTGCACTGTTTACTCTGCGGCTGCTACAGCGAGACTGAAAACCTTAATACCACCGACAAATTCTTATGGAATACCACTAAAAACCTTCTGAACTTCAAAAATCACAATCATCCTCTGCTAACCTAATTCCAAACCTAGTCAAAATCTGACGAAGAAAAATCACTCATTTTTGGCCAGCACCTTTTCCAAACTTTTAACCCACATCCTGATACCGTTAATCCTACTCACTTAAAATATATGGAAGCAGAACTAAATATTCCACTCCAAATGTCTCCTCCCCCTAAAGCATTCCATCCATCTGAAATATTTTTTTTTTTGCTCCCCCTTCCTTGCCTTTTCAGGCATACGGGGTTTTGACAGCAGCGGGTTAAACATATGGGTTTTATGTATGCCGCTGCTGCCAATAAAACGCTTTATTAATAAAATTAATTTATTTATTTTATTTTATTTACATTATATGATGAGGACATATATATTTCTTGGGAACAATCCTATGGTGCTTTGCACGCCTTAGCGACCGCACCTTCTTTTATTTTCTGTGGTGCGGACTGGCCATACATTGTACGCCTTAGCGACCGCACCTTAATCCTTCATTCTTCCGGACGGTGAGCCCGATCCAGTCCTCGTGGGACGCTGCATCCGTCCGGTCCACTCCTTTCAGCTCTCCTTGAGACTGCATCCGTCCGGTCTGCTTGGTCCAGCCCTCCTGGTCCACAGCATCCGTCTGGTCCTCCTCTAGTCCTCAGGGTCGCTGGTCTTCTTCTTCCGCTGGTGGTGGCTCGCCGACCGCGGGGATCGGCCTCCCTAAGGTGAAGTGCGTAGGGCCCACCACTTCCTTCCACTCGTAGATAAATTCCCTAAAATGGGGATAGTTATCTTCTTCCATGAGTCGGGGGAAGTCCGCTTCGACGAGGGCGAAGATTCCGGTTTTCCTTGACAACCTGGCACGGTGTCCTTCCATCTCAGTGCAGGATAACACTACATGTTCAGCTGTTTCTGGGACTCCACAAGTCGGGCACCGGGGGTCAATTTCCTTTCCATGCTCGTTGAGCTTTCCCCGGAACCCTCCATGTCCTGTAAGTATCTGCGAGACCCAGTAGTCAGGGAGGACCCATCTCGCTTCTAATCTTGTCTGGACGGTGGGGAAGAACTTTCTCAGCGTGGCGCCCTTCTGGCATGCTACCCACCGCCCATTCCACTCTTCTATGGAATCCTCCCGAAGCATCTTTTTCCATTGGTTAGGGGTCTCGCCGATACGCTGTCGGAGTCCCTCTGGAAGCGCGTCCGGCCCCTGCCTCTTTACTTCATACTTAATTCTGTCCTCTCTGAGGACAAGGTCCAGGGGCATCGCTCCAGCCAGTACCTGCACTGCTTCATGCGACACCGTTCTGTACGCCTTCGTGACCCGCAGCAGAGCCAGTCGCTGTATCGTGGCCAGTTTCCTCTTCTTATACTGTGCGAGGTTATTGCTCCACGCAGGGGATGCGTACCTCAGTATACCCAAGACCACGCCTTTGTAAATGGTCATTGTTGCTGGATATCTGAGGCCCCAGAAGGCACCCCCTATTCTGCTTAAACTATTGATTGATAGGGCCACCCTACACTTCAAATACTCCAGGTGAGGGGTTGGATCAAACTTCTTCCTAAACCTTACTCCCAGGTAAGTTACCTCCTCACCTGGTCGAATTCTCACACCTGCTATGTTCAGTGTGATAGGGTGAGCCCTATCCGTGGAGCCCTTAATGAGTATGGCCTGGGTCTTGGCTGCCGCCATACTCAGCTTCTTTCTCGCACACCATTCTCCTACGAAACTGGCGCACCTTTCCGCTTCGGTCTTGAGTCTGGCTCTGCTGTCTGTGGCCACGATGACTGCCAGGTCGTCGACGTAGGCCGTGGCAAGGAACCCTCTTCCCTCTAGCTCCCCCAACAACTTATCGAAGACTAGCTTCCACAGGGCAGGCCCGAGGACCGAACCCTGTGGACAGCCCCTCTCTATTGCTCTATCCACCTCGTAGTAGTTACCTCTTATCTTCACGCTTCTAGTACTTAGGTAACTACTAACGAGGGAGTACAAATTGCTGGAGGTGTTGAACCTCTGCAGCTGCTGGAGCACGCCTGGCCACCACACGCTGTCGAAGGCGGAGGAAATATCAAATAACAATAACATGACAAACTTCTCCGCCCTCCCTTCCGCGTCTTGGCGCACTCTCAGCAGAGCATCCGTAGTTCCCTTGCCACGGGTCGAGCCGAACTGCCGTGGGTGACCCGCTGCTCTGAGGACCGGTCTTAGGCTGGTAACAATCAGATGCTCCAGGACTTTACTTACTACTGGGAGGAGGCATATAGGCCTATAGGCCTTAGCCGTCTCCTTATCCTTACCTCCTCCTTTGTAGAGGAGTCTCAAATCGGCGATCCTCCACTTACTGGGGAAGTACCCCTCATCTAAGCAATGGTTGAAGATGGCAAGCAGCTCATCTTCAATGTAGGGAGAACTGCTTTTGAGGATCGCCGCGTCGATTCCATCTAGTCCTGGGGCTCTACCGGTCCTTTGTCTCTCCACGGCAAGACGAAGGTCCCATATATCCCATGGTGGGCATAGGTCGATACCTGGGGGGTATACCGTGGTGCTTCTGACGAAGGTGTCTTCTTCATTATCCTTGGACGGATCATCCCTGGGGTAGGTAGAGTTTATATACATAGTCGCTGATTCTTCCAGGGTGGCTGCCTGGGTCTGTCCTTCCCTAATAGCCGTCATCAGCTGCAGCGGCTTAACCTTCCCCATTGCCACCCTGTAGGGTATTCCCCAGGGATTCTTCTCTGATTCCTTAACGATGAACTCATCCCAGGATATCCTCTTTTGCTGCCGCACACCATTTCGGTATACCCTCTGCCTATGCTTGTACTCAACTCGGAGTGCAGCTCTCCTATCTTCTTCTCTGCATTCCTGGTACCTACGCCTGGCCCTGTAAAACTCTCTTTTCAGTTGTGTTAAGGCCGGCGTCCACCATGGGACCGGACGTGCTCTCACCCTACGGCGCTGGAGGGAAATACTCGCCGCTTCTCTGATGGCACCCGTCAGCATCTCTACTCTGTAATCGATAACCGACTCACCTTCCATCGGTGCCATTTCTTCCCATTCTCTATCGGTTAATATTCCCTCCAGGGTACTGGTATAGTTCTCCCAGTTCGCCGTCCGGGTCACGAAGCCCTTCTCCACTTCCTGGGCTGTGCCTTCCTCCTCCACGACACTGAAGGCGATGACCCGGTGGTCGGAGCTCGTGTCTGACCGTAAGGCCCAGTGCGCAATGCGTCTAGCCATTACTGCTGTGGCGAGTGTCAGGTCGATCCAGCTCTGGCCCCTTGCTCCTACAAATGTGGGACCAGAGAGCTCATTCATTATCACCAACTGGCACCTCGCTACGCTTTCTTCCACTGCTCTACCTCTTACGTCCGTGCGCACTGAACCCCAGGCCGTGCTCCAGGAGTTGGTGTTGGAGCAGACTATCGCATTTCTGTACTTCAGTACGACAGCCTCCACAGCGGAAATGTGTTCTTCTATGTTTGCCGGTCTCGGCGGCATGTACGAGGACACGAGGGCAAATGAAATTCTGCCCCATCTAATGTAACATGCCGCCTGATCCGCTGTGGTATTTTGCTTTAGCTCCATTACGTCGAGGTTTGGATTGACGATGATTATCGCCGCTCTGGGCCTCCTCCGTCCACTGCTCAGAGCCACGACCCTCGACGTGACACCAAACCCTGCGACCAAATTTCTTTGACACCATGGCTCTTGAACAACCATGATGTCACAGCTTCGGGTGAGAGCTCTTAGCTCGTCCGCGACCACTCGTCTTCGGCCCATATTGACCTGCAGAATATGCAGCCTACACATACCGGGTCTTCTTCGCCTCCCTGTCCATCATCTCCAGATGTATCTGGCAATCCTTACTGCCAGTACAGTGCTGGGATTCCTTCCCCACTCTGCCTTTAAGGTGGCAATTTCTACAGCATGGGGGAGTTCCTTTAGCCTTCTCCGGGCAGTTCTTGGCTACATGCCCGACCCCCGTGCACCATCTGCAAGCCACTTCACTAGCTTTGCAATTCTTTGCTATATGCCCGTAGTCCTGGCATTTTAGGCAGAGTGGGGTGTCAAGGTGATCTCTGATGGACAGTGACCACCGACCTCCGCTAACATCCTCGGGGCCCAGGGTCATCAGGGCAGACCTCATAGCGGGGTGTGCCTCGAGAATCCAGCTCCTCGTGAGGCCGCCCCTTGCCGGAGTGAAGAAACAGGTTCTTAACCACTCCTTCCTGGCCCCCTCTACTTCCGGTTTCTTGAGGTTTGTCTTCCCCCAGAGGTATGATTCTATTGTGGGATCGTCCCAATGCTTAGGGACCCCTCTTACTTCTAGGCGAGGCCTTTTGGTCTTGGCCAGCCTCGCCTCAATTCCCTTGGTCTGTTCTGTGGACTGTTCCAGCCTGGGTCGCTCGTAGTACTTTCACCTTTTCGCCCAGGCTCTCTAATTCTTCCTTCTCCGGGAGCTGCTGCCAGAGCTTACTCGGCGACCACTCCTCACCACTCCCTCTAAGGGTGATATACGTGGCCGTCTCTTCTGGCTTTTTAGGGGTCCCTTGGGATACCTTTGCCAAGATATTGGCATATGTAAGCCTCTGGGGTTTTCCTTCTTCCTTCTCGTTCTTCTTCTTATGTTTCCCTCTTTGTACTAGGGTGTACTCCTCATCTTCTTCCCCTTCCGATTCGGAGACACCCTTATTCTTGGGATCCTTTCCCCTTACTATCTTCTGCCCTCCATTTATTAGGGGGCACGGTGCGGGAGACAGGTTCCCATATTTACTTTTCGAGGACCCTGGCTTGGGTTCCTCGATAGTGACCCTAAGTCCTTTCTTCTTTTTTAATTCCTCGATGGCCCTTTCTTTCTCAGCCAGGGTCCTCTCGTATTTTTCCCTTTTTCTTCTTCCATCTTCTCGTCGGTGATGGCGATGGCGGTGTCTATTACCCCTTTGGCCACTCTCTGCTGCAGTCCTCCAACAAATTTCTCGTCCTGGAGGACTGTCTTCGTGACTGTTCTGGGAGACACTGCCTTCTCCTCTGAACGCCATTTCATCATTACTTCTTGTAATATTTTTTTTTTTTTTGCCTTAAGGGAGTTGTTCTTCATAACCTCCCTTGTTAGCATATCTGCCGTTTCAATGAGACATCTGCAGAGGACCCCCTCCACATATTTTTCCCCCTGAGCCTCCCTCAACTTGGATTGGAAGACTACGATGAGTCTTCTAGACTCTGCTAAAATCTCTTCTGGGAGAAGGTCCTCTTCTTCTTCGGTTGATATTTTGGCCTGGCCTGCCGCCTTCTTCTTTTCCGGGGACTTCACAGATGGAGAAGTGTCTGAGAAGAGCACCGACACCACGGATAGTCTCCTTTTTTTCCCTTCCATGGCGGCCGCCATTTTGTCTTCTGAGTCGCCACCATCTTGTTTTTGCTCCTCAAATTTTTCCCTTTGAGGTTTTGGGACCTCCTGTAGATAATGGTTATTATCTGCGCCTTCTGCAGCCATTTTTGCAGGTTTGGATGTTGGCATCCAATTTAACGTAATATATCACGTATAATAGGGTTTTCCAAACCCTATTTTTCCTAATGACTGTTTTATATTATAAATGTCTATTTTTTTTTTTTCTTATCAACTAAAACACTTTTAACACCACTCCTGTTCAACAACAATAACAATTAGTCTATTAAAAAAAAAAAAAAAAAAAAAAACAAATAACAAACAACAATAACGATTGGTCTTTTTTTTTTTTTTTTTTTTTTTGGAAAATTTCCCAAAAACCACCACGCAGGGAGCCCCGAGTCACACGAATGTCCGTCGGGCCTCAACCGTACATGTACACCATTTTAAACCACTTTGATAGACAGCACGTGTAAAACACGTCTTACCTCTTCTGACTCTAAAGCAACACTGACACTAGGAGACAGCTGGGAAGGTGGGGATAATCCTCACGAGCTCTATAGCATGCGTCCTACCTCTAGTACAGTCGGGGAGCTACTCCCTTCTGAAATATCAAACATCAAAAATCCTAAAACTCCTTCCTCGGAAAGCCATCCTATTCCTAACATACCTACATAATGGTGTGCTCCGTACCACATATTTTCCTGACTCCTGGATATTATCCATAGTTAAGATGATTCCAAAACCCAATAAGCTCCCATCCTCATACCGTCCTATTTCCCTTTTGCCAATCATGGACAAAATCATGAAAAACTAATTTTTTAAACGCATGTATCCCATCCTAGATTCCCATCATGTTATTCCAGATCACCAGTTTGGATTCCGAACATCATACTCCACCATCCAGCAATGCCATCGTGTGGTGGACGTTGTCTCTTCCGAATTGGAGCACTGAATGTACTGCATGGGAGCCTTTCTCGACGTGGAACAGGCCTTTGACCGAGTCTGGCACCGAGGACTGCTTTACAAGCTCCGCAAATTCCTTCCTTCAACATACTTCCTAATTATCCGTTCCTATCTGACTGATAAAACTTTCAGAGTAAACCATAAAAATTCATATTCTTCCCTCTTTACCCAATCTGCCAGTGTTTCTCAAGGTAGGATCCTAGGCCCCATCCTCTGTATACGGGTATACAGCTGACATTCCAACTCATCCTACAACTGTCCTCACCACTTACGCTGATGACACATGTGTGTTATCAGTAAACAATGATCCCTTCATTCATCGTCCTCCCAAACACTCCAATCCCATATCCTAACCCTTCAAGAATGGTGTCAAAAATAGAGAATCAAAATAAATCCAAAAAAATCTCACCAAATAACCTTTACCCTTCGTCGTAAACCCACGACTTCCTATCCTACAGTATCCTTTAATGATATTCCACTATTCCTTGTTGAACAGATCCGCTACCTAGGACTCCACTTGGACAAACGTCTAACTTGGAATCCACATACAAGACTAATATGACAATAATCTGCCTATCGTTACAGACTACTTAAACATTTACTAGACAAACGTTCAAAGCTCCCAATTAATTACAAAAGACTAATATACATGGTTGTCAATCAATTTGACTTGTCATTCCAATCCATATTGATCATTGTATACAAGATATTGTACAGAAATCATCACACAGCAATTGTATTTACACCCGCCCGGGACAGGCAGAAAACCATATTGAAGTGATTCCTGATACACCTTACATTACATCCTTATTGGTTTCAACAATGATGACAGTCGTCAAGTCCAACAGAATCTCGACTTAAACTTGACTCCTAACTATTGTTATCAAGTACTAAGAAACCACTCCGTGGGATTGTTAACGCCTAGCATAAAACTCTTTTTAAAAAAGGCTTTAGATTTAAATTGAAAATAACTCTTATATATATGAATTAACTTTATAGCTAATGTATAAATAATATACATAACTATAATTTCTTAATTGTCGTTAGTATGCTAAAATAGAACTGATAAATTACATGAGGATAATAATATAAAAAAAAAAAAAAAAAAAAAAAACAGTTTTTAATTCTTAAACATTAGATTCTTAAAAAAAAGTACATAAACTTTAGAAACAAAAAACATTAATAAATTGTTACATTTATTTGGACATATAGTTATCTCTCTCATAACAACTAAAAACACTTGGAAATCTGGTTCTTTCATAAAACAAAATACATATAAAAATTACACAAAAATATTTTTCACATATAAAATATTAAAGATGTTTTTAATCTCTTTTCATTTTTTTATTATTATAGCCGTTGCTTTCCTCATCTTCTATTTCCTCATGTTTCCTGCATATTTTCTTCCTTTCCACGTCTTCTTTTTCCTCTAAAAAATAAATAGCGTGATTAACATAATATTAACGGAATAGGAATAAAAATACTTAAAGCGAGTTCTTTTCAAACTGAAATCGTTTCTCTCTAAAAGTTTTAATTACAAATACATTTTAACTCATGGGCTCTTATATTTGTGAATTTATCTGGAGATAGGGGAATATGGAAACAAGACATTCAAAATTATCTTAGAAGCCATCTCAATTCTGATCTATTTAAAAATTTTACTATTTCTACATTTTGCAATTTAAACAATTGTATTAAATAAAAGTTACGTTTATAATATCTTTAGCTGCTAGCTGTAAAATCACAGGCCGTTGTAAAGTAAACAAGACTCAATATGCCCTTTAATACTTTTGTTTTAGACTTTAAAACTTTGTTTAGACTAAAGAACTAAATGAATGAGGGAAAAATAACGATACCAGGTCTTAATTTCAAGATGAAAAACAAGTTAATTAAACCACTCATAAGAATCAAAACTGAAACTAAATTAAAATTTCATAATTCGTTAATGGCTATTTGAAGATAAATTCAAAATACCTGTCTCTGGGTCTTTTTCAATTGGTGGTGTATATCGTTCCTCCTCGGGTATTTTGTCACCCTCCCCGGTCCTTATTTCTGCAGCTTCTTCAAAATCCCCTTGCGTATCTTCTTCTTCAGGCTGAAGAACTATAAATCACAAACTTGAATTAAAAGTTTTATAATGCAAATCCATTTTTTTTTTTTACGATTCTCACTGTTTCTTTAACATAATAAGAAGCGTTTAGGCTTTAGTAAAGGATCTAAGTAATGAAAACTAGTTTTATGTTTTTAATTAGGCTTAAAAATTCGCTAAATTATAGACAAAAGAATAAAAAAAGAAACCTATTCAAAACTTATTCAATTTTGAATCGAAGGACAGGGACGGCAGATTGGCCAACTCAGAAGAAGGTTGTAGAATTTTAATTGGAAAACACCTCAAGATGCACCAAATCATTTCAAAGGATAAGATGAAAATCGTAGTCAGCAATATCAATCAATAAGGAGAAAAGATGCCAATGACTTAAAAATCAAAGATATAATGAGAGCCTCACATATAAGCAGTTTCTGGCTATTGTTTCCTCTGAAAGCTAAAACTTATCCTGTTAAGATGATTCAATGGAAAAAAAAAATATATACATTATTGAAACATAGCCATTATTTCCTCACCAGGTTCTTCATCTCGGACTTTCTTGGTACTTATACCAGAAGGACCTGGAATGGGTTCGTTGAGCAAGTCAAGACTTGCTGGTCCTGATAACAATGATGCGCTTGGTTTCAAAGCGAGAGACGTTTCTTTAATTGAATGCTCCTCGGGGTTGTATTCCACAGCATCGAAGAACTCTTCACTAGTATCAGAATCTGAAACTTTAAAACCTAAGTTATCAATATACTTTAAGTTATCAATAAAATTATTAAAACCCTCGCCTTGACTCCCACTAAATAGGGGAACAGGCTGGATTCGGGGTTCCCCAGGCTGAGTGTGCCTGCAGTGTACATATAGAATGAATGAATAATAATATTTATTATCTTAAATTTTTGTTACTTTAATTATTATTTCATTTATTGTGATGATTGTAAGATAATTAGCAGTTATATGTTTATGATGTTTTTTGTTTTATTTTTATCTTTTATTATTGTTAATTGTGTGCGTGTGTATTTGTATATATGGTGTGAATGAATACATCATAATACCTGTACCTATTGCTCTTCACTGAGGCAGATTGTATACGTATTCCCATAAAAGTTGTTTTTTTTTGTTTTAAACAAAACGAACCCTCGGATACCGGGATTCCCACCTGTGTTTAGCTGAATATTTGACGTTTGATTTTAGAAAATTGAAGCCTCCAAGGTTTATGGACTCATGTTTTATTAGTCTAAAGTTGTGCTTTGATTTAAATAAAAAAACGCTCCCATCACGTAATAGGAATGTCGCAGTTGATTTTAGGACAGACATTAATTAGAGAAATTTTTGATTAAATTCGTGAGCTAAACCTTCACTCACGAATTTAATCAAAAATTCATAAGTCATTTAATCAAGCCTTCATAAGTCCTATGAGGCAATCATCTCAAATATGATGAGATTGAATATTTTTATGCAAATGTATACATTAGGAATCATTAGGAGGTTTCCGTTCATTACTACAATTTTGATTAGTTGTAAAATAAGATTTCAGTGTTTGGAAATTCTCTTCGATTACAGAATTAGATAAATTAATTAAAATAACTAAATGAAAACAAAAACATTGTTTACTTGAATTAAAAAAATTATATATACATGTATATATATATATATATATATATGAAAGTTTAAACTTACGTGATGGTGGTGTGTCACTAAAATATGCGCTTGCAAGAGTTTTATTGATCTCCTCAGGATTTTCTGTTAGGCATTTTGTTGAATCTCCCTCAGTGGCGTCACATCCAGGGTCGCCTTTATGTTCCAAGCCTTTTTCCTTCGACTCCACGATGTAGAAGCTATCTGCTAAATGAACTTTCTTGGAGCTCGCCTCTCCTCCTTTTCCTGATCCATTGCCTCCATTATCGGTACCAGTTGGTTCATTACTGATTTCAGAAAATGCTTTTTTAAAAGCCATACTCATGAAATCAGCAGACTTAGCCGAATCGTGCCCCTGATTACCTTCACATTGCTCTTGGTCGGTTTGTGATTTTTTTTGATCGCCTTCTATTTCTTTTTCCGATTTAGCGAATTCTAAATCATCCTTTTCATCTCCCCTGCGTTTGAGAAATGCATTATTTTCCTCATTCGCGGTGGAATTATCTGAAATATTTTCAATTTCTTCCTGTTTCAAATCTAGGATGGTATCTTCTTTACATTTGCTTTCTTCTGAATTACTATATTCAGAAAGTGTAACTTTAGTTTTTTCGGATGGCGTCACTGATTTTCCAATATCAGACGACGATTCACTGGTTGCTAGATTACCACCCGTGTCTTTCTGTTGGGTTAGGATATCATCTTGGAGTCGACTGTTATCTATTCCGTGGACATTTATAATTTCACTTTCATTTGGTTCACCGCCTGCATCTTTCTCATTCCCACGTCCTCTTACGACATTTACACTGTTTTCAGATTCTATGATGTTGAGATCTTTTTCGACATTATGAGTGGCAACTGACATATTTTCTTCGGTATATTCACCACGAATATTAGATTTTTCGTCACTTGATGACTCACTGTTCCCTTCCTCCGATGATCTACTAGAGTTGTCTTCTTCATTACTAGAATGTACTTGTTCTTGGAATGGACAAAAACACATGCCCTCATTTGATATCTCGCATGGATTAGATTTAGTTATTTCAGAAGTCTTCAATTCAGCTTTATTCGAAAAAGTGTCAGTTTTCTTTTCACGATGGCAGCGGGGACAAGAAATTGTGCCAATATTTTTTTCTTTGTCATCGTGTTGCTGAAGAGCACTGAGAGGTCGAGCTTTGATGAAAATGCCTTCTTCGTTGAGAGGGGAAGCAGGGCGGCTTCCTGCCTTTGTAGATCCACCCTTAGCGATGGGAATTTCTTCAACTTTATCATCATCGCATAGATCAATGATGACTGGTTCCACCTCAATCATCTTAGTGCTGGTAATATGTTCTTTTACAGCTCCATCTTTCATGTTTTCTTTTAATATATTACTGCTGGAACCTTTTTCGTTTTTATTTCGTACATTGTCATCGGGCCTGGTTTTTTCATTACTTTGTTCGATTATCTCAGGTTGATCGTCATCACACAAATCTATAATGACAATCTCTTGTTGTTTTTGTTTTTCATCCCTTTCTCTAATCTTCTGTTGGATAGATTTGATGGTTAACCTGTACTCTTCTCTAGCCTTGATGTCGATTTGCTCCCCTAAATTACAAGCACTTGTTTTTGGTACTTGACTTGCTTTATTTCCAATGATTCGTAAGTAAGAGTCTTGACTATCAGTTTTGCTGCTATCTGCAGGGCAAACCTGAACATCCGTAGCTTCCCAGGCGACTTTATTTTGCATTCCCTTAGTCTCAGTTATTTCTTTTTCAACATTGTGAATTACATCGTGTTCTTCCGTGTTTTTATCTTCGTCCGATTGAATTTCAATTATTTCAGAAGTCTTCTGGTTGGTTGGAGCCTCACTTTGTATTTGATCCTTATTTACAACTTCAGAATCTTGAATTACATTTCGTTGTTCAACTATTTCTCGGCGTTCATCAATACCTATTTCCTCTATATTTCCTTGATCCAAACTGCCCATCTCTTTATTTTCAATGGTTTCTCGCACCTCTGAGTCCATCACGCTTACATCCGAATCTTCTGGTTTTAAGGACACTAACGATTTTCTCCAGACCTGTAATAAATAAATTTGAGAACAAATGTTGATACAATATGCAGTTTATAAACTCGTTCGAGAATATTTGTTAATGTAAAATAATTTACAAAAGAAAAATATTGGTAACAATAAACTTGAGATTGAGTGACATTATTATAAAATGAACAGATGTGTATTTATTTACTTTTACCAAATGTTTTATTATTTACTTACTAGATTAATGAAATTGCTCTTTTTTGTTTAATTTAAAATTATTTAAAAAGAAAATGTGCATTGCAGTGCATTATAAATACTGTTTTAATTAAATATTGAAAAAAAATTAAGAATCTTAACAAAATATAAAAACTAATTTATTTAGGAAGCTACATCATAGAGTATGTAAATTTTTCAGGATAATAGAGAAAAAAAAACAACAACATTAAAATAAATCAAGACGTGATAGTCAAAGGGTACTGTGTACTTTTTATTAATTAATAGCACATAAATAATATGTAAAAGAAGTACTTACTTTTATTTCTAACCAAATGAGTTTTCTATCTTCTGTTATAATTATTATTTTGAAAACGTTGACTGAATAATTATGTAACTTATTGTTATTATTTTATCTGATTTTTTACAATCCATGACATATAAATGATTGTCAGATTACCACCCCTCCCCTCCCCATCAAAATTACAAGAAGACTTGTATGTATTAAAAAAATTAAATGCTATATTTCCCTTGGGCTAATAGAATTTTTTATAATTTAATTTTAATGAATATCAAAACTTTTAAAATTACTGACTTTGTAATAAAATTGAAACAACTTCTCTATGCGGTACTTTTCTAATTTCTTCTTTCTTCTAAATAGGAGGAAATAGATAAGATAACAAATTCATCAAAATCATGCAATATTAACAATGTAACATAATTATAAATCTTAATATACATACAATTATATTGTTATTGTCTGTGATTACAAATATGCAGGTATAGAAGTAGAAAAAAAAATCATGTACTTCACAATACATCTTTTTTTTTTTCTAATATCAGCACAAGGTTTTTGTTTTTCAAAGCCTATTTAAGTGCCTTGGATAAGAAAAAAAATATAGTCCTGAAGTAAGACTTCGAGTAAAACACTGAATTGAACTTTTATTATTTTTAATCTCCATAACATAAAGAACCAATGAATAATTGGTATGACTTCACATGTAGGGTTTACAGGCTAATTACAGCTGAATAACAATTGTTGCATTGTTTTCGTGCTATGAACGCGGTGAAATCTTTGTTTTTGAACCAAAAAAGTAAGAGGTAATCGTATTTTCATATTTTACGAGGTCAGGCTGAGCTGACGAACATTGAATACGATAATGATTAATTAATTAGTAATAATTAATGTACTCATCAGTACACAAAAATCTAATCCATTAGATGAAAATAAATCTATTTTCATATTCACAAAGGTGAGCATTGAACGTAAATTTTTTTATGAGGACTAAAAAATATAACGAAGAATAGACTAAAATCGAGGGAATCAACTGCATATACTTTTTTACAGTTTATATATTTTTTAAAGCTTTTAAAGTCATTAATACAACTGATGTTGTGATGAATTTTCTTTTAGTTTTACTAAGATATGTTCCTTAATCCTTATTCCAATTATAGAACCATTTCAGAATATTATTTTTGACAAAAATATTAGATAGACGAAAAAATGGTAGCAAACAAAACTAACCTGGCTGTATATGTGTCTCTTATGGAGACAATAAGGGCTTGGAATACCCTGAAATAGGTAAACTTGATCGCATCACTTTTTTTCTAGTTTATAATTTTTTCAAGATTATTTCAGTTCTGCACGAGATATTATGATGGATATCTTTTCGCTGGGAGTCTACAATTTTTGGTGTAACGTTTTTTGCATTTTATTTTGACAAGCTCTAGCTCTGCTTGTGTTTCTCCGATCGAAAATTTAACGACAGTTTCCCGATCAGAAATTGAATGGTGAATTTTATTATTTTTTTTAAAGTTGACAGTCCAGAATGGACACTAATTTGCACAATAACTCAAGCTGCATCTACACTATTTGGAAGAATGGTTCCAACTGCTCACTACCATCTTATATTAGCAAATAGCTGCATAGACAGTCATAGACGCCTGTCTTCAATACCTCCGTTAGCTGGTAGGAAGGGGTGCCCATATTTAAATTTTCTCTAATAGTTTAATGGTTTCCCAATTTTTTTTTGTTTTATGAAATTAAACAAGAGTGTAACAGATGAGCTAATACCGGATCACCTCAAATGGGAAATGAAATAAAACTGTGATCTCTTTCTTGTCCGAAGTTCCCTCCCTAAACCTGCGCGATCCCTTGAGCGGAACTAGCATTCCAGAAAATCTTTAATGCATATGTTGTTAAACATTAGTCAATTTAATAAATTTTAACAATAAAATCTGTTTTGGTCATTATTTCACCTAAAAACACTTTGTTTTCTATTATTATCCGTATGTTTATCCTATTATAATTGTTGATTTTCACTACACTGCGTTTTTTTTTTATCCGGCACGGTATAGCCCCGACAGCTCCGGATAAGGGCAGTTTACTGTAGGTCAAGTTTAAAATATCCCATGTTAAACAAATAAAATTATTTTGTCTATTTTTGTTATTATGTTACATCAATTATCACTTACCTATAACCTATCCTTTGACTGGGAAACAACATGTAGTGGTTGGAATTCGACTTTTTTGAGAAACAAAAACCTTTGTAAAATCTGATCTGTATTTTACAGGAAGATAGTTTAAATTCACTAAACGTAGAATAGCTGAAGGCGCAGAGTGCCGCTTAGAAAGCGCAGAAATATGCAAATACATGGGAAGCGTTATAACTTCCAGGAATTAAGTGAATGATGAAATGAGGGGAAGAATAATATCAGGTAATAGGTGCTACTGGGCCTTCAGTAAAATATAAAACGATGAAAATCTCCCTAAAAAGCTTAAAATAAGAAGTATCAACTTATTAAAGACTAATATTAAAACTACTCTCCAGAAGATTGTATCGGAGGGTCCTTCATATCATTCCATTAATATTTTACATCACATTCGCTCGTAATTGTCATGTTATTATTGTGAATAAAATTATGAAAGAAAAAGATTATGTTGCTGCAATTTGTCTTAATAATTTATTACGAGTCTTATCTTAGAATTTTCAAAAATAAGTTAAATACTTATTCGTAGTAGTATTATTGGCTTAAATATTTTTTTTTTAAATCACGTATTTTGTAATATAGCAATTGATTGAAACTCACCCCGAAAAAAAAAAAATGTAATTCATAATAAAAAAGCTAATCCAGATGAAAACAGTTGTTTCTTTTGAACCCCTGTGCAACGTATTGTTTTCTAAAAGAAAATGAAGGAAGCCGAAAAACTTGAAACAAACTGGTAAATTCAGCTGGTGGCGTGTGTCTTTCATATTTTCCGAATCTCGTCCTGTAATGCCAAATCCCTGCCTAAACCAAAGTTATATATTAGTTCTAAAATATTCAGACTCCAATAATCACCTTGACCTATGAAATCAGTTCAAAATATGTTTATATATGAAAGAACAGAATTTGTAAAACAAATGAGAGAAAAAGACATAAATGAAAAATGCAAATAAAATATTGTACTATTACGAAACACAAAGATCAAAATTTGAATTTATAAATGCAAATTATTAATAATTTCATTATTTATGTATTTTAAGGAATATACTGAATGTGATTAGCGCAAAGATCTTTCCAAAGCTTTTCTTCAGTTGAATCGGCCAGATTTCGTGGCTTTGGCCATATTTTGCAGTATTGAATTATAAGATATATGGGTTGAAAAGTAAAAACAATCGAGTATATTTCATCATTAGGTTTCAATTTTAAAGTTTATACAAGTATGCTCATAATTAAACTCATCAGATAATAATTACTGTTTATATGTTTATTAGTATTTTTTTAAAAATCAAACCTTAATGTTTAAAAATTATTAGATTAAATAATTTAATTACATATTTTTTAGTTTATTATATGTATCTTTTTCTCAGTTTCAACAAATAAAAAATAAATTTGTTATTTAAAAAAAAAAAAAAAAAATGAAATGATAATTTTATTTAGTTAAATGTACGTTATTTATATATAAATGTTAGTTACATACATACATACAGGCTGTTTATTACACATTTAGGGTTAGACATTAAAGTTTAGGGCAAATAGTATTGTATTAGAGTTTTACTTACTTTTATCAAGCTTTGACTGGGTTATCAAGTTAATGACGAATAATAACTATATCTAGCGTATATTCTTACTAAAACAAATTTGAATTTAAAAAATTTGATGTCATTTATGATTATTATGCAATGCATTCAATTAAAACTTTAAGAACGTTTTGCCGGGTGTATCTCCTGGCCGGCGAGGAAGGCTGATGTCCAGGCCATTAATCAATAATATAGCTGCACCTGCATCGTCTTCTTCAAAAATAACGTCAACATCTTCGGATCAGCGTTTACTTTCCTAGACTTCAGTCAAGAGAGGACGTCCGTGTTAAGAGTTGAACTCAAGGTGATAACATCTTCGGAAAGACGCAGGCGTCTGTCGGAAGATTTTTCAAGTCCGTAAGTTGAGATTAGTTTCACAAAAAAAGAGAATAGTTTTTACATAGATGTTAGTTCAGTATTAAAACTATGTCAAAGTATGCGTAACAAATAAATAAAAAAAATCTGTCAAGTTTTCATTGGGGGATAATCATAGTCATTAAATAGTTGGTAAGTGTTAGTTGTCACTGAAGCTTTAGTTCTAAACATCAAAATTTTAGTTACATCCAATAGAGAAGCAGAATGGGAATGCAAGGTATGGAGAGTACACAGCATACTAACTAAAGAAATAATAACACAGATTAGTGTGGCATCCAAAACATTTATTTAACACATACAACAGTATAAAAAAAGCTTACGTGTGAGAACCAATACAAGAGCAGATCATTACGCAACAAGGAGGAGAGGAGACGCAGCTACTCGGGCGGACGGAGCCAGAGTGGCGAGACTGGATGAGTCTCCCCCACCCCAAGCGCCTGCGCAACCCCTACATCGATCATGCTAACGATCTCTTCTATGAAATCTTCAATTTATAGTTTAGGATCATTTTAATCTCTTATTTCAAAAAGGAATCACAAAAAAAAAAAAAAAAAAAATCTCGAATTTTAGTTAAAAAATGTTTCATTTCGTTTATAAACACCCGATTCCATTTCAGGAGGGTATAAACTACCGAATTAAGACCCCAATACATAATTTCACTTGGAATAAAACACCTTAAACCATCAAAACTTGAATATATATATCAGATTCGTTTTACTGACAAAGTAACCATAAAACCATTATTATTTTATGCCAATAGGTACAAGAAAAAAATTATTTGGAAGCTCCCTTTGAGATTAATAACCCATAAAACGATAGAAAAAAAATGATAATTATTTCTAGACATAATAGCTACAGTAGATTTTTCTTTTTAATTATTCACGACGAAAGAAGAAGTGTCTTATAGCCAATGTTACTTATTCGACGTAAATTAAATCATTAGGAAAACGCTATGTTCGAATGTTGAAAAATTTAACCAACGAAATCATATTAAACCAATAATATACATAACCACAAGTTCTAATAGTTTTTACATTGACAGCTATTGCAGAAACAAAAAGAAAATTTGAAAATTTCCCACCAATGTTTTGCATTTCTTCTTCCTTATTATTTTTGTTTTTTTATGTTACCTTAAAAAGAAATCTGTTATAAATTAGTATAAACTTAGAACTTCACATATTTTTTTAACTAGTGGTTATTGTTTTTCCATTATCTACCCTTTACGTTCATCGATTGATTGATCGAAAAAAAAAGGAAATTATTCGGGCAATGTCATATGGATTGATTTTAATCAATGAGACAGGAATTGTTGATTGTTAGGTATGATATAAGAAATAGATGGTGAGGGATACAGTTAGAAAGAAATAAACACGTCAAAGTTAAAAATTACATTTTTTTTTTTTTTTACTTTAAAAATTATCCAAGTTAAATAGTATAGCTTTTTTACTTAAGACTTTTTATTTCTTTCTGACTGCATCCCTTATCATTTTCATCTAAAATTTTTAATAAATATTTATTTAGAAGTTACAATGCGACAAAAAATGGAATATGATTATTTTATGAATGGTAAGTCCCTTTACGTTAGTCCGTTTAGGAACGTTTCAACTCTTTGTGGCTAGAAGAAATCATAATTTTTTTTTTCTTATCAACTTTCAGTGAATAAAATGTTTCTTTTTGTATATAAACACCCTATTCAATCTCAGGAGCCTATTATATAGATTTATCAGATTAGATTTACTGACGAATCAAATATAAAAAAAATTATTATTTTATGCATTTGGTACGAGAAAAAAATATTTAGAAGCTCCCTTTAATTTTTATAACCCTTAGAACGTTATAATAAAATCTATAATTATTTCTGGATACAGAAATTATAATAGAATTTTATATATTTATCCTCGATGAAAGAAAGAAAATAAAACCATCAATATTATGTAAACAATGTAAATTAAATCGTTAGGAAACTGCATGATCGAATTTTGAAAATTTAACTAATCAAAGCTTCCTGAAGGAACAATAGACATGACATGAATTTTTGATAGTTTTTGCATTGACATCTATTGCAGAAACCGAAACAAAAAGTTGAAATTATCACAGGTTTTGCATTTTTCTTCTTCTTCTTTTTATTTATTTATTTTCTTTTTATGATTTCAGCAATCATACTTCTTTTTTTTTTTCCTTTTTTTGTCTATATTTGAATATTTGCATATTTGTATATTAAGTAGGAATAATATTAATTGTTAAAAAGGGGGAGCAAGAAAACATGAGATAAGAAAAGTAGAAATTGAGGGAAATAAAATAAAAAAGAAAGCTCAATTTTTCCCATACTGGGAAACACGTTCTATCTATAATCAACTGTTTTTCCTATTTACATTTTAAAAGGATCAAATTACTTAAACCAATAATTAAATTTAAAAAATAATGACTATTCGAAATAAACAACGTGATTTTTTCTTTCAATCCAATATACTTAAATAGTAGGTCCTAACGAAAAATGTCATATAACAAAAAATATTTCCCTCATTAAATTTCTCATTAGAAAACCTTAGACAAATTTTCGATCCGAGGAATAACAGCAGAGCTAAAGCGTGTCAAAAAAGTACTAACACTTAAAAACGTGACTTTTTTCATTCAAACCAATATAGCTCCTAAACTGTATAGAAAAAAAAATTATCTTATCTTAGAATTATACTCGTAATTCGAAATATGATGATTTCTTGTTAATTCCAATGTTATCTTAAATTAGATAGGTGCAACAATGTTATGTATGTAGCAACCCAATGAAATTGTGCAGCAATGTGTTTTTGTTATATTAACAATTCATACCTCTCTCTATATTACCTCAAAACAGATTCATTTTTTAAAGGTTTGAATTAACTTGGCATTTAATTTAATCCTCATTTCCAGGAAAAGGTCAGAAAGAATTGATTTATTTCTTGTATAAGCCTAGTCCTGGAATTTGAAAAATCCCACTATAACAAAGAAAGGGGAAACAAATAAGCGAAGTTGAAAAAAAAAATAACGTATACGAGAATAATGGATCAATAAAAACGAACATGCGAAATAAACAGACTTCTCCGGAAAAACAATTTACTTTACCTGGTATTTTCATAATTTATTATATATTTAGAATATCCCTCCCAGGAGGGGCTTTCCTTTAGTTTCAGACCATCCATTTTAATTAGAACGAGGAAAAATTCTTTTTCAAGAAGAACGAAGTATTGAAAAAAAAAAAAAAATAATAATAATTTTTTATATTAAGTTGTAGCAAAAGTCCTTTTGCCTGAACACAACCCTTAATTAACAACTCTCATAATTAATCCCATAAGAATGCTTACTGTTGGGACGGTATAAATGTTTACTTTAATGAATTATTTAATTCCTTGTAAAGAATTGTCTTTATTGGGTCATTTAAATTGTTAAATCGCAGGTGCACCGCCAGAAGAAAATTTCAAAAGATTGAGATATTACTTTAAAAAACGTCTAAGCGCGAAGGCAGCCACCGAAGAAAATTGTGCGATAGAAGGAGTCAGATATCCATCGAAATACTAGCACACTTTGATAAGGGTTGGCGTGGGTATTGCACGGGGTTTAATATAAATTACGTATATAATAGTAAATTTAATCAGCTTTGAGATGAAAACATGAAATTTTTTAATTGGACAAATAGTTTCGGAGTTATAGAGAAAAAAGTACGACAAACATGCTTTTGCGGAGAAGTGGGACTGGACTGACCACCAGTTGGCCATTTTTTAAACTTTTTTCCAATTACGATTAATATTTTTGAGTTATGTCATCGATTTTTTATTTTTTGTTTATATCATTATTTTCTTTAGAGTTCGATAATTGATAAAAAAAGTTTCTGTTCCTACAAAATAAAAAACAAACTGTAAAGATGAATCTTAGATAAAAAGGCCGTGTTTTCATTTGAATCTATCCATTTTTAAATTGATGGGGCATTTGTTGACTGAGAGGTTATTAAAGAAGTAGGTAGTTGGGGTACACAGACATAGATTCACAACAATTAAAAATAAATTTTAGTTTATAATGTCGACGTCAGTTTCCGATTGCTACTCTCCCTGATAAAGGCTTGCAATGCAAGTCGAAACGTTGGCATTTTAAATTTAAAAAAAAATTAATTGCTGTGTATCTATGACTGCATATCACAACTACCTACATCTTTAATCTATTTTTAAGTTTAGAAATATAAATAAATAAAATAGCCTACTAATCGCCGATTAGTCGCCGACAATAAAAGCAGCTGATTAGTTGGTTTTACGAACTAGTCGTTCCATCTCTACAAAACAGAAATATTATACGTGAAAGTTGTATAAGCTCTTCGTTGCGAACTGGGAGGTAGAGAATGTGTTGATGACACATAATCAAACAGTTACATCTGATTATACATTTTGCAAATACCTACAGTGAAGGTGATTTTGAAAGTGTTAAAATTCATTGTTAAATGCGCAATGTTAAATTGTAGTTTGGACAAAATGTGTTTACAAACGACATCATCGCAATGCAATGGAATTTTCAGAATCGTGAAATCGTCCTAAAACTACCTATCTGAACACAGTGATCATAAACGTCATTACTCTGCTTTAATTTGCCGTCCGTACTCCGTTACTTATTATTTTCCCGAAATGATCAGCTCCTTATTAATCATCAATTACGAGAGGCCCAAATGATGGATATTGCAAGGTACTTGGTTTTTTTCTTTTTTTTCAAATACTTTACAAATATTCCCAAAATGCTATACATATATTTACATGTAAAAGGTATGTCCCCCTAATGTTTATTACAGACACTTGTTTTAATTAAATTTTTACCTATTTTTAGTTATTCACAATAGAAAAAAACCTAAATAATGAAAGAACTAAAAAAATAATAAAGCAAAAAATGTAAATATAAAAATGTAAATACAAATAAAAACACATTAACTTAAGTACACTATCCGAATATTTTATTTATTTATTTTTGTCTTTTACGTATTTTTAGTTATTTACAGAAAAAAAAAATGTAAATAAGAATGCAAAAATTACTGTAAATACAAATAAAAATACATCAAATTGAGTACAATATCCGAATATTTAGATACAATGACTAGGAAACCATTATTTTCAGCACATTTCGTGTTCTATATATTATCAAAGCTAAGGAAATTTACAATAAGTTTTGTTCTATTAATTTTTTTACTCCGATCAATATTTTTAGAACTGTAAAGGACGATATATTGGCTAGGTCGCACTTTTCCGATAAAACACGTTTGTCAGTACTCTTTTGGCTATAACTCCGAAAGTATTTGTCTGATCCCGAATTTCGTTTTTTCATCTCAAAGCTGGTTAAATTTACTATCAGATCCTATATATAAAATTTCCCGTGAAATATCCATTCCGCTACACTAAATTACGCGTACTGTTGTGAAATGAAATATTTGTTGGTACATTTTTCGTTATCTCGAAAACCATTTGTTCGATCCTGAATTTCGTTTTGTAAATCCAAAAGCTGAATTAAATTTGCTTTAAGATCCTTTATTTTAAACTTTGATTAAAATCCGTGAAATACCCACTGAACATATCAGAACTGTCATGATTTTCCAAAACATACACATATAGCGTGCTAGTATGAATATTGCACGGAACTTAATAACAATTTAGTATAAAGGACCTGTTAGATAATTTAAGTAGATTTGAGATGGAAAAAAGAAATTTAGGATCGGACACATTTTTTAGGCGTTATATAGAAAATAAGCCAAAAAAAAAACTTGGATTTTGTGAACTTCGCAGTGTGCAGCGTGCTGGCAAGGGTATTACACGAAATTTAATTAAAATTTTATATATGGGATCTGAGAGTAAATTTAACCAGCTTTGAGATGAAAAAAAAAATTAAAGATCGGACAAATATTTTTGGAGTTAAAAAGGAGAATTGTGTCGAAAAAATAAGGATTTCACAATAGTACGGGGTTCTCAAAGTGGCATGGATGTTTCACGGGACTTGATAATAACTTCATACATAGAGTCTGACAGTAAATGGAACCAGATTTCAGATGAAAGCAAACAAATTTTAGATCGGACAAATAGTTTTGGAGTTATAACCAAAAGCGTACCGACAAACGTGTTTTCGAGGAAAAGTGCGACTTATTGAAAGTTAGCCTATTTTTCGTCCTCCGCAGTTCTAAAAATATTGATCTGAGCAAAAAATTAATAGAACCAACTTTATTGCAAATTTATTTTTGTGTTCGATTACAAGGTTCGAATGGTTGTTACCCTACACTGTAAGAAAGATTTTAGCTCTAACAACAAACATTTTATTTTTAGCGATTACCATTCGATTAACCATAATAAACTATTCATTTATAACACTATTTTTTTAAAATTTTAACATTAAACATATAATTTTTAAAAATAATAACTTCTTTTTTTTTTTTTTTTAATTTTCCATATCTCCCACTGTATCACATTAAGCATCGATCCCAGCAAAAAATGTATATTTTCTTTTTTTTAAAGAATTTTATGTTTATTAATTTAGTAAATAAACACATTTTCGCTAGAGGCAAGAGTCTTCGAGTTATTAACGAAAAACTGAAAAAAAAAACGACATTTAGAGCGCCTCCCCCCACTCCCTAGTACTTTTAGTATGTTATTAAGGACACCTTCCCCTATAACTGTGCCAAAATTGGCTTTTTCATGAATAAATTCCTCTAACGTTGCCTGGACTATTTTGGCTTTTCTCCTGAATGTGCAATAGTTGTTGTTCGCGCCAATCGGCGCTTATGTGAGGGGGGGGGGGAAATAGAAAAACTTTAATATACCGTATATTGACGCAAGCGCGGCATACTCAACGTAATTCAAGCGGATGAGGACACACCATGGGTCGTGGTGAAGGATCGACTCAAGAAGGCGTTCGGGGGCGGACGTTGGACCCCAGAAGATGACATTTTCCGCATGTTCCGTGAAGCTAGGAAGCCTCATCAATCTAATGGGCAGTATGCGGGATCGCTGCTGGCTCACTTTAATAAAATTACAGAAAAGATGAGGGAAACGACAGAGGCAGCGGAAGAGAAAGCGAGAATGGCCTTTCTATCGACCATTCTGAAAGTCCAGATTGCGAAGGAAACAGGGAAAAAGGAAGGACTTCCGAAGAACAAGACTTTCCTAGAATGTGCGAGAGAAATGGTGGACTACAGCGCTCGAGATGAGGAAGTTCGGAAGGAGGACGGGTGGAGCAGGGTCACCTACAAACGGACTGACGGAGGTAGAAGCTTGCAGCCTCAAGGAGACCCATGGAGAAGAAGGGACACGGATTCCAGAGGTCGGGAACGTCCTGTGATGCGAGAAAAGAGGCAAGAGACGGACAAGAAGACTTGGAGGAGAGAAGAAAGGAAATGCCATGGGTGTGGAAAACCAGGCCATTTGGTGCCGCAGTGCCCCCGCACGAGGTGTTTCGAATGTGGCACAGAAGGCCACATTGCGAGACATTGCCCCTACATCAACAGGCGCAGAGGAGCGAACCAGGCGGAGCCGATGGAGGTGAACGCCTAGCGGGTGTGACGGAGGAGCAGAAGTCCGTCGGAGTCGACAAGATCGTCGGAATCTTCGCAGAAGGAAGGAGAAGAAGAAGGGGAACCAGGGGTAGGAGCACGCCAGGCAGGAGGAAGCGACAGGAGGAGCGGGGAGCGATGGACGGCGGCGGAGAGGAGAGCACACGATGAGGTATGAGGTGAGTGCAAAAAGAGGTGCAACCGAGTGTTAATAAATAGTGTGAAGAGTATAAGTGGAGGGTTGCCTATTATAAAAATTGCGAAGGGTGTGTGGTGTCTAGTTGACACGGGAAGTTCTAACACGATAATGTGTAAAGAGGCTATAAGAAATTTATGTAAAGAGGAGAGGGTACCCCGAGTACAACCGTGTAGTTGTAAATTAATTAAGCTGAGTTGCCCCTGTAGAGTAGATGGGGAGGTGCAGATAGGATTAGGTAGGTGGGGGAAAGAGAAGGGAAAACTAGTGGTGCATGTGGTAGAGGACATGCCTCGTAAATACGGGGGTATCATCGGGTGTGATCTTTTAGGCAAGATAGGGGCCAGGATTATTCGTATTGGGAAAAAGGTTTACACATGTGAGAGGGATAGAGAAGGGGGACGTGCTATGGTCGGGGCGATTAATAGGAAGAGGGATTGGCGGCAGACATTAAAAGGGGTATATTCCGACATCTTCTTTAAGGAAGGGGAAATACTCAGCGTGACAGGGGAGACAGTGCATGAAACCCCACTGAAACAAGACAGGGTGACGTACGTAAATGAAAGAAGATATCCCCAGACCCTGCGGCAGCACATCAGGGAGGAATTGAAAAGTTTAAAAATCCAAAGGGATCATGGTTGACAGTACCTCCCCATACAACAGTCCCCTAAGTACAGGGTGGTGGTGGACTTTCGAAAGTTGAACGATAATACGGTAGACGAAAAGTATCCAATACCGCGATTTGAGGATATACTGGATCGGTTGGGAGATGTATCGGTATTTAGCCTGTAAACAGGATATCACCAGATCGGGATGCACCCAAGGGATCAGCATAAAAACGCGTTCACTTTAGAAAGGGGCCATTACGAGTTCACCAGGATGCCCTTGAAAAACG
The DNA here is from genome assembly GCA_003667255.2 of Euschistus heros. NCBI lineage: Eukaryota > Metazoa > Arthropoda > Insecta > Hemiptera > Pentatomidae > Euschistus > Euschistus heros. The sequence continues at coordinate 439,095 of RCWM02000512.1, forward strand.
CCCCTATAACGTTCCAAAGGCTCATGGATGAGTTTCTGCGAAAGTTGGATGTGGTATGGCAATACTCTGAATACTCCCGGACACCCGAAAGGTCGAGAGGTGGTGGAACGCTTGCACAGTACGCTGGGAGATCACCTTCGCGTTTTTTACGTGGAAAAGGGAATAGAGGCGGGCATGGCAATGCCTAAAGCAATAGTGGCGTACAATCATTCGATTCATACAGCCACGGGATTTTCGCCATTTGAAATGTTATTTGGCCTTCGCGAACGTAGAAGGGATACCCGCGGTGCGGTAGTGGATGAAGAGGTTGAAGCAACGTTGCTGGCAAACAAAGTGGCACTCGGGCACAGATGGAAGAAAGCTAGGAGAGGCTCAATGAGGAAAAAAGTAGGAGGGTGACTCGGGAGAATCTCAGAGTTCGTGGTGGAATAGAAAGGGTCGCAATTGGAACTATTGTGTACCGGAAGGTAGTGTCGAACCGGAGTAAGGAGGATATACGTTATAATGAGCGATTCAAAGTCGTGGCGATTCGGGAACATAATTTTGTCACCATTCAGAGTATGCAAGATCCCCGGAAGCGAAGGACGGTGCATCTGGAACAACTAAAATTCCGTTAAAGTAATTTCCACGTTTTTTCTCGTTTATCTCATTTCTATCGTTTATCTCATTTCTATCGTTTATCTCGTTTCTATCGTTTTATACGTTAATTGGTAGTTCTTGTTTCTTTTGTCGTTCTAAATCGTTTCTAGCTCATTATCGTCAATTTTTCATTATTTCTCGTGTTCGGATATATATATATATATATATATATATATATATATATATATATATATATATATATATATATATAGCAACATACAAGCTATTTATAAAATAAAATGAGGAGTTAATAATAAAAATAATAATAATAATAAAAAAAAAATAATAAAGAAAAAATTAAAAAAACATAGTTATAAATAAAGTAACGAACATTAAATACAATTATATAATCTGATTTTCTTGATACTTTCTATTGTACTACAAATGTACTTTTACTATCGCCCAAGGCCAATACAGAGCTGACGAGATACACTGCATTTATCCATATCTCTCCTGTACTTATAGTCCAAGAGCCGAGGCCAAATTTCGTGAATTATTTGAAGAAAAATTTTAGACATACAGCCATAAAATGTCCACCCTCAGCAATCAATTTGCACTTGTCTGCTAACTCAAAGCGGGGGCGTTTCAAAATGGCGGCCACCGAAAGGGGATAGCAAATATCAAAATATGGTATTATTTGAAGATGATTTATTTAAAGCACACAAGAAACTGCAAACCTCCTAGGTGCCAAAAAACGTTGTCTGCCAAAATTTGGAGGGGGCGTCGCACCGGCAGACAAAATTCAAAATCCGCGTTTTTTCAGTACAAAAGTTGACCATTTGAAGACGATTTATTTCAAGCACACAAGAAACTGTATGGTCACTAGATGACAAAAAACGTTGTCTGCCAAACTTTGGAGGGGGCGTCGCACCGTCAGACAAAATTCAAAATCCGGGTTTTTTCACAATTTGAAGACGATTTATTTGAAGCACACAAGAAACTGCATATTTCCTAGATGACAAAAAACGTTGTCTGCCAAAATTTGGAGGGGGCTAAAAACCGGCAGACAAAATTCAAAATCCGCGTTTTTTCAGTCAAAAAGTGGACAATTTGAAGACGATTTATTTGAAGCACACAAGAAACTGCATACTCCCTAGATGGCAAAAAACGTTGTCTGCCAAACTTTGGAGGGGGCGTCGCACCGGCAGACAAAATTCAAAATCCGCGTTTTTTCAGTCAAAAAGTGGACAGTTTGAAGACGATTTATTTGAAGCACACAAGAAACTGCATACTCCCTCGATGACAAAAAACGTAGTCTGCCAAAATTTGGAGGGGGCTAAGCACAGGCAGACAAAATTCAAAATCCGCGTTTTTTCAGTCAAAAAGTGGAATTAGAATTAGAATTAGCATTTTCTTCCTTAAGGATTGCTGTTTTAACGGTTTTTAACACACTGTTTTACAGATCTGCCAGGATCTGACGATTTTTTTTTGAAGACGATTTATTTGAAGCACACAAGAAACTGCATACTCCATAGATGACAAAAAACGTTGTCTGCCAAAATTTGGATGGGGCTAAGCACCGGCAAAATTCAAAACCCTTTTGAAGGCGACACACCGGCTGACATTGTTTAAAACTCACATCCTTTTCGTCCAACAGTGAACTTTTTGAACATGATTTCCTTTTTTTTTTGATTTATAAGTAGTTTTTTTCTAGAATAATTTGGTAAAATTATATTATATTGCTTCCTACGTATGGTACAATATAATTATTTTAATATAAAATCTTGTTTTAAAATTTTAATGTTAAAAATACCAATTAATACATATGAACAGTAATAATATAAATACCGGCGATATAATTAAGAAATGAATAATATTTCAAATTATAAAGTTATGAAATATGTACGACCCTGGAACAAAATAAGTGGAAAACATGTAGTTCTTCGTAAACGTCTGTTCTTGGAAAATCGAATGTTCTTAGTCGTTTGATCGAATAACTCGAAAACCGTTCCTATTAGTATATTTTGAGCTCTGTACATTACACTGTTCTGCAAAAAAAAAAAAATTTTTGCTCCCTTGAGAAATTGTTCTTGATTTTTATATTTTCATGTGTGCTGAATTCGAATCTGAAGTCAAAAAAATGCTATCAGGCACCATTTTTGAGAAATTAGACGTTTTTGAAAAAAAAAAAATCTTTTTTCATAAATTTAATAAACTTTCTTATGTGAAAATCAATAAATTTCCCTTTCTACATCACATATATAAAATAATAAATTATTTAATTCTGTACTCAATTAATGTGTATATTTTTTCCTTTTGTACTCTTCATCACCTGCCTCCCGTTGTAAAGTCCAACAGAAGTCTGCAAGCATCTTCTCATTGCTTTTACCACTGTACCTTTTTTCCATCTGGGCTATGTCTTGATGAAACCGTTCTCCGTGTTCATCTGAAACTGCTCCTAAGTTGGGTGGGAAGAACTCCAAATGGAAATGTAAAAAATGAATTTTTAGGGGCATGTTGCAACCCATGGCCTTATATGATGAAAGCAATTCTTCTACAATTTCATTGTAATTAGTTGCTCTTTTGTTTTTCGAATGCAGTCCAGGCTCTTCTTTCTGTTGCATTTAATTGTCTTTTAAATTCAACGTCCTTAAGAAGATTACGAATTTGAGGCCCCACAAAAATCCCCTCTTTAATCTTTGATTCGCTTAATCTTGGGAACTTCTTTTTCAAGTAGAAAAAACCTTCTCCTTCCTTGTCCATTGCTTTCACAAAATTCTTCATGAGGCCTAATTTTATATGGAGTGGTGGGATTAAAATTTTGATCTTTTCAACCAAGGGGGGATTGACAATGTTTTTTTCACCAACTGTATCAGTGCGTTCTCGCCATTTTCTCACTATATAATGATCTTCTTTTTTCCTGCTGTCCCACTCACATAAAAAGCAGCAAAACTTAGTGTAACCACTTTGGAGACCTGTAAGGACTGCTACAACTTTTAGGTCTGCACAAATGCTCCATTTGAACTCGCTGTATTTAATTTTCTCAAGCACGAGTTTCAAATCATCATAAGTTTCTTTCATTTTAGTAGAATAGGCAACAGAAATGGATGGATGTAGATTGTTGTTGTGAAGGAGGACTGCTTTGAGGCTGAATTTAGAGCTGTCTATAAACAGTCTCCATTCATCTGGATTGGTCGGAAGATCCAGTTCTGCAAGTAAATCGAAAGGGCTTAGACAAAATGCAAGGTTACCTTGCGTTGAAAAAAATTTGAGCATCTCTGATTCCCGCTTTCGAAAGGAAGAAACTTTCACTCCTGGTTCCAAAAGATTCCATTCTTTTAGCCTGGAACCAAGTAATTCGGCTTTACGTTTTGGGAGGTCTAAATCGCGGACGAGGTCATTCAATCTGGCCTCCCTCGTTAATGAGTTTTGGCTTAGTATCATCTTCACAAGAATCACTTGAAGGCTGCATTTCTTCATTTATTCCAGGTGATTGTATTTCATTGCTAGTTCCGGGTTCTGGTGAAATATTCTCAGAATCAGCCTCTTCTTTATCACTTAATGAATAATTCTGGGGCTTAGGTGGGATGGGCATAGACTCATTGTGCGGAACAGGTCGCATGACAGATGGAAGGTTAGTATATACTATTTTCTTCTTACTTTTGGCTGAAGTAAAACCTTTAATATTAGTAATACAGAAATAACAATCATTTGCATGATTTGTTGGCTCTCGCCAAATTATTGGAACAGCAAAAGGCATTGATTTATGTGTTCCTTTCAGCCAACCGCTGAGAGTGCGACTACATGAAGTACAACAAATTTTAGGTACCCACGGTTTATCCTGATCACTTACTTGGCATCCAGAGTATAACTCATACGCCTTCTTTATCAATGGAGTCAGTGATTTCCGATTACACTTGAATGTCACTTCGACACAAATATAACAGAAACAGTCAGGATCGTATTTACACTGTCGCGGCATATTAGATTTGAAACTAAAAATGTTCTGGTCCGTATCGAGGTTCAAACAAGACTGCAGTCCTGGTAGCAAGTAACATACCTGCCAGTTTTCTGAACAATAGATAGAGGGGTGGGGGAACAGTTATGTTTAGGAAAAGGGCCTGGGCCAGTGACCCTTCTTTTGTGAATGTTAGCCCAAAATTCCGGAAGCCTAATACTTATGTTCTCCCAAATTTTTAATTTTGTAATACATTACAAAATGTTCAAAATTAAGTAGGTTTTAAAATTTTTTGTTAAAGTTTTCAGTGCTCAAAAAATTTTCAAAGTGTCTAAAAACACCTCATTTTTCAACCTAAAACACAGATTTGACAAAAAATGGTGCCTGATAGAGATTTTCTGACTTCAGATTCGTGTTCAGCACACTTCAAAACATAATAAAACAACATTTTTGTTGACGGGAGGATTTTGATGCAGAACAGTGTTATCGAAGCAAATCAAATTTGCAAGAAATTTGGCACTATTCATTTCTTTTGCTCTCATCTATAGTTTTCAATTATTGGCTAACTTCTGGTATGTAACTGGCTAAATTTCCTACCACACTACATATATGAAATATTTATAAAGTTATGTAAAATACAAATGCCAGCACGCTAAAAACCCGTGATATTGTGAAGTCTAAGTTTTTTGGCACATTTTTCGCTATAACGCCAAAACTATTTGTCCAATTCAAAATGTATTTTTTTTTTCAACTGATAGTTGGCTAAATTTCTTACCAAACCACATATATAAAATTTATATAAAGTCATGTAAAATGCCCACGCCAGCATTTTTTGGCACATTTTTCGTTATTACCCCAAAACTATTTTTCCGATCCAAATTTAATTTTTCTCAACTGATAGATGACTTAATTTGAAATCAGAACCAAATGTTAAATTGATATAAAGTCACGTAAAATACCAATGCCAGCACACCAAAACCTCGTACTGTTGTGAAATCCAAGTTTTTTTGCACATTTTTCACTATAACCCCCAAACTATTCATCCGATCCAAAATTAATTTTTCTCAACCAATAAAAGACTAAATTTCCAATCAGACCCATGTAATAAATTGATATAAAGTCACGTAAAATACCAATGCCACACACCAAAACCTCGTACTGTTGTAAAATCCAAGTTTTTTGGCACATTTTTCGTTATTACCCCAAATACTATTCTTCCGATCCAAAATTTATTTTTCTCAACTGATAGCTGACTAAATTTTCAATCAGACCCATATATCAAATTGATATAAAGTCACGTAAAATACCAATGCCAGCACACTAAACCCTCGTAATAATGTGAAATCCAAGTTTTTTGGCACATTATTTGTTATAACCCCCAAAATATTTGTTTTATCCAACATTCATTTTTTTTCAATTGAAAGCTTACTTAATTTACAATCAAATCAAATTATATAATGAATGAATCCCGCAAAATACCCACGCCAGCCCACTGGAACATGTAAAATTGTTATGTTTTTACCAAAACATACACATTTAGCCTGCTGGCATGGATTTCAATTAAATATTCCTGTATAAAATGTGATATCAAATTTATTCAACTTTCAGTTGAAAAAAGTAAGTTTTGGTTTAGACCAATTGTTTTGGACTAATATCGAACAATAATCTAAATAATTTGTATTGAATAACAGTACTTGTTTTTAGCGTGCTGGCACGGGTATTTTACAGAGCTTGATCGAAATTTTATATATGGGGTCTGATTGCAAATTTAGTCAGCTATCAGTTGAGAAAAATAAATTTTGGATTGGACAAGTACTTTTGGGGTTATAACGAAATATGTACCAAAAACCTAAACTTTACAATAGTACGGATTTTTAGCATGCTGGCATGGGTATTTTACATAACTTTATATACATTATATAGATAAATTATATTATATTATATAAATAAATTTTATATATAATGTCTAAAAGGAAATTTAGTCAGCTATCAGTTAAAAAAAAATAAATTTTGGATTAGAGTTAAAACCGACAACGGAAAAGTACCAACTGCTTCTTTTCACGAATAAGTGCGACTTACGTGAAGTTAGTCAATCTTTGGTGGCCAAACCGCTCGAAAACTATTGATCTGAGAACAAAATGACTATTACCAAATTTGTTGCAAAGTTGATTTGTTTGAATAACGCATAATAGAACACAAAATATACTAAAACGATATCCGAACCTCTAAGAAATACGATTTTCAACTACTTCCCCCCACTGCCATTTTTGAGGCACTCACCTTTATTGGAAAATTCATAAATTTTCATTCAGAACAGTGGACATATTACACCCATGCATTACAAAAAAGGGGTGAAATAACTCGGTATGTTTTCCTATCGGGCTCTCGGTCTATCATTTTACAAATCAATTAACTGGACTACTATACAAGTTTTATACGAATTTTGTTCCAGGATAGTACATATTTCTTAACTTTACAAGTTGAAATATTATTCTTTTTTAATTATGTGGCCGGTATTTATATTATTACTGTTCATATATATTAATTGGTATTTTTAACATTAAAATTTTAAAACAAGATTATTTTATATTAAAACAATTTTATTGTACCATACATAGGAAGCAATATAATATAATTTCCTCAAATCATTCTAGAGCAAAACTACTTATAAATCAAATAAAAAAGGAAATCGTGTCCAAAAATTTCACTGTTGGACGAAAAGGATGTGAGTTTTGAACAATGTCAGCCGGTGTGACGCCTTCACGAGGATTTTGAATTTTGTCTGCCGGTGCTTAGCCCCCTCCAAATTTTGGCAGACTACGATTTTGGTCATCTAGGGAGTATGCAGTTTCTTGTGTGCTTCAAATAAATCGTCTTCAAATTGTCCACTTTTTGACTGAAAAAACGCGGATTTTGAATTTTGTCTGCCGGTGTTTAGCCCCCTCCAAATTTTAAACTTATGTATATTAAAATTAACCGATTTTAACTTTTGCTTATAATGAGGGAAAAACCGCTTATTAATTGCTCAAAATTTTAAAGTAATTAAATCATCCGATTCTTAAGGATACTTGTTGCGAACAAAAGTTTTTAATTAACAGTCACTAAACGATTCCTCACAGATATTGGAATATTTTATTTTGATTCATAATGTGAATGTATATGTTAACACTTTTTGAGAAGAAACCAGACCTATAGCCGCACTGGAGTGTCAATAATCCGAACGTCAATTTTATTTTTTAATGTAATTTTAATTGAATTGAATCATATAATCACTTATTTGTATTCCAAAAATTATTATATTAAAAAAAAAATGATTTTTTCCATGAGCGTCTGTAAGGGGAATAAGAAATAACTATTTATCAGAAAATGCAAAAAATAAACTTAGACATCTATCCCTAAATATTCGTTTGATCATTTGAGAATTAGATCACTTCACTTGTATCTCTGAATCCCTTTTCCTTAGATTTAGTATATAGTGTTTGTAAATAAACAAACATAGGAACCACGAAAAGGTTAATCTCAACTTTGTAAACAATCACCACGCATGTTAAAAAACTCAGGTTACTTTTACCCTCTGGCTCTAGTCTATTTTTCGATAATATATTTCATACTTAGGGCCAATCTAATAATGTATCCTTCTTCTTTAGTGTTTGAACTACAAATATGTCAAGTTTCATAGGTTTATCAATAAAAATAAATCCACAGTGACCCAAATGGTAGCTCAATAGAAATAGGCCATTTTGGGGTGGAGTTATATTGTCCAACTTTAGAAGGCCACGGAGTCGCAAATAAAAATGAAATTGAAAAAACCATTATTAGTTTTCGAGATGTAAGCATAACCAGAGTATTGTTCTTGAAATTTTCCCCTTCTTTGTTGTGACGCAAAACCTTTATTGACTGGGCTATATAGTAAACTTCATTATCACAAAACATAATTGCCTTTCAACGTATACCCATTCGAGTCCCGACAACTCTTTGAGGCATCCGAAAAGGAGATGGCCTCGATACCTTCTTATAATGATATTTTATTTTAGCAATGCATTTAATGGTAAATTGATTTAAGTTCATTGACATTTAATATTATTTATATTAAATCTCTCAAATTTGCTAAATGTATTTATTATATTAAATTAATTTAAATAAAAATGGATATAACATATTTTGTTTAGTTTTACTTTTACTTGATAAGATAATGGATAAGTAGTATTTAATAAACAAGGATCCTGTGTCAACACGGCTATCTTCAACATTTTCAAGGTATGATTGCAAAATGAAAATGTTAAATGAATCTTCCAAAACCAAGGAAACCTCTAATCCCTTGTCTTAAAAACACATTAGAACTCCGCTTCGCTCGTTTGTGTAGTAGTAAAGTTGAAAATTATTTCCTTTGTGATTTCAAAAGATCTGTAGCTTATTCCTCATTAGTATACTGAAAATAATCGTTTCCGGTTAATATTATTTGGGGTTTATAATAAAACCAAAATACTTTGTGTTATAGATAAAAAAAAAAATAACTTCTACCTATTACACGAAACCGAAGCTTTTTTCGAAGAACGTTCGTATTTTTTTTTTTTTTTTTTTTTTCATTTTAAAACTGATTAAATTTACTATTCGACTATTACATATAATTTTTTTTTATAATGTCCCTTAAAATACACTTGCCAGCACGCTAAAAACCCAAGTTTTACCAAAATTATTCGTCCGACCCAATATTTCATTTTTTATCTAAAAGCTTGTGAAAATTACTTTTAAACTCTATATATGAAGTTTCAATCAGATTCCTTCAAATAAACATGCCAGAGCAATAAATATCCCATATTTTTGTGAAGTGCAAAGTTTTTTGCCACATTTTTTTACTGTAACCCCCCTAATATTTGTCCGATTCCAAATTTTTTCAGTTTATAGCTAGTTAAATTTATTATTAGGTTATATATATTTAATTTATATTAAACACCGTGTAATACCAACGGTAGCATGCTAAATGTTTATGTTTTGGCAAGATATGTCAATTATGACAAGTTTAATGTGCTGGCGTGGGTGTTTCACGATATGTAATATGAATTAGATATAATAGTAAAGTTAACCAGCTTTGAGATGAAAAATGAAATTTTGGATGGAACATATAGTTTCGGAGTTATAGCGAAAATGTGCCAAAAAAAACAAAAAAAAACAGGATTTCATAAAAGTATTTGTGATTTTTGATTTTATTTCCAAAAAGACTTTGGGATCTTTAGCGTTCAGGCATGTGCAATACAAGAGAACTGATTAAAATTTTATATGTAATAGTCTAATAGTAAATGTGATCAGCTTTAAGATGAAAACAAAGTAATTTTGAATACGATAAACATGGTTTCACGGAGAAGTAGGACTGACCGCCAGTTGGCCAGTTTCTACACTTTTTCCCAAGACCATATCTTCGCAAAAAATAGTCCGATTTCGGAGTATTTTTTTTTTTAAATTTTGTAGGTACTAATTCCAGCTACAATTAATATTTAAAAACTTTCTTCCAAAAAACCTTCGTTTTCGTGTCATAGGTAAAAAAATAACCGGTATTTTGGGCGTTTTTTTTTTTGTTGTTGCGATTTTGGGTATGAAGCCAACGTCTGCCGTGGTTGCAGACTTCAGATTTGGATTCTACTGAGGCGACTGAAAAAAAGATGGCCTAGGGACTTTCTCGTGTAGAACGTTTATTGTAGTGCTACCAATAGTAGTTCTTCACAAGTTATTGATAAGTCATTGTAATCATTTCACGGCACATTTACGTATTGTATATCTGTGCCACCTTTGAAAAAATCGTGCTTTAAGAAAAATGCGATTGAAGGTGAAATCGACAACGTGATAAAATCTCAGTTTTAAGACTTGAAATTTGGATAAATCGATTATCTTCGTGACCATCATATTTTCTTTTGATAGTTGTTAATTCGTACCTTTATTTTTTTTATTTAATTGTTTTAAAATGTATACACTTAAACGCATCACTAAATTCTTATGTGTAAACGTATTAATTTTCAAAAGCACTAAGCAGATTGCCAGTGTTTATTCGTTTGTAATTAATACAACCAAAACGGTTGAATAAATTATTTACTTTTTTAAGTATTAATATTGTGGCTATTCTTAGTTTTAAAGTAAATTTTTTCTATTCCTAAACTTCTTAGTTAGGATGTTGTAATTCGCCATAATTGCATCATTTCATTCATTCATGATTGTTAAACCGATCCCGTGATTTCCTTCCACAATTAATTCGCCAAATGCTATTTCTTTTTTCTCATACACTCCCCTATTTTGACCATGGCAGTGTCGTGTACGGAGGTTTCTCGAAATCACAGGATGCATGATCAAAGAATATTATGAACTGTTGCTTGAGATTCGTTCTATGGATCCCCCGTCAAGACCGTATTTCTGGGGGACAACAGCTCCGTAGAATATTGTAATAAAAATGAGAGACAATGCATGGAAAACAGTTATTTCGGATATGTACGGAGAGCTACCACTTCAACTTCGTCCATCGCAATGCAGCATGTGAAAGGTGTGGTGAGAAAAGTGGGAGAAGCAGCAGCCGAGCGGCTGAATCACGATTTTTTTTGCGTCTGATACAGCATTGGATGAAATGGGGAGAGTGGGAGAAGGAGCCGCGAAAGTATTTCCACCTCAGGCTTATTTACAAGTTTTTCATCTAATATTTAGACTTCAACTGTTACGAATTTTATTGGATTCCATCTAATTGTTAAGAAATTTATCACATTCATGCATAGGTAGGAAGTTTAGGAACGAAAATAAAACAAAATATTATAAAAAAAAACAAAAAAACTTTGAAATAAAAAGTGCATTTTAAGTAATTTCTCATACACAACATGTGACAAATGGTTTTTATATATTTTTGAACATAGATGGGGTGAGATTAGTTTTTTAAAAATATCTGTTGCAAAAGATTAAATATTTAAATAGATATCCGAAAATAACTGTTTTCCAACTAAATACGGAGCTACTGTTGTCCCCCAGAAATGAGATAGAACGAAACACGTTTTGATCATGCATCCTGTGATTTCGAGAAACCTCCGTACACGACACTGCCATGGTCAAAATAGGGGAGTGTATGAGAAAAAAGAAATAGCATTTGGCGAATTAATTTGTGGAAGGAAATCACGGGATCGGTTTAACAATCATGAATGAATGAAATGATGCAATTATGGCGAATTACAACATCCTAACTAAGAAGTTTAGGAATAGAAAAAATTTACTTTAAAACTAAGAATAGCCACAATATTAATACTTAAAAAAGTAAATAATTTATTCAACCGTTTTGGTTGTATTAATTACAAACGAATAAACACTGGCAATCTGCTTAGTGCTTTTGAAAATTAATACGTTTACACATAAGAATTTAGTGATGCGTTTAAGTGTATACATTTTAAAACAATTGAATAAAAAAAATAAAGGTACGAATTAACAACTATCAAAAGAAAATATGATGGTCACGAAGATAATCGATTTATCCAAATTTCAAGTCTTAAAACTGAGATTTTATCACGTTGTCGATTTCACCTTCAATCGCATTTTTCTTAAAGCACGATTTTTTCAAAGGTGGCACAGATATACAATACGTAAATGTGCCGTGAAATGATTACAATGACTTATCAATAACTTGTGAAGAACTACTATTGGTAGCACTACAATAAACGTTCTACACGAGAAAGTCCCTAGGCCATCTTTTTTTCAGTCGCCTCAGTAGAATCCAAATCTGAAGTCTGCAACCACGGCAGACGTTGGCTTCATACCCAAAATCGCAACAACAAAAAAAACGCCCAAAATACCGGTTATTTTTTTACCTATGACACGAAAACGAAGGTTTTTTGGAAGAAAGTTTTTAAATATTAATTGTAGCTGGAATTAGTACCTACAAAATTTAAAAAAAAAAATACTCCGAAATCGGACTATTTTTTGCGAAGATATGGTCTTGGGAAAAAGTGTAGAAACTGGCCAACTGGCGGTCAGTCCTACTTCTCCGTGAAACCATGTTTATCGTATTCAAAATTACTTTGTTTTCATCTTAAAGCTGATCACATTTACTATTAGACTATTACATATAAAATTTTAATCAGTTCTCTTGTATTGCACATGCCTGAACGCTAAAGATCCCAAAGTCTTTTTGGAAATAAAATCAAAAATCACAAATACTTTTATGAAATCCTGTTTTTTTTTGTTTTTTTTTTGGCACATTTTCGCTATAACTCCGAAACTATATGTTCCATCCAAAATTTCATTTTTCATCTCAAAGCTGGTTAACTTTACTATTATATCTAATTCATATTACATATCGTGAAACACCCACGCCAGCACATTAAACTTGTCATAATTGACATATCTTGCCAAAACATAAACATTTAGCATGCTACCGTTGGTATTACACGGTGTTTAATATAAATTAAATATATATAACCTAATAATAAATTTAACTAGCTATAAACTGAAAAAATTTGGAATCGGACAAATATTAGGGGGGTTACAGTAAAAAAAATGTGGCAAAAAACTTTGCACTTCACAAAAATATGGGATATTTATTGCTCTGGCATGTTTATTTGAAGGAATCTGATTGAAACTTCATATATAGAGTTTAAAAGTAATTTTCACAAGCTTTTAGATAAAAAATGAAATATTGGGTCGGACGAATAATTTTGGTAAAACTTGGGTTTTTAGCGTGCTGGCAAGTGTATTTTAAGGGACATTATAAAAAATTATATGTAATAGTCGAATAGTAAATTTAATCAGTTTTAAAATGAAAAAAAAAAAAAAAAAAAATACGAACGTTCTTCGAAAAAAGCTTCGGTTTCGTGTAATAGGTAGAAGTTATTTTTTTTTATCTATAACACAAAGTATTTTGGTTTTATTATAAACCCCAAATAATATTAACCGGAAACGATTATTTTCAGTATACTAATGAGGAATAAGCTACAGATCTTTTGAAATCACAAAGGAAATAATTTTCAACTTTACTACTACACAAACGAGCGAAGCGGAGTTCTAATGTGTTTTTAAGACAAGGGATTAGAGGTTTCCTTGGTTTTGGAAGATTCATTTAACATTTTCATTTTGCAATCATACCTTGAAAATGTTGAAGATAGCCGTGTTGACACAGGATCCTTGTTTATTAAATACTACTTATCCATTATCTTATCAAGTAAAAGTAAAACTAAACAAAATATGTTATATCCATTTTTATTTAAATTAATTTAATATAATAAATACATTTAGCAAATTTGAGAGATTTAATATAAATAATATTAAATGTCAATGAACTTAAATCAATTTACCATTAAATGCATTGCTAAAATAAAATATCATTATAAGAAGGTATCGAGGCCATCTCCTTTTCGGATGCCTCAAAGAGTTGTCGGGACTCGAATGGGTAATACGTTGAAAGGCAATTATGTTTTGTGATAATGAAGTTTACTATATAGCCCAGTCAATAAAGGTTTTGCGTCACAACAAAGAAGGGGAAAATTTCAAGAACAATACTCTGGTTATGCTTACATCTCGAAAACTAATAATGGTTTTTTCAATTTCATTTTTATTTGCGACTCCGTGGCCTTCTAAAGTTGGACAATATAACTCCACCCCAAAATGGCCTATTTCTATTGAGCTACCATTTGGGTCACTGTGGATTTATTTTTATTGATAAACCTATGAAACTTGACATATTTGTAGTTCAAACACTAAAGAAGAAGGATACATTATTAGATTGCCCCCTAAGTATGAAATATATTATCGAAAAATAGACTAGAGCCAGAGGGTAAAAGTAACCTGAGTTTTTTAACATGTGTGGTCCCACAAAAAAAGCTCCGCTGAGCTCCGGTTAAAATAGTAATAATAATAATATATATCGTGTAAAATATATCCGTTTAAAAAAAAAAAATCAATTTCATAGTTGATATGTTTTTCTCAAAACCAAGTGGGCTTCTATGAGTAGTTTTTTACGTAGAATTCAATGGAGCATCTAGAAATCAGTTAGGCCTTTGTATTTAGCTAGTACCTGACAATTTGTTTTTCAAATAGAATAAGGCATGATAGCAAGACACGCTTATTTTTTTTTCGTTATTCTGAGTTTGTTAGTAAAACTTTACTTTACTACTCGTTTTCTAATACTATTCGAGAAAATTTTGGACCGTTATTTCGAACAATAATTACATTAATTATTCTAGGAATCATCTGCAATGATCATCCAAGGTTATTATCCACCTACATAAAGAAGTTAAAAATTAATTTTGTTTTAAATTTCAGTAATTCTAATCACCTGATATTTATTTAGAGTAAGATACTAATAAAACATACTAATTCACATCTAACATCAGGGTTCATGAAATGGGAATTCTTGGAAACAACACTCATTACTTTGCTTTTGACATTACAACTTTTATTAAAAAATATATCAAAACTGTTTTTTCAATATCCACTTTTCTCTTATTATTGTTTTTTACCGAGAAATTTTGGGAGAAATATGTATTCATCAAATTTCGATAGGTTAACTATATTTAAAGATTAACGAACTGTTGTACTAAGGAAGTAGATTCCCCTTCCAAAAATAAAGTATGTTTTTATTTACATATCTCTAGAAAATAATAAGGTTACAAATTTGTTCTGAGCATGACCTGTTTGGTTTGAATCCTTGCTTGATATTCTGATAGTTTGTGTTCAAAATGCTTTTGTTTTCTATTCAAGAGACTGATAGTATTTTGCAGGTGACCGGTAAAAATGAGATTCCTATATAATTGTTAACATCTACTTTGCTGCCTTTTTTATTCAGTGAATGGATTAGGGCAACCTTCCAGACATCTGGGAGTTTTTCTGTTCTAAATGTTTTGGATTGTTTTCGTAATTTCTTTGAGTGAATTTGGGCCTAAAGTTTAGCTACAATTCCGTCTTCCTCTGATGTTTTGTTGTACTAAAATTTGGTACCGCGAAACTCCAGTCCAGTAAGCCCACCGACTCCTGCAGCAAATGCTTGCCAGCTCAGACACCAGGGTACTGAGCTGCTCGGCGGACTACCCGACCAAAGAGTCCGAGGTCCAATAATTTTTCTCCTTTTTCGTAACTAAAATATAAAATCTATAACCAAAGAAAAAACAATATACAAACATTCACACACATACACGGCAATACACACAAATATATAGGGGATATTTCCCTTCGTGTTAAAAACCAATAAAACAATTATGCTAAAACAATACACAATCAAATATTTAAAACAATTTAAAACTTAACAATTTATTTTCAACTTTTAATATAACAATTAATATAACCTAAAAATACATTTTTACAATTTTATAACCATCATTTTACAAAAAATAAAATAGCCAGTTCAATAACCTAAAAACAACAACAGTATTTTGACTCTTTTATATATTAAACAATTATTTTCAACTAAAAGTTTGATAATTCAAATAACAAATAATTTTTTTACAATTTTGGCAATAAATAAAAATTTTTAATTTTGATACTTAAATAAATTTACAATTTTGGCAGTTAAATAATTGTAGACCAACATAAATATTTTAGAACAGCCCTATATCGTAATCGTTAGTTTATAGCCTTTAGAATATTGTGATAAGCCTGATTTAATTTGGAACAATCACTTCTCGTGTTGATGGTGTTAATATCTTTTTTTATATATATCATTTCGAGGATGAGCCTTTTTTGTTGATTCTTTTCTACATCTAGTATCCTCACCCTCTCAAAATCAAACACGTGATTGTTTTTGATTGCGTGTATCGCTAGAGCTGTGTCCTCTTTGCCACTTTCTATGCTATATTTGTGGCTATACATCCCCTGTGGAGGTATTGGGAGCTCTGACCCACGTATTTTCCCTCACAATTCTTACAATTTATTTTATAGACTACGTTTGACAGTTTCTCTTTGCCGATTTTATCTTTTAATTTGTAAAATATTAGTTTATTTAAATTATCATTATATTTATGTGATAAAGTAATGTTGTGATCCTTAAAAATCTTTTTTGTAGTCAGTGCCAAAGGTTTGATGTATTCTATTGTAAAAAAATTATTTGTTTGTTTACAACTATTACGTTTATGGGTCAAACTGTCAAACGCATCCTGTAGACAATATTGTATAATTCGTTCGGGGTAGTTATTATTTATTAAAATATCTTTAACTCTTTTTATATTGTCATTTTTGTAAGAATTACTGCTGAAAGCTATAGCCCGGTAAAAAAGGTTTTTTGCTGTATTTATTTTGATCTTTAAACTATGGTTAGACCTAAAATTCAAAATTCTGGTACCTGTAACCTAATACCTAAAAAATAAAGGACCTATAACCCAAATGTTGTAAAATAGTCATTTATATAATTTCTAAGGGTCGACAAAATATATAAAATAAATATATATATATATATATATATATATATATATATATATATATATATATATATATATATATATATATACATATATTTAATTTTTTTCCTAGTTATGCATTTTTTTGTGCTATTAATTAAATTAATAATTAAATCCAACTAAATTTGCTGGCATGGGAGAATTGAAGTCATATAAAACAGTTAAAATATTCTACCAAAAACTAATTAGTCGAATTATTTAATGTATCTTGGGTTTGAAGCAATATTAGGATTTAGAAGAAGTTTGCACTATCTTGTTTCGAACCAAAGATGGTTAAATCAATAATTATCATTGGTGACTTCTTATCTTTCTTTGTTTATTAAATTTAATTTTGTTATTGCGTTTACTGCTTCGAAAATAGTTACTAGAAACATAACTTTAAGTTGTTTTGGCCCTGCTTCCCGACTAAAAAAAAAAAAAATAGAACAATAAATTGAAAGAAAAAAAAAAATTTAAAAACCGAGCTTAACCCTCTAAGCACGTCCATGATTTTTCCTTCTTTAAATTATGTTATTTTTGGATATAATAAGAACGTTTACAAAACATTGATTATTCTCAAACTAAATAAAATTTTACTTACACCGCTATCACTATCAACGGGTTTTTATTATGTTTAAAAATGAAAGTGGCGTAATGGATTTTAACCAGTTAGAACCAATTCATAAATTATTATTAAAACTCGCACCACCCATTTTTATAAACTTTAAAGCGTTGTCGTCTAAACATGGAACACAGTCCATTCTATCTTGTTTATGTAATTTTTAATAAGAACGTTTGGGAAACCTTTATTTCCTCGAAACGAAGGAAACTTGACTTATACCACTTTCATTCTCACCGGCTTAAATGGTCATTTCCCTCCTTCCGATGACAATACATCCTAGGTTCGTTCCTCTACAGATATCTTTCCTCACAGTTGCCTTCCTACATTATCAAGGTATTAACAATAAAGTCATCAGTGAGTTCCCGCTATACCAACCACATCCCGTCTTTCTGACCTAACTCTCACAAATCATTCAAACGCACTTTTATTCCCAGAGCATCTAAATTCTGGAGCTCCCTCCCATCCAACAAACGCTATTCCTCCACTCTCATGTTTTTTAAATCCAGACTCTTTCTTTACTATTTAGGCATTTAATCCAATGGTTTCATAGAAGAAGAAAATATTTATTACAATGAGATTTGAATTTTCATGATATAATTTTAATTTTGTTTTTCTATTTGTTTTATTATAATTTATATCAATTGTTAGGGCACCGTAAGGGTAACAGAAATTGCACCTTAAGCAGCTTTTTTCCCTTGCGTTCCAACTCTAGAACGCTGGTTTTTAAAGTTAAAAGTTAACTTGACCAATAATTAGTCAATATAATAAATATTGAATGCCTTTTTCTTTTTTTTTAACTCATTTATTAAATACACATTAGTAATATAATTAATTCAATTTCTCTCATATATCACTCTCAATTCCATTTACATTTGTGTTTATATATTTAAAAACTATATATATATATATATATATATATATATATATATATATTATATATATATATATATATATATATATTATCTGCCGTAATGTTAAAAAAAACAACAACAATAAAACAAACAGAACTCTGATTTAACAAAAACATTAAATTCAAAAAAAAAAAAAAGATAAAAAAATCAACTGCTAATATATATACATATGTGAAGCTAATATTTATCTTTACGACAAATTACAAAATATAAATATTTCTAAACCTTTACAATGAAACAAACATATTAAAAAAATAAAACTATATATATATATATATATATATATATATATATATATATATATATATATATATATATAAATATATTTCTTGCACAATTCAATTATAAATACCCTGTGAAAAATGTCATCCTTTCGGTCCTGTTAATTTCTAAATTTGATTTTTTCGTCTTTGCCGGCCGCATACGAACTGCTTGACGATGGTCGTGGTCTAGGAGTCCCAGACGAAATAAAATAAAGTCCTGAGTTGAGATAAAAAAACAATATAGGAGCTATACGGCCTCCCAATTGCCAATAACCGAAAGTTTGGGTAAATCTTTCGGAAATTTAATCACAATAGTTACGATTAATGATAAAAAATGAAAAATCTTCTGGCGAGACACACAATTAACAAAAAAAACATCGTCAGTTTAACATGACGCTAAGTGGTCAACAACAACCGGCCAACTTCTGAGGCTTAATACTATCTTCTAATACATGATTGTATCATATGAAAATAACCAGCTGTTATAAACATTTAATATAAAATATAACAATATTTTGTTATTAACATTTTAAATAGATTATTTTTTTCAAAAATATGAAATTGAGAAAGAAAGTTTTAAAATAATTAAATTTAAACAAATTATCAGGAATTGTTTTTAATAAATAAAATGAACGGCTTGAAACATCAATTATTATCTGAGATCACAATTTTTTTTTTTCATATGAGATTTAGTTTTCATCTAATTATTGTATATTTACTGGCTATAACTTAATTAATTCCATATTTACTGTATTTCTTACTCTTTATATTTTTTTGTCTTCATACCTTTTATTTAAATTTTATGATTTATTTTATTATTCTTGTAAATAATTATAATGTGTAATTATTATTTATTTCCATTACCATAATTTAATTTATACTATTGTAATCTATCGTTAATATTACATCTTTAATTTTAAATATGGCAGCTAGGCCTCTATTTTATTTTTCATTTTAAGTATTCTTGAAATGGCTTATGGCCTTGAAATAAAATTTATTTTAATTTTGTTTTATTAATTAATCGATAAACTATTGTTCTCTATTTCTACTGTTTACCGTTTGAGGAGTAATTGTTATGAATGTAATAGTATAAGGTTTTATTTTAATGCAAAAAAATGATATATATTCCAATGTGTCATTACGAAAGATGATTGGAAATGTTGGAATCGGAAATTAGTAGGAAACCAGGGAATGGAAACAATTTGCAGTAAAACATGTCTACCGTTGTATTTTTTGATATTTTTTCCGTTGAAGAATAGAAGTTTAGTAATTAATGTTCTTAGAAAAAGATTTATTAAAAAGCGAAAGAAAGATAGCGGACACTGACAGAGCAGTTATATTAATAATGAACGGGACTAGAAGTGCGCTAGGTGAAAACTCCTTCGGTTTTGATAAATAGTAGCTATCTCCCACCATCCCCCTCCCCTACCCTTCCACCTTCCCCACCCTCCCTAATTATTAAAGAAAACAAACAGATTTTAATTAACCCGCCTCAGGTTGGCCCAGGAGCAACTCCCCTAATCTATCCCCTGTTATCTAGCTCTCTCTTGTATCGCCCCGTCAACTTCTTACAACCGCCTATCTCAGCTCTTCATGGCGAGAAAAAACCCGGCCGGGTAGCTGTAAAACCGAGACTGACTATATCGTTTCGGAGGGGGAATTGTTGGGAAGCATAGATTTGCCTTTGGATTGTAATAAGCAATAATGTTCGACCTTCGGGAAGAAGATTGAAACTTGTTAGTTTGTCTGTTGATACATTTTGCTTACCTCTTGAAATAAGCAATTATTAATGCTAACTTAATAAATGATCATACCCAAATAGAGTATGATCGGACCCAGGTGTCCTTTCTCGGCAGGTACCTCGAATACCCTCGAATTATTAAAAAAAAAAAAAAAATCAAAGTAAAAAAATGCAATGGTTAGATGGAGGGAATAGAACTCTGGAGAACTTTTTTTTTTTTTTACGGTGTAAAAAATAAATGATGTTATTCATTAGTAGTAACAGAAAAATAATAATAAAAAATTTAATAAGGAAATCAAATTTTTATTTCAATTCTGTCTTTTACTTCAGTCATTATTGCTAATACGTTTACTGTAGAAATATATAAAATAACTTCTCTCTGCAAAAGATACTCTCAGTTATAGACTAAGAGCCCGTGAACTCCAGACCTTCGATACTTTATAAAAGATGAAAATTTGTCAGCGCATGCTCCCAATACAGGTACCGTTTTGATAGTTCCAACCCTTGCCAGAAGTTTATATTTGGTCGTATTAATTTAGAAATCTCTCCATACACTGCGAACAATTGTTTCAGGCTTGGAAATGGCCCTATTTTAGTCTCACTAAATAATAATAAGCTAAAAAGGAAAATGTTTGAAAATAAAGATTTATTAAAAAATACAGGTATTTATATAAGTCATGAAAAAAACACCGGAAGAGAGAGAGAAATGGAAAAACATTCACTCATGCCTATTGAAATAATAATACCAATATTTTGTTTACAATGCAAATTTTAATCAGTGACTCAAAAGAATTATGTACATAAATTTTTTATATTTGAAACATTACAAGAACATGTTCTTTAACAATTGAAGTTATTATTATTATTATATTTGGTATAGTTAATTAATAATTACTATTATTTTATTATTATTATTAATTATTAATACTTGACAAAAACATATAAGATTAATTTAGGTGATGTAAACACGCACTGAGTAATAAACAATACGTGTGAAGTAAAATAAAACAGCGTTGTGAAGGATTGTAAAAGACCTCACTGACTATCTCACTCGCACCCACCCATATGTATCTTGCTTCGCGCTAGCACTTAAAGCTACTCTTCATGCTTGTCTGGCAAGGGGTTGGAACTATAGAAATTAATAATTAGATGATGTCTCCTCATCAACCGTTTCGATAGTTCCAACCCCTTGCCAGACAAGCATGTAGAGTAGCTGCAAGTGCGAGCGCGAGGCAAGATACATATGGGTGGGTGCGAGTGAGATAGTCAGTGACCTCTGCTCAGTTTGTAAAATTCAAGGTAACATGTACTCTGCTCTTATAGAAAATTTAATGCTAAATCCGAAAATGTGGTCAAAGTTTGAAAAATATTTAAACAAAATGGAGATATTACAGCTTTTATGGTAAAAAAACGTGGTTACCTCGAAAAAGTCTTAGATTTATCGTACATCTGCAACGGATTGGAATTGAAGAGGTGTTCTATCGAGATGTCAAGAGATGTTGCTGCGAATATTTTTATAGCTGTTGAAACGCTCATATCATAACACCTTAGATGAGAACCACACAATGTCAAGAGCTTGTAATAAGGAAACAATGTAAATTGAGTGCTGACCCCCTCCCGGTCCCTGGCGAGATTTCTCATTTCTCCCAGAGTCTTTCCTCTACGTCTTCCTATTCCTTCTATATGGTGGATATAGGAGGTTCTTGGCCTTCCTCTTGGTCTTTTTTCCATCGGCTTCACTTCCATAGTTTTATGGGGTCTCTGTGGTTGTCCATACGGCAAACATGTCCGTACCACCTCAACTGTCTTTTCTCCAGAGTCTCCCATACCGGACAAATTTTCAGGTCCTCCCTAATCCTGTCGTTCCGGACACAGTCTCTCCGTGTCTTCCCTGCAATTCTCCTAAGAAATTTCATTTCAGCTGCAGTAACACGGCTTTGCAGCCTCTCATTCACAACCCAGCTCTCCACTCCGTAGAGAAGTACTGGTACGAAAACAGACTTGAATAGGTGGAGCTTTGTATCTTTTCCTACCTCTCTTTTCCCAATTACAGAATTGCAGATCTGGTTGTATACAGAATTTGCCTTAGAAATTCTTCTTGATATTTCTGAATCCACTTTACCAGATCTACTGATTACTGTACCGAGGTATGTGAATACAGTTGCCACCTCCATCACTTCTTCATTACAGATAATCTGGACATCTTCTGGGGTTCTACCGACTTGAAGAACTTTGCTTTTTTTGGTATTAATATTCATACCCTTTCTCTTCAGTTCTTCATCCCACTCTGTCACTGCCTGTTGAAGTCGTTCTGGACTGTCGGCTATAAGCACCATGACGTCTGCATAAAGGATAAATTGTATAACAACAGGGTGTAAGTTCCATTGGCCCAAATGCATTCTTGCTGTACGTCTCTTGCAAATAGAGGCGATCCCATTCATATATACAATAAAAAGGAGGGGGCTCAGAGAGTCTCCCTGTTTCACTCCCCTCTCCAGTCCAAACGCACCTGATTCCTGAGAATGTTATTTTATGTACCAGTTTATGGGGATAAAAAGAACTGCCAATGATAAGATCATTGTCGATGCAGAACTCCAGTAGGCGCTTTCTGTTACCGTTCAGTATTCTCTCGCCTCCATGGGGGGCCATACAACCATGGGCTCTTCCATGGTCTCTTTCAGTTCTTGCATTAAGATCTGCCATGACTATGACATTTCTGTTCCTACTTTTTTCAATTTCACGGATGAGGTCATTATAGAATTGTTCCACTTCCATCACGCATGTGCCCTCAGATGGTGCATAGACCTGGACCAATGCAACCATTCCCACTGGAAGAATAACATTGGCAGATATTATCCTAGAGTTAACCGGTTCCCAATCCTCAACTTTCTGAAGAAACTCATCCCTAAAAATCAGTCGGACTCCTTCCTTTGCTCTGTTTCCCGGAGGGACTCCTAAATAGAGCAGGGTATGTCCTTTTTCAAGCTGCATTTCTCCAGAGCCCTTCTTTCGAATTTCGCATAATCCGAGGATACCAATTTTGTAGGATTCCATTTCCTCCATAATCTCCACTTCCTTGCCATATAGAGAGCACACATTCCAGGTACCGAATCTGATATCCTTTAACATGTCAGGTCGTTTCCGAAAAGACTGTCCATATCCAAGGCTGTTCGTAGAATTACTTTGAATCAATGGTACTCCCTTACGGGTGATTAGCCCAGCAAAAGAGGCCCCGTTACCTCGGGACAACTGGTTGTCGACTATACTCCCGGCATTGAGTCTTCCCAGGAGAGGTGATCCTGTGGTGTGTACTGTATTTGTCCTTGGTGTCGGTATATGTGTATAGTGTACTGCTTTGTTGCGTGTAAATGTGCTGTTTAATGAACTCAGGAGACCGGGGTTCGTATGAGAGCACATCTACTAGCCCTTGCGGAACCACGTACTTCCTTTACATGAAAATGAACTCCTACAATCCACAGCAGTTATAATCAGAGCCTTCTCCTTTCCCCTCACAATTGTAGCGGCCTACTGCCCCGAATAAACCTTTTTCCACATCCCAGTTCAATTTATTCTTTAATTCCTTAGGTCACTCTTCAAAGCTAAGCACCACCAGTTGGGTTCATGAAACACCAACTCCCGTGGGCGAGCATTGCAGTCTGCATTTAATTCCCGAATATTTCATTTCATTTCTCCCGGCAATCCTACATATTGGCCCACGGATCCTAACCGGAACCCTGGCCCTCTTTATTTCTTTATACATTCAGGCTTATGACCCCTCCATTACTTCATAAAACGCCTGGATGAACTTTCTTCCGATTCAAACCCTCAAAATGCACAATGCAACCATTCCCTTCACAAATATAATCGAGCAAGCAGCATGGGCAGCATCCTTACTTCGTTTCCCTACCAAAATTCTAAAGAAAAATCCCTACTCCAAGACCTTCGAGACCTTATCCGTTCCAAAGGCCATGACAGAGCCATTTGACAAAGAAACAGGCATCCTGACGATCGGAAATCCTACAATTATCTTACAAAACTCCTTAAAAAAAACATGGCTTCCTTCAGTTCCCAATCCTATAATTCCTATCTTTCCTCACTCTCTGCTTCTGATAACTCCCTCTGAATTTATACTAAAAGCATCCTAAAATATGAACCCATCTCCTATCCCCTCCAGCGAGAAGATGGTTCATGGGCAGTTTCTGAAAAGAACACAGCGGAAGAATTTGAGAGAACGCTGCACATCACCAGTATATTTGTTCCTCATCCTGATTCCAACCCCACTTACACAACAACGGTCCATGAATTCCTCCATTCACCGATTCCTCTATCCTTACCTTCTTATAATATACCTTTTGTCCTTGACCTGATACCCCTTCAATTCTCCAAATTCCATCAAAACCTTTCAACTGTATGGTTCAACCATTTATTACCCAGTTTCACGCGTCCTAATAACCCACCTCGCAGATAAAAACAGCAATGGCCCCGAGACTTATTGTAAATATTTATTGAAATATTACACTTATTATGGCATCACTCCTCTTTATTATTCATCTATTAAGTTACATGTTTCGGGAAAACTTTGTCCCATCCTCTGACTTTAACAGTTATTTCTCCATGGTGTTATCACACCGTGCCTGTTCCTTTTACATATCTAAAATAATATAAAATAGATTATTATTTTAGATATGTAAAAGGAACAGACACGGTGTGATAACACCATGGAGAAATAACTGTTAAAGTCTGAGGATGGGACAAAGTTTTCCCGAAACATGTAACTTAATAGGTGAATAATAAAGAGGAGTGATGCCATAATAAGTGTAATATTTCAATAATTGTTAACTCCTTCATTGAAGAATTTAGTATTTAAATATTTATTATTGGAGATCTGGCAATGCCCAGCTTCTCAACTCATGTTCTGTACTACTGTGTCATAGCGCTCTCTCTCAGCCTCCACTGGATTCTACTTGTAATGCTATTGATAGAAAAGCGCTGGGAACTCATGCCTTCCAAATTGGGGGGCGGGCTAGGGTCGGGTTGTTCCTAGGAATGTTTGTAAATTTTGTATATAGAGAATGAAGGTAGTAATGATTCTTTCTTTTCTTCCTAAATTATTGTTTATTAGTTTCAACAATCATTACATTTTTTATCACTCACTCACTCACTGTTGGGAGCTACAGTTCTTGCAGGACCTGGGCCTCTGCCACCGTTCTTCCCCATGCCTCGCGGTCTCCAGCGAGACTCTTCCAGTTTCCTATTCCCATCCTTCTTATATCCTCCTCCAAGTCCTCAATCCACCGCCGCCTGGGTCTGCCCCTTTTCCTTTTTCCTCCTGGTGTACCATTTAGCATCATTTTAGGCAGCCTACAGGGCTCCATCCTTTCTACATGCCCTAACAATCTAAGCCTGCTCTTCTTAATAACACAGAGGATATCAGGCTCTCCGTACAATTCAGCTAATTCGGCATTGCTTCTGATTCTCCATCTGTGTTCTTCTTAAACGGCTCCAAAGATCTTTCTAAGGACTCTTCTCTCCCAAACCAGTAGAGCTCTTCTGTTTTCCTTGGTTAGAGTCCACGTTTCACTGCCATACATTGCTACTGGCCTAATTATTGTTTTGTATAACAAAAACTTTGCCTTCCTGGAGAGACTTTTGTATCGGAGAGCTTTTTGCAGAGCATAGAAACATCTGGTTCCTGCTACCATTCTGCCCTTAATTTCAACTTCTAAATTATTGTTCTCCGTCACAACTCCTCCCAGGCATTTAAATGTGCTGCAGCTGTTAAACGTGTTTTCCCCTACATCCACGAAATCTCTTCTCTCTCCGGTCTGTCAAGAGGTTTTCATATACTTAGTCTTTTCATGATTTATTTTCAGTCCCAAATCTTGTGCTGCTCTCTTGAATTCTTCTACAGCACCGGCCAGTGCTGTTTTGGTTCTCCCTGTGATGACTACATCATCAGCATAAGCCATATGTTGTGTGAGCCTATTGTAAATGGTGCCACCCGGGTTTGTTCTGATATTTCTAATGGCAACTTCTAGGGCAAGGTTAAATAGTACCGGTGATTTACATACATTTTTTATATTATATTTTATTTCTTGTATATTTAATTCTATTTATTGTATCTTTAGAGGCTATTTATTTTCATTTTCTTACTTTATTTTATATTCCTGTACATATTGTATCAATGAATCTTTGTCATCCGTATTACTCATTGCTCAAAAAAGAAAAAAAAAAAAAGAAGAAGAAGTAATATTTCACTAATCTCTGTTGAACAGAGCTGCTACCTAGGACTCCATCTCGATAAACGTCTCACTTAGAATCCTCATAAAAGATTAAAACGACACGAAACTGCTCGACGTAATAGACTGTTCCAACATTTACTAGACAAACGTTCAAACCTTCCAATTAATTATAAAAGATTCATTTACATGACAGTAACTAAACCATTAGACATATTAGTAATAAACTTACCCATGATGGTCTAATTGTTCCATATGTTTCTGATTTTGCCCAAACCAGATACCGATCCTTTTATAGTGAACTCCACAATTATTCAAATTCTAAAGTATCTCAAATTGTTTCCTATTATAAGAAATATCAAGATTCTAATTTCGTTCCACAACTTTGACAGCATTTTTCTCAAAATTATTTAAAAAAAAAAAAAAAGTATTAGCGGTCAGTGGGACCGCCGCATCGTTGGACGAATGGGCAATCTTGATGGAAAAAAAAGTTATAATAGAAATTAATGAAACTATTGTGATAGTTATCATTGTGTTAGTGAGTGTATAGTTAAATATTTTATAGAACATTATTAAAGGTTCTTCCGTTTTTAGGAGGTGAAGTTCAAGGTAAGAACAACGATGAAAGTGGTACCTACCTCGACAGGTCAAATTTTGTTAAAACTATTGATTATTTCAATCGAAATTTGTGTATCATGTTATTGATATTTTTTCATTATTCTTTTGTAATTAGAGAATATAGACGATCGTTATACCAGTAAGCCATTCTCAAAATATTTTTTTAATAATTTGACCTATTATATAATTTTTTTTAAAGTGCCGTAAATTAAAGCATTTTTTAAACTAAAAAGATCTATTACTAAAAAGTACCCTAAATCATGAAGCATTTAGCTGCTTTTATCTGCTTTCTTTTCTAAAAACAAATTTTCAATTCAGCGAAGAGAGTTATTTTGTATTTAGCAAAACTTTAAGGGCATTGATTTAATATATATTACTATATTTGAAACACTTAAATTAGAGGATATTATTTCAACATCTTCAGCTGCACTGAAGAGATATTTAAAATTGGTAGTTACGAAAATTAATACAAAATAATAAGAGGCTGGAAAAACCCGGAAAGTCGTATTACATTTTGTTGACTCTGATCATCAAGGGGATTGAAAAAATCACTTTTATAAGAAAAAAAATCGTTTTACATACATTTATTAAGTTAAAATACACAAAAATGCATAAGAATGAATGTTTTAACTGTATGTATTGAATTTTCATTTAGATTATTGAATTTATTATTTATTTATTTTATTATTTTTTTGTGACAATTTGATAATTCCTAAATAAGACTTAAGCATAACTGAGTAAATAGTTTTGTTTAGTAGGCAAACAGGTCAGTAAGAGTATCACAGACAGATTTGAAAACACAGTATCGTTCCCGATAACAGCTTGACGTGTTTTTTCATTCATTACTTTTTTAAGATAATTAAAAATAGTTACTGTATAATAATAACTATAAATAATAACCCATTTCGTAATAGTTAGAAACGATCTAACTCATTATTTTTATTAAGTTAATATGATACATATAGAATAAATGGTGAAAAATTAAACGTTATAAAAAAAAAAAAATAATAACAAATCGGAACCACGGATAATGGGGGCTTACTGTATAGTATTTTTCTTATGGTTGTGACTTGAGTGGTTTTATTTTACCCTATTTAAACTCTATTGTTTATGTAAATCAGGTTGCCAGGTCTGTTTAAGTGATTTAGACTTTTTTCCTTCTAGATTGGTCATTCGTCCCACTGTGCGCCGGTAGACGCGAAACTTCCTAGCAAAAAAATTGAAACGAAATTGAGGAACTGTTACATATGAGGTTACAAATCATTCTGAAGCTTCCAAAGATAATAAGGGCTCTTGTGCATTTTTAGAGATGGCTCTAACAATATTTCAAAATTTTCCATCCCCATAAAATTAGTGCAGATTTATTTTTAAATTTATTATTCATGCACTGATATGACATGAAATAATTAGAAAAAATGAAAATCCTTAAACACTAAAAAGGATTTTTACATATTTTCAATTACAAACTATAGTATGAAACATGCGTCTGTAACATAAAAAGATTCTTTGGAGGTTATAATTGTTTTAAAAGCAAATTTATGTGAATATAAAACTATAAATATTATAATAAAAACAAGATATTGTGATGCACTTAAAAAATAATTATTCACATAAAATGCACCCTCAATAAAAGTTATTAACAAAACATACAAACAAACAGTTTTAAAAACGTAAAATTGAGCACTTAATAATTGAAACAACTGTTTGATATGGGACCTCAATTTCTTCTACAACCTTCAAGATTCAATCTAGGGAAATATTTGTATGTATATGTTATATAACGTCACTTTAGATGCTTGCTTCACTTCTAAATATCTACGATGAAAATATATATTAATTTCAAAATAGTTATAAGAAAAACACATTTTGAGAAATACTAAGAAAGTGTTCATGAATATTAAATTAATTACAATAGGCTATTTATATTACTCTAATACTGGCAATTAAAGAAATATTAATAAAATATAATTAAATTTCGTTGCAAAGAAAGTAACATTAACATGTATAATCAAATTAATAAATTATGTTTTTTCACACTATTGAGAAGTTTTATCAGTAATTATAATCAAAATTGAATCATAGTATAAGGCATAATTAGGTCATATTATATCTATAATCATATTATATATTATATCTTATTAAATAATCGTATATTTCTTAAATAATAATTATGGAAAATTCATCTTCTTGATTTCTTCAGTTGAGAAACCATGTAAAATATTCATCTCAATAAATAGTTTTTGTTTGAAAAGTATCAATAATAATTACAGCCGTACAACTATACATAAGTATCGTTGTACTAGTAATTATCATTTATACTCATAAAATAAAACACAAGTTAAAAAAAAAATCAATTTATTAATAAATTGTTCGTCATTGTTTTCTTCTTGGTTCTTTTGTAGAGTCCGTATCTAGAAAATAAATATTATATTATTAATATATCTTTTTATCGATATATATGTAAGAAAAATTTATTAGATTACCTTTAGCCACATGGATAAAGAGTGGCTAATTTTTCTCGTTAATTTATTCATTCTCTTCAGAAACTGTTTCACTTTTTCTGATAGTTTCCTTCTTATTTTTTCTGTTGTCTTATTTTTAGGTAACGTTACGTTAATTTCCTTTTCACTTTTCTTGATAACTATTCGTTTTTCTTTTATCTGAAGTGCAGAGATCACCTGGATAAAGAATGCTTAATTTTGGCCAATACATTTTATACACAATTTCTTGACCTGAAAAACAGTTATAATTATTCGTATAAAATATAGATAGTTCCAAAAGTTTTAGTCTGAAATGAATGTATTGGAAAGTTATCAATGATAATTACAGCCATATTACTATACCTAAGTATCGTGTTGCTAATAATTATCATTTATACTTATAAAATAAAATTACATTAAAAAAAATAAATAAATAGCATTACTTTCTCTATTTGCAATACTTATGTACCCCAAGACTATCATATACTTGCAGAAGCTATTTGTCACATATACGACTAATTGCTACAACCTGTTCTCTGTACCGAGGACTTCAACGGACACAGTCCTATGTGGGGCTCTGCGAACAGAAATTTTAGAGAGAAAAAAATGAATGATTCCTCTTCCTTCTCAATTCAGGTGAACCTACATATCTTCTTACGAAACATTCTCAGCATTAGAGATTTCGATGTGCAGCCCTATTATGCAATGTCATAGACTGGATAGTTCTAATAGTACTTCCTAATCTATATGGAAGTGATCAATTCCCACTCCTGGAATTTAGTAATATTAACCATTATGAAATGAAAGAATAAACTTTATTCTTTCAGTCCGCTAAGTCCGCACAATTACAAGTATTTAATTATTTACATATTTGTGGAAGATGGATTATCTAAAAGGTACTGAAATAAATTATGTTTAAGTTTAATTATGGAAGTTAGGGAAACTGTTTTATGAATAGAAGTGGGTAGGGAATTCCAGAAGGAGGTAGCACGAATGATGATGGATTTTTCAAAGGAAGTGGTTTTATCAATTTAGCAATAAAAGGTCAAGATAGTCCGCTGCAAACTATAAATCGGAATATCCCATTGATTAGAGCAATCTTTTCTTTTCCATGTGGGAACTACAGTCTGTTCTAAAATACTTTAAAGCATCCTCTCCAGGCCATGGATATTTGAAATATATGATGAAATCGACTACACAATGATTAAACAACTGCCCTAAAAGTTCCTAAATTGGTTCTCAATTTTTTATAACCATGATTGGCAAACAGGTGAGCTTCCTAAAATATGGAAAAAATGGGATTTACTGCCCATTCTGAAAGGAGGAAAAGATAAACGTCAAGTATCAAGCTATCGTCCTATTCGGGCCCAAATCTAATAATATTACATATCGTAAAAATTTAGTGATTTATTTTTATTTTTATGGAAGCTCTATTTCTATTTTTGTTTGTTTTTACATTTCTTATTATTAATGGGACAGTTTATATTTTTAACTAGCATTTTAATTCAGCATATTTCGTTCCTATTTTTATTTTTATTTTTTTCTAACAGATTTGTAATTAACTGTATTCAATAATGTTTTATTTATGTTTTTTTTTTTGGGCTTTTAACTTTATATCATACACTACACTACGTCGCCAAGCTAGTTAATCCAAGCTAACTTTTAATATTCTTTTTTTTTTAAATCTTCCGTCTCGACGTCTCTAACGTGAGACATATTGGGTGATAAAACACGTCCTATATTTTGTGACTAGCTGTCTTAGCAAAATAATGGAACAAATGTTTAACAAGCGACTGATGTGGATACTTGAAAAAATAAATTCGAAACTTCCAATGTAGTTTCCACAAAGGAAGATCGACTATAAACCACTCATTATATATAAAACAATTTAAAAAAAAAATATTATCAAAAAGATCCTGGTTTCGTTTTTATTTTAGCTTCTTGGGAGTCCGTATCTGAAAAATAGAATATAATATTAATAACGTGATGCAATTCCATCAACGTGTATTTAATTCAAGAAAAAAAAACAAAAAAAAAAAACGTATAAATTTACCTTCATTAAAGATGTTTGAACAATTGCGTACTTTTACATTATTTTTCGTTTCTTCTCAACATTTCAAAATTTCTATTCGTTCTTCTTTTGTACTACATAAAAGTCGACCTTCAGTTTACTTTATTATCTAATCTAAGTTTTTAAGTGTGGATGTGTGTGTGGGTGTGCTGTGTACTGAACTCGGGAACCCAGGGGAGCATTAGACCACGCTAGTTGAGCACAACAACTAGCCCCTGTGGGATAGTAAAATATAGTGACATAAAAGTACTTCAAAGAACCTATTAAAATGCATTTGAATATAATAAGTTACTGTAGGATCTGATTTGGAATATCGAGAAAGTGTTAAATAGCGAAATAGACGATTTAGTGTGGGAAGCTTAAGGTCCTCAAAATATATTTTTCTATATATCAATTTATTGAAATTTACAAATGTACAAATATATTCATCAAATAAATGAGCTTTATGGATAAGTTTTTTGGGGACAAAGTAAAAGGGGCATGTAGTATTTTTCGGTGGATTTTGGATTGTTAGGATTGGATACGAGACGAAATGGATGGTATAGTAGAGCCCCAAAGCTCAACTCCGTCAATCCAAATAGGTAGAATCGGAGTCATGTAAATAAGTGTATTGTAACGAATTGGGAGCTTTGATCGTTTGTCTAGTAAATGTTGAAGTAGTCTGTAACGGCGAGCAGTTTCTTGTCGCTTAGGTCATCCTTAAAAATTAATCTTTTTTTCTAAAACTTATTCTTTTTTGGTGGATTTATCACCAAATATTCCCTCCTCGATACCTTCACCTGAAAAAGAATGTTGATTATAAATATAAGATATAGTTAGTTCGAAAAGATTTAGTTTGAAATAAATGAACTGGAAAGTATAAGTAATAATTACAACCGTACTGCCATACTAAAGTATCGCGGTACTAGTAATTATCATTTATACTCATTATAAATTAAACAATTAAAAAAAAAACAACTTTATTTCTAAAATGATTCTGGTTTCGTTTTTATTTTATGGACTCTTGGGAGTCCGTATCTGAAAAATAAAATATAATAATAATAACGTTATGCAATTCCATTAACGTGAATTTAATTGAAAAAAAAACAAACAAAAAAAAAGTAGAAATTTACCTTCATTAAAGATGTTTGAACAATTGCGTATTTTTACATTATTTTTCGTTTCTTCTCAACATTTCAAAATTTCTATTCGTTCTTCTTTTTTACTTCATAAAAGTCGACCTTCAGTTTACTTTATTATCTAATCTAAGTTTTTAAGTGTGGATGTGTGTGTGGGTGTGCTGTGTACTGAACTCGGGAACCCAGGGGAGCGTTAGACCCCGCTAGTTGAGCACAACAATAGCCCCTGTGGGATAGTAAAATATAGTGACATAAAAGTACTTCAAAGAACCTATTTGAAATGCATTTGAGTATAATAAGTTACTATCCGATCTGATTTGGAATATCGAGAAAGTGTTAAATAGCAAAATAGACTATTTAGTGTGGAAAGATTAAGCTCCTCAAAATATATTTTTCTATATATCAATTTATTGAAATTTACAAATGTACAACTATATATCAGTCTGGTTAGAGACCGTGCCTAGTTAACATCTTGTACCGCTGTTCGTCATTACTGTATTCTTATCCATTCTCACCGGGTTTTTTTGGTGTTGCCCGTTTCTTAAATATCAATAGTTAATTAAACTCAGTTATTTTCAACATTTTAATTGTTTATCAAGTTTGTTATTTTTTATCTATTGAAAAGAGAAAAATACCCGAAGGCAAGAAGCTTAATCCTGAAGGTATTAGAGCTGCTGGCTGGTTATATTTATTTACATATACAGTGAGTTCCATTATAAATATTATTTATTATGGCTGTGTGCTCTATTTGTCAAGGGGTAATAACCCGGGAAGATAAATATAATATAAGTTGCCATAAATGCAAAATAATTTATCATGGAAAATGTTTTATTCTTAAGGAAAGGGAGATAGATGATATAAAATCATTTTAAAAAAATTGGTTGTGCTCTATATGTGAAAAGGAAAAAAAAACATCTTCGTCTACTAGCAAACCAACAAGTCCGGCTAAATCTCATCCAGACCTGAACATTGAGCCATCAGCGTCAGAAATACTCGCAGCGGTAAATAGAGCGGTAGCCAATACCAAAGAAGAAATCAACAGCCTCAAAACGGCCCTCGAGAAGTACGGCGAGCTGACTTTCGATCTTAGTGAAAGACTTAATAAGATTGAAAAACATCTTGAAAGTCAAGCAAAGCGTCTAGAAGAGGTCACAACAGAAAACAAAACCCTTAAATTAAAGGTGGAGGGTTTAGAGGTCAGGGTGAATAGGGCTGAGCAGGGGCTGCTTAACAGTTCTCTCGAGATCCGTGGTATCCCAGTTCGCCCGGGTGAGACTCCGGCGGGACTAGTCACCAGCGTGGGAGCAGGTCTTGGCCTGAAGATTAATATAGAGGACCTTGACTCTGTAGAGCGTAAGAGACCTCGAAAAGAAGATCCCAGGCCGCCTCCCGTTAGCGTACGCTTTGTGAGGCAAACAGTACGGGATGATCTGGTGCAAAGAAGGAAAGTGAAAAGAGATTTCACCACACGTGAAATTGGCTGGCAAGAAAATGATTCTCACAGGATTTATCTCGGAGAAGAGATGACACCGACCAATAGGCACCTCTAGTGGCTGGCTCGTCAGAAGAAATCCACAGGAAAAGTAAAATACGTCTGGTTCGCGGGCGGTAGAGTACGTTGCAGGAAAGACGATGGCCACCCAGTCACTATTATCGACCGGCCCCAGGATCTTGAAGTTTTCATCTGACTTTCCGTTATAGCTCGAGTGAAACTGTTATTCCTTAACATCACTGAAACTAATTGCATGGTATCGTTGACACCTAAATTTGATATCCCCAATATATATATCTCACTAATTTATGCCTACGCTATTATTTTTAATCCATTCTGTAAATTTTTTTTATTTCATTTTATTTTACTGATTTCCAATTTTACATTGCTAATCCGCTTTCTGTCACCTTTTCGCACTATATTGGCTTATTTCGTGGTATCGCCTATGCTTACTTTTGAATTTTGTTTCTCTCATACATTCGACTTTCAAATTTTTTCCAACATCAATAGTTGCACATCTTTTTTTTTTTCATTTTATTTTCATAACTTTTCATATTTAGTGGTTACAAATTTTAAATCTAAATTTTTCATTTATTTAATCAATTTT
The DNA here is from genome assembly GCA_003667255.2 of Euschistus heros. NCBI lineage: Eukaryota > Metazoa > Arthropoda > Insecta > Hemiptera > Pentatomidae > Euschistus > Euschistus heros. Next base: position 474,174 of record RCWM02000512.1, read on the forward strand.
CAATATACAATGTTCTTTTCTGCTCATTACTCATATAACAGTTTTTTTAATTTCTTTTTTGTTTTTTTTCTCCCAAAACATAAGTGTCTTTTCCTTAACCTTTCTCCAGTATGTCTAGTATCCTAACTACCTGTCACGTCAACTCCCAATCCTTGCCTGCCCATTTTGATGAATTCCAGCAATATTTCTCACATAACTTTTATCATATTATATCTATTTCCGAAACTTGGCTTAAGACCCACATTCCTTCCTCTTTTGTCTCCCTTCCCAATTACTCCTTTACCCGCCATGACCGGGCTGGCCGGACTGGCGGTGGTGTTGGCAAAATGTACACGACAGCCTGAAAACAAGAATCCTCGATTTTTCCACCTCATCCATACATCCTCACGTTGAATACCTTATCCTAGAAATTTCTGCCGGCAATCATCACCTACTATACGCGGTGATATATCGTCCTCCTATGGTTCCGTTCGATCAGTCCTTCGAATCTTCCTTATTTAACCTGGTTCCTCTCTACTCCAATATTATTATCTCCGGAGACCTCAATACAAATTTGCTTGCTGACTCCAATGATAAACGTTACCTGGATAACCTGTTTTATTCTCTCCGCCTTTTCATCGTACCTTTCGCTCCTACTCACCATTCCCGCTGGACCGACACATGGTTAGATCTGTATATTATAGATTCTCAAAAAAATCTCCTTTCCTCATCACAAAGCCCCGTTTCATTTTTATCTTCCTATGACCTAATCCAAATATCCTACGATTTCCAAACCTATCCTTTTCCTACAAAAACCATAACTTACCGCAACCTTGACGCCCTTGACCGTGATATTATCCTACCTCTCCTTGAAACCCTAGATTGGAGTGAAATCTACTCCTCCTCCTCCATAGACTCTATGGTTGAAATCCTCACATCCAATCTTCTCAGAATCCTTGATACCTACGCTCCTCTTAAAACATCTACCTTTCGCCGTCGACCTGCACCCTGGATGTCAAAAGAAATTAAAGATCTGCAGAGAAAGCGTGAGGCTGCACGAAGACGATTCAGACGAACGAGACTCACGGACGACTATCAAGTGTTCAAAATACTGCGTAATCAGGTGCAAGTAAAAATTCGAAGTGCAAAATCTTCCTACTACCACGAAGCCTTATCGTCCTCAATTTCTCCCTACAAAACTCTATATTTCCTTCCTCCTAGAAAAAAGCTATTGTTCATCCCATCAATAAAACTCCTAATCCTAACTGTCCTGCAGATTATCGCCCGATCTCCATCCTTTCAAACCTTTCAAAACCCCTTGAACGATTGGTGCAATCCCAAATTTCCCATTTACTGGAAGATTCCCATCTACTCGATCCTTTCCAATCCGGTTTCCGTCCTGGTTATTCTACACAATCTGCACTAACCAAAATCATAAGCGATATCCACGCTGCAATAGATGAAAAAAAAACTGACCGTCTTGATACTCCTAGATTTTTCTAAAGCATTTGATTCCATTGACCATCGTATCCTTTTTACCAAATTAAATGCTTTAAAATTTTCCAACAGTTCAATCCACTGGATCCGATCCTTCCTCTCCGACCGCACTCAAGCAGTATCTATCCTTAATCAACCCTTATCCAACTTCCTACCTCTGTCTTCGGGAGTAGCCCAAGGTTCCAGCATTTCACCCCTCCTCTTCAACTCCTACATTAATGATCTTCCCCAGTCAATTTTACATTGTTCCCATCACCTTTATGCAGACGACACTCAAATTTATTTATCCTTTCCTCCTAACGAATTACATGAAGCTTTATCTAGGATCCAGGAAGACCTCGATAGAATCTGTTCTTGGGCTAACTTGCATAATTTAAAGCTAAATGCAGGGAAAACTCAAGCCATTGTAATCGCTTCAAGTCCCCTCCTCAGATCCATTACCAACTTTCCTACCCTAAACCTGAATAATCAGCCTATCACTCTCTGTTCCTCTGCCAAAAATTTAGGAATCATTATCGACCAAAACCTCTCCTGGAAGCCTCAAATCGCCCAAATAGCCCGAAAATCCACAGGAATCCTCAAATTATTCCATCGTTCCCGTCATTTCCTTCCTCAATCCACGCGAAAACTCCTAGTTTTTCCTCATTCATTTTTCCTCAGTTTGATTATGGTTGTGTGGTGTATGGGGGCCTCTCAGTGGGTCTCCGGGACAGATTACAACGAATCATGAATAGTTTTATCAGATTTGTTACCGGTACCCCGAGACGTTCACATGTATCGCACTTCTACACTACCTTAGACTGGCTCTATCTATCCTCCCGTTGACAATATTTCCTAGGCACCTTCCTGTACCAAGTCATTAATAACCATTGCCCACCTTACATCTTTAACCTGTTGAAATTTAAGTCTTCCCTCCACTCCCAACTCACAACAAGATCACATTCCTCTGACCTATATACTCCCCTCCACCGAACAGCATTATACCAACACTCCTTCCTAGCTCGATCCACTACCCTCTGGAACTCTATTCCAATATCTCCTTAAATCCCAGTTAGACACCGCCAATATGTGTAATAATTAAAAATCCAGTCAGTCAATCTCACCTTTATCCGATATCAATGAATTACTTCAATAAATATATTATTGTAGGTAAATTTGCCAATTTTAATAATTTGCCTGCCTAAAAAATTACTTTTTATTTTTGTCTCATATAGCTATATAATATAAGAGGCAGTGAGTAGATGTGTAAATATATATTTTCAGGTATTTGTAAATATTTTGTCTTATTAACATTCAAATAGTTAATTTTTTTTTCTCTATATATCTTTTCCTTTCTATTCACTATATTTGTTTTAGTTCATTGATTTCTTTTTTATATTTTTTATCTTTCTGAATGCATTGTGATTATTATATTAGCATATTAGTAGTATTATTAGTATCTTTCTCATGTATATATTCATAATATGGTTTTATTTTAAAATAGATACATATATCATCTTTTGTATGTATGTATATGTGTGTGTATGTATGTATATGTATGTTTTCTTAAACAAGTTTTCATATTTAAAAGCGATAAAGAGGGGATAAACAATAGGAAATCTTTTTAATGATTGTATAAGCCGAGGGGTACGATAAAGCGGTGGGGTAAATCCTATATGAGAATTATAAATATTTCCTTGACTTTTTTTTTTTTAATATTTATTTCATAGTTCAAAATAATAACTAAGTGGTACAGAATAAGAAATTAATATTTTCTCGAGATTTTAATAAAACCGCGATGGGAATTATTATTGTAAGTTTTTCACCTTACTTCACAGAAAGTAATAACAATAACTAAAAAAAAAAAGCAACAAAAAAATACAATCTCTCACCTAAGTGTTGGGCATATTTGTATTCGAAAATATGAATATGAGTATATTCACACAAGCTAGAATTAAACTGAAGCGAAACAATAAAAAAAAAATGGAATATCGGGCAGAGTAACAACACTCGTTTACTGTACAACTTTTATTTCTTTATATACAGGATGTCCCGAATTTAAATGGCAAAACTTCAGGAACTTATAGGGGACCGAAAAACTAAGACAAAAAGTCCTTTAGAGATTTGCTCTTTTTTTCTTAGTTTCAAAAAAAATCTCTTCAAAAAAATCCTTAAATGTCTCCCACAAAACCCTTATCCATTCTCCTTTGGAATGCGAATGGTATTCGTAACCACACTTACGAACTAACATCCTTACTGCAAGACAAAGAAGTTGACGTAGCATTAATCACAGAAACCCGATTGACCAGTAGACAACGCTTCAATGTACCACAATACCGAACATACCGAACAGACCACCCTGACGGTAGAGCTCATGCCGGAACTGCTATCGTCATTCACCATTCCCTCTCTCACCATGAATTCCCTTTACCAGCAAATGAATCCCTACAATCCACAGCAGTTGTCATCAAAACCCTCTCCTTTCCCGTCACGATTGCAGCGGCCTACTGCCCCCCAAATAAACCAATTTCCACATCCCAGTTTAACTCCTTTTTCAATTCCCTAGGCCACCACTTTCTCTTAGGCGGTGACTTCAATGCTAAGCATCAGCAATGGGGTTCAAGAACCACTAACTCCCGTGGGCGAGCATTGCAGTCATCACTTAGTTCACAAATATCCTTCATTTCTCCCGGAACACCTACCTACTGGCCCACAGATCCTAACCGAAACCCCGACCTTCTTGACTTCTTTATACATTCAGGCATAGGACCTCTTCATTACTCTATAGAACGCCTGGATGAACTTTCCTCCGATCACAGCCCTTTAATCTTAACCCTCTCAGTCACTCCAATCCCGAAACCTCCTCCCCCATCATTTATAAGAGGGCCTGTTGACTGGAACCTCTTCCGTCAAACTATTTCCGACTCTATAGACCTCAGAATATCCCTAAAAACTCCCCATGACCTTGACAATGCCACTAATACCTTCACAAATATAATCCAACAAGCAGCCTGGGCTGCATCCTCACCTCGTTCCCCTCCCAAAGGTCGAAAGAAAAATCCTTTATCCCAAGATCTACTGGACCTTATCCAATCCAAACGCCGTGCCAGAGCCATTTGGCAAAGATCCAGGCATCCAGACGATCGGAAATCCTATAATTACCTTACTAAACTCCTTAAAAAAACATATGGCTACCTTCAGATCTGAATCCTATAATTCCTATGTTTCTTCACTCTCTGCCTCTGACAATTCCCTCTGGTCTACCACTAAAAAAATCCTAAAATACCAACCTACCTTCCATCCTCTCCGACGTGAAGATGGTACATGGGCAGCTTCTGACGAGAACAGATCCGAAGAATTTGCCCAGCACCTTTCCAGCATATTTCTCCCCCATTCTGAATCTAACCCCACTCACACAACAATGGTTCATGAATTTCTTGATTCTCCGATTCCTCTCTCCTTACCTCCTAAAGCAATTAACCCCCTCTGAGGTCGAATTCCTTCTAAAACAATTAAAACCCAGTAAATCCCCTGGATATGATCTCCTCAGCTCAAAGATCCTTCGGCAACTTCCTCATAAAGCAATCATGTTCCTTACCTACCTATACAACTGTATCCTCCGGACAACCTATTTCCCTTTGCTATGGAAACACTCCATTATTATCCTTTTCTTAAAGCCGGGCAAACCTCCCAACAAACCTTCATCATATAGACCAATTAGCCTTCTTCCAATCCTTTCAAAAATTTTTGAAAAGCTCCTTCTAAAACGTATCCTACCCATCCTTGAATCACAAAATATTCCTTCTCACCAGTTTGGATTCCGTACTAGTCATTCCACCGTCCAACAAGGCCTCAGAGTCGTTGACCACATATCCTCAGCACTTGAAAGCAAACAATATTGCTCCGGCGCATTTCTGGACATAGCACAAGCTTTTGACCGGGTATGGCATGACGGTTTGCTTTTCTAACTCAAAACCCGTTTACCTCAATCACTATTCCTAGTTCTTCAATCCTACCTCTCTAACCGTTCCTTTCGAGTTCGCTGCGGAATGGAATACTCAAACTGCTACTCAATAGAGGCTGGTGTTCCACAAGGTAGCGTTCTCGGTCCAGTTCTATATATCCTCTATGCTGCAGATATCCCAACTAATCCTGATACTTTCCTAGCAACATTCGCTGATGACACTGCAGTCCTTTCATCCCATCCTGATCCCTCAATAGCATCCTATAATCTCCAATCCCACTTATCCCTGATTGAAGACTGGTGCGATGACTGGCGGATCAAAGTAAATGAATTTAAATGCACCAACGTTGTCTTTACCCTTCGCCGCAAACCCAGACGTCTTATCTATTACAATGGTATTCCACTACCTAAAGCTGATACAGTTCGGTATCTTGGTTTCTACCTAGACAAAAGACTTACATGGAACCCACATACTCGACTCAAAAGGCAAGAACTTAACAGACGCTTCAGTCAATTGTATAGACTACTAAATAGGACATCCCACCTTTCCATTAAAAATAAACTTCTCCTATACCAAAACCATCATTAAACTTATTTGGACCTATGGACTTGAACTGTGGGGGACAGCAAAAAAGTCGAATATCAATCGCATTCAATCCTTCCAATCCAAAATCCTCCGAACTATAGTAAATGCTCCTTACTATGTTTCCAACAAAACCCTACATAACGATCTCAATATACCACACGTCCTCGACCTCATACCTCTTAAATTTTCGAAATTCCATCGCAACCTTTCATTTCATCCTAACCCTCTGGCTCAATCTTTATCCAGCTCCACCCATCCTGATAATCCACCTCGCAGACTAAAACGGCAGTGGCCCCGAGATCTTTTGTAAAATTTATTTATTATGGAGTTCTGGCAATGGCCAGCTTCTCTACTCATGTCCGGCGTGAATGTACTATAGCGCTCTCACTCAGCCTCCACTGGTTTTTTTACACCAGTGACGCAGCTGAGAGAGAAGAGCTGGGACCTCTCTATGCCTGGCTTGTCCCTCCATAATTGGAGGGAGGGGTCTGGCTGGGGGTCCCTAGGATGAGTGTGTATTGTAAATAAAGTACGATTGTGTTTTTAACTTATAATTTAATTTTGTTTTATTTTTTATTACTACTATTTATTTATTTTTACTTACTCAATATTTTTTTTTTTTTCTTATTTTAGTATTTAATTTTATTTATTTGTATATTGTTCATGTATAGGAAGTTCTTTCTGTTATCTTTATATTTATTTTATTTTGTATATATAATTTTTTTTTTTTTCTCTTTCTTTTTGTACATAATGTATGAATGTAATCACATGCCATCTATATTACTTATTGCCCACATTTGTGGCAGATTGTAATATTTACTCAATAAAAGTTCTAAAAAAAAAAAAAAAAAACTTTTACCATATTATATCTATTTCCGAAACGTGGCTTAAGCCCCACATTCCTTCCTCTTCTGTCTCCCTTCCTGATTACTCTCTTACCCGCCATGACCGGGCTGGCCGGACTGGTGGTGGTGTTGGCATATATGTCCACGATTGCTTAAAAACAAAAATCCTCGATTTCTCTCCCTCATCCATATACCCACACATTGAATACCTTATCCTAGAAATTTCATCTGGCAATCATCACAGGAAGGAACGAACGGAACAAGAGGAAGGCGATATATCACAGCCTTCCTCTTGTTCCGTTCGTTCCTTCCTTCGAATCTTCCTTATTTAACCTTGTTCCTCTCTATTCCAATATTATTATCTCCGGAGACCTCAACACAAATTTCCTTGCTGACTCTAACGATAAGCGTTACTTAGATAACTTGTTCTATTCCCTCCGTCTTTTCATTGTACCTTTCGCTCCTACTCACCATTCCCGCTGGTCCAAAACATGGTTAGACCTATATATCATAGATTCTCAAAAAAACCTACTTTCCTCCTCCCAATGTCCTGTGTCCTTCCTATCCTGCCATGACCTAATCCAAATATCCTATGATTTCCAAACCCATCAGCTTCCTACTAAAACCATAACATACCGCAACCTTGACGCCATTGACCGCGATAGTATCCTACCTCTCCTCGAAACCTTAGATTGGTGTGGAGTCTACTCAACCTCTTCCATTGACACCATGGTGGAAATCCTCACAACCAATCTCCTCAGTATCCTCGAAACCTACGCTCCGCTTAAAACCTCCACCTTTCGCCGTCGGCCTGCACCATGGATGTCTAAAGAAATTAAAGATCTGCAGAGAAAGCGTAAAGCTGCACGAAGACGATTTAGACGAACGAGACTCACGGACGACTATCAAGCATTTAAAGTACTCCGTAACCTGGTGCAAGTAAGAATTCGACGTGCGAAATCTTCCTATTTCCATGAAGCCCTATTGTCCTCTTCCGACTCCAAGTCAAAATGGCAACTCCTTCGAAAACTCTCCCTCTATAACCCCTCCGGATCCTCAACCTCATCCAACTTCCCAATTTTACCTAATGACCTAAACACCTATTTCGTTTCATCTGCTCTCACCTCTCCTTCCCCTTATACCAGTTTCTCCTCTGAAGTACCTTTCAATGACAATGAATTTTATTTTTCCTACATTACTCCTACAGAAATTATCTCCTCTATCATAAAATCTCATTCCAATTCCATAGGCCCAGATGGTATCCCCGTTAAACTAATAAAATTATGCCTCCCAGAAATTTTACCGGTCCTTGTCCACATCTATAACTTTTCCCTTCAAAACGCCATATTTCCTACTCCCTGGAAAAAAGCTCCATCCCATCAACAAAATTCCTAATCCCACCGAACCTTCAGATTATCGCCCAATCTCCATCCTTTCAAACCTTTCAAAACCCTTAGAACGACTGGTAAAATCCCAAATTTCTTATTTCCTTGAAGGTTCCCATTTGCTCGACACTTTCCAATCTGGTTTCCGTCCTGGTTATTCCACACAGTCTGCACTAACCAAAATCATAAGCGATATCCATGCCACCATAGATGAAAAAAACTGACCGTCCTGATACTCCTAGATTTCTCTAAAGCTTTTGATTCCATTGATCATTGTATCCTTTTTTCCAAATTAAAAGCTTTAAAATTTTCCAATAGCACAATCCATTGGTTCCAGTCTTTCCTCTCCGACCGCACTCAAGCAGTATCCATCCCTAATCAACCCTAATCCGATTTCCTAGCCCTCTCTTCCGGAGTAGCCCAAGGTTCCAGCATTTCGCCTCTCCTCTTCAACTCCTACATTAATGATCTCCCCCAGTCAATTTTTTATTGTTCCCACCACCTTTATGCAGACGACTCCCAGATATATTTATCTTTTCCTCCTACTGAATTATAAGAAGCTTTTTCTAAGATTCAGGAAGACCTCAATAGAATCAGTGGCCAACCTGCATCATTTAAAGTTAAATGATGGAAAAACTCAAGCTATTATAATCGGCTCAAATCCCCTTCTCAGATCCATCACCGATTTTCCTTCCCTAATCCTGAATAATCAACCTATCACCTTCTGTTCCTCCGCTAAAAACGTAGGAATCATTATTGACCAAAACCTTTCCTGGAAGCCTCAAATCGCCCAAATAGCCCGTAAATCAATAGGAATCCTCAAATTATTTCATCGTTCCCGCCATTCTCTTCCTCAATCCACACGAAAACGCCTAGTTTCCTCATTCATTTTACCTCAGTTTGACTACGGGTGTGTGGTGTATGGGGGCCTCACGATGGGGCTCCGGGACAGATTACAACGTATCATGAACAGTTTTATCAGATTTGTATTCGGAGCCCCGAGACGTTCCTATGTATCTGACCTCTACACTGCCCTGGAGTGGCTCAATCCATCCTCCCGTAGACAATATTTCCTGGGCACCTTCCTATACCATGCCATTAATAACCATTGCCCACCCTACATCTGTAACCTATTGATATTCAAGTCTTCCGTCCACTCCCAACTCACAACAAGATCACGTTCCTCTGACCTATATACTCCTTTCCACCGAACAGCATTATACCAACACTCCTTCCAAGCTCGATCCACTACCCTCTGGAACTCGATCCCTCCTGAAATTAGACATGCTTCTTCCTTAAACTCATTCAAAACTCTTCTATTCCGATATCTCCTTAAATCCCAGTTACAGCCCGCCAATATGAGTGATAATTGAAAGTCAGTTAATCAAATTAAGCATATCCGATGCCGATGAGTTTGCTTCAATGAGTATATCATTATATAAATTTAAACTCGTTTCTCCAACAATTGTTTCTGTTTTGTTTTTTTCTCTTATAAATTATTGTTATTATTTATTTCCTTTTTCTTCTAACTGATAAAGTGCTACTATCAATTGTATATATATATTACCTTTTAGATATTTGTAAATATTTTGTCATATTATCATTCAAATAGGTCTGATTATTTTTTTCTTCTCTATATATCTTTTCCTTTCTTTTCACTATATTTATTTTATTTTATTTATTTACTTTTTTTTTATATTTCTTTTTATTTCTGAACGCATTGTAATTATCCTATTAGCATATTGTTATTATAATTATTTTTTTGTTGTCCTACTTTTTTTTTCTTTTTTTTTCTCTCTCTTCTTTTCTCATGTATATATTTATCACAAAGTTCTATTTTCAATTGTATATTCATATATTACCTTTTATACTTATTATTGTCCGTTTGAAATTAAGATAGCCAGACTATTGTACAACTTATTATACATGTCTGTTATTCTTAAGGGACAATACGTCCCAGAATAAAGATTTTTTTTTTCATTTTCATTTTATATACATCAAATAAATGAGCTGATTACGATTTCAATAACATGTCAAAACTTGAAAAGCACTACTCATTAGTACAACTTCAATAAAAATTCTATAGTAGAATATCTCTAGGCCGTCTTCTTTTCAGACACCTCGGAGGATTATCGGGAACAGTGTGGGAAGGAAGTTAGAAACTAATGGATTTGAGTGGTTATGGAGCTTACGATGAAAGAATTGGTATCTGGTTTGGGCTAAATGAGCAGCATAAGGAACATTATGGTCTTTATGGATAAGTTTATTGGTGACAAAGTAAAAGGGGCATGTAGGATTTTTCGGTGGATTTTGGATTGTAGGGATTGGATACGAGACGAAATGGATGGTATAGTAGAGCCCCAAAGCTCAACTCCGTCAATCCAAATAGGTAGAATCGGAGTCATGTAAATAAGTGTATTGTAATGAATTGGGAGCTGTGATCGTTTGTCTAGTAAATGTTGAAGTAGTCTGTAACGGCGAGCAGTTTCATATCACTTAGGTCTTCCTTAAAAAATAAAACTTTTTTTCTTAAACTTCTTCTTTTTTAGTGGATTTATCACCAAATATTCCCTCCTCGATACCTTCACCTGAAAAACAATGTTGATTATAAATATAAAATATAGTTAGTTCGAAAAGATTTAGTTTGAAATAAATGAACTAGAAAGTATAAGTAATAATTACAACCGTACTGCCATACTAAAGTATCGCAGTACTAGTAATTATCATTTATACTCATTATAAATTAAACAATTAAAAAAAAAAAAAACTTTATTTCTAAAATGATTCTGGTTTCGTTTTTATTTTATGGACTCTTGGAAGTCCGTATCTGAAAAATAAAATATAATAATAATAAAGTTATGCAATTCCATAAACGTGAATTTAATTTAAAAAAAAAAAAAAAAAAAAAAAAAAAAACGTATAAATCTACCTTCATTAAAGATGTTTGAATGGAAAACAACTTTATTTCTAAAATGATTCTGGTTTCGTTTTTATTTTATGGACTCTTGGAAGTCCGTATCTGAAAAATAAAATATAATAACAATAAAGTTATGCAATTCCATAAACGTGAATTTAAAAAAAAAAAAAAAAAAAAAAAAAAAAAAAAAAACCTATAAAATTTAAAAAAAAAAAAAAAAAAAAAAAAACGTAGAAAATTACCTTCATTAAAGATGTTTGAACAATTGCGTATTTTTACATTATTTTTCGTTTCTTCTCAACATTTCAAAATTTCTATTCGTTCTTCTTTTTTACTACATAAAAGTCGACCTTCAGTTTACTTTATTATCTAATCTAATTTTTAAGTGTGGATGTGTGTGTGGGTGTGCTGTGTACTGAACTCGGGAACCCAGGGGAGCGTTAGACCCCGCTAGTTGAGCACAACAACTAGCCCCTGTGGGATTGTAAAATATTGTGACATAAAAGTACTTCAAAGAACCTATTTGAAATGCATTTGATATAATAAGTTACTATCCGATCTGATTTGGAATATCGAGAAAGTGTTAAATAGTGAAATAGACGATTTAGTGTGGGAAGATTAAGGTGCTCAAAATATATTTTTCTATATATCAATTTATAGAAATTTACAAATGTACAAATATATACATCAAGTAAATGAGCTGATTACGATTTCAATAACATGTCAAAACTTGAAAAGCACTACTCATTAGTACAACTTCAATAAAAATTCTATAGTAGAATATCTCTAGGCCGTCTTCTTTTCAGACACCTCGGAGGATTATCGGGAACAGTGTGGGAAGGAAGTTAGAAACTAATGGATTTGAGTGGTTATGGAGCTTACGATGAAAGAATTGGTATCTGGTTTGGGCTAAATGAGCAGCATAAGGAACATTATGGTCTTTATGGATAAGTTTATTGGTGACAAAGTAAAAGGGGCATGTAGGATTTTTCGGTGGATTTTGGATTGTAGGGATTGGATACGAGACGAAATGGATGGTATAGTAGAGCCCCAAAGCTCAACTCCGTCAATCCAAATAGGTAGAATCGGAGTCATGTAAATAAGTGTATTGTAATGAATTGGGAGCTTTGATCGTTTGTATAGTAAATGTTGAAGTAGTTTGTAACGGCGAGCAGTTTCATATCACTTAGGTCTTCCTTAAAAAATAAAACTTTTTTTCTTAAACTTCTTCTTTTTTAGTGGATTTATCACCAAATATTCCCTCCTCGATACCTTCACCTGAAAAAAACAATGTTGATTATAAATATAAAATATAGTTAGTTCGAAAAGATTTAGTTTGAAATAAATGAACTAGAAAGTATAAGTAATAATTACAACCGTACTGCCATACTAAAGTATCGCAGTACTAGTAATTATCATTTATACTCATTATAAATTAAACAATTAAAAAAAAAAAAAAACAACTTTATTTCTAAAATGATTCTGGTTTCGTTTTTATTTTATGGACTCTTGGAAGTCCGTATCTGAAAAAATAAAATATAATAATAATAAAGTTATGCAATTCCATAAACGTGAATTTAATTTAAAAAAAATCAAACGTATAAATCTACCTTCATTAAAGATGTTTGAATGGAAAACAACTTTATTTCTAAAATGATTCTGGTTTCGTTTTTATTTTATGGACTCTTGGAAGTCCGTATCTGAAAAATAAAATATAATAACAATAAAGTTATGCAATTCCATAAACGTGAATTTAATTTAAAAAAAAAAAAAAAAAAAAAAAAAAAAAAAAAAACGTATAAATCTACCTTCATTAAAGATGTTTGAACAGAAAACAACTTTATTTCTAAAATGATTCTGTGTTCGTTTTTACTTTATGGACTCTTGGGAGCCCGTATCTGAAAAATAAAATATGATAATAATAAATTTATGCAATTCCATTAACGTGAATTTAATTTAAAAAAAAAAAAAAACAAAAAAAAATGTAGAAATTTACCTTCATTAAAGATGTTTGAACAATTGCGTATTTTTACATTATTTTTCGTTTCTTCTCAACATTTCAAAATTTCTATTCGTTCTTCTTTTTTACTACATAAAAGTCGACATTCAGTTTACTTTATTATCTAATCTAATATTTTAAGTGTGGATGTGTGTGTGGGTGTGCTTTGTACTGAACTCGGGAACCCAGGGGAGCGTTTGACCCCACTAGTTGAGCACAACAATTAGCCCCTGTGGGATAGTAAAATATTGTGACATAAAAGTACTTCAAAGAACCTATTTGAAATGCATTTGAATATAATAAGTTACTATCCGATCTGATTTGGAATATCGAGAAAGTGTTAAATAGTGAAATAGACGATTTAGTGTGGGAAGATTAAGGTCCTCAAAATATATTTTTCTATATATCAATTTATAGAAATTTACAAATGTACAAATATATACATCAAGTAAATGAGCTGATTACGATTTCAATAACATGTCAAAACTTGAAAAGCACTACTCATTAGTACAACTTCAATAAAAATTCTATAGTAGAATATCTCTAGGCCGTCTTCTTTTCAGACACCTCGGAGGATTATCGGGAACAGTGTGGGAAGGAAGTTAGAAAAACTAATGGATTTGAGTGGTTATGGAGCTTACGATGAAAGAATTGGTATCTGGTTTGGGCTAAATCAGCAGCATAAGGAACATTATGGTCTTTATGGATAAGTTTATTGGTGACAAAGTAAAAGGGGCATGTAGGATTTTTCGGTGGATTTTGGATTGTAGGGATTGGATACGAGACGAAATGGATGGTATAGTAGAGCCCCAAAGCTCAACTCCGTCAATCCAAATAGGTAGAATCGGAGTCATGTAAATAAGTGTATTGTAATGAATTGGGAGCTTTGATCGTTTGTATAGTAAATGTTGAAGTAGTTTGTAACGGCGAGCAGTTTCTTATCCCTTAGGTCTTCCTTAAAAATTAAACTTTTTTTCTTAAACTTCTTCTTTTTTGGTGGATTTATCACCAAATATTCCCTCCTCGATACCTTCACCTGAAAAACAATGTTGATTATAAATATAAAATATAGATAGTTCGAAAAGATTTAGTTTGAAATAAATGAACTGGAAAGTATAAGTAATAATTACAACCGTACTGCCATACTAAAGTATCGCAGTACTAGTAATTATCATTTATATACTCATTATAAATTAAACAATTAAAAAAAAAAAAAAACTTTATTTCTAAAATGATTCTGGTTTCGTTTTTATTTTATGGACTCTTGGAAGTCCGTATCTGAAAAATAAAATATAATAATAATAAAGTTATGCAATTCCATAAACGTGAATTTAATTAAAAAAAAATCAAACGTATAAATCTACCTTCATTAAAGATGTTTGAACAGAAAACAACTTTATTTCTAAAATGATTCTGGTTTAGTTTTTATTTTATGGACTCTTGGGAGTCCGTATCTGAAAAAAAAAAATATAATAATAATAAAGTTATGCTATTCCACTAACGTGAATTTAAAAAAAAAAAAAAAAAAAAAAAAAATAACGTATAAATTTACCTTCATTAAAGATGTTTGAACAATTGCGTATTTTTACATTATTTTTCGTTTCCTCTCAACATTTCAAAATTTCTATTCGTTCTTCTTTTTTACTACATAAAAGTCGACCTTCAGTTTACTTTATTATCTAATCTAAGTTTTTAAGTGTGGATGTGTGTGTGGGTGTGCTGTGTACTGAACTCGGGAACCCAGGGGAGCGTTAGACCCCGCTAGTTGAGCACAACAACTAGCCCCTGTGGGATTGTAAAATATTGTGACATAAAAGTACTTCAAAGAACCTATTTGAAATGCATTTGATTATAATAAGTTACTATCCGATCTGATTTGGAATATCGAGAAAGTGTTAAATAGTGAAATAGACGATTTAGTGTGGGAAGATTAAGGTCCTCAAAATATATTTTTCTATATATCAATTTATAGAAATTTACAAATGTACAAATATATACATCAAGTAAATGAGCTGATTACGATTTCAATAACATGTCAAAACTTGAAAAGCACTACTCATTAGTACAACTTCAATAAAAATTCTATAGTAGAATATCTCTAGGCCGTCTTCTTTTCAGACACCTCGGAGGATTATCGGGAACAGAGTGGGAAGGAAGTTAGAAACTAATGGATTTGAGTGGTTATGGAGCTTACGATAAAAGAATTGGTATCTGGTTTGGGCTAAATGAGCAGCATAAGGAACATTATGGTCTTTATGGATAAGTTTATTGGTGACAAAGTAAAAGGGGCATGTAGGATTTTTCGGTGGATTTTGGATTGTAGGGATTGGATACGAGACGAAATGGATGGTATAGTAGAGCCCCAAAGCTCAACTCCGTCAATCCAAATAGGTAGAATCGGAGTCATGTAAATAAGTGTATTGTAATGAATTGGGAGCTGTGATCGTTTGTCTAGTAAATGTTGAAGTAGTTTGTAACGGCGAGCAGTTTCTTATCCCTTAGGTCTTCCTTAAAAATTAAACTTTTTTTCTTAAACTTCTTCTTTTTTGGTGGATTTATCACCAAATATTCCCTCCTCGATACCTTCACCTGAAAAACAATGTTGATTATAAATATAAAATATAGATAGTTCGAAAAGATTTAGTTTGAAATAAATGAACTGGAAAGTATAGTAATAATTACAACCGTACTGCCATACTAAAGTATCGCAGTACTAGTAATTATCATTTATACTCATTATAAATTAAACAATTAAAAAAAAAAAAACTTTATTTCTAAAATGATTCTGGTTTCGTTTTTATTTTATGGACTCTTGGAAGTCCGTATCTGAAAAATAAAATATAATAATAATAAAGTTATGCAATTCCATAAACGTGAATTTAATTAAAAAAAAAAATCAAACGTATAAATCTACCTTCATTAAAGATGTTTGAACAGAAAACAACTTTATTTCTAAAATGATTCTGGTTTAGTTTTTATTTTATGGACTCTTGGGAGTCCGTATCTGAAAAATAAAATATAATAATAATCAAGTTATGCAATTCCATAAACGTGAATTTAATTAAAAAAAAAAAAAAAAAAAAAAAAAAAAAAAAAAAAAAAAACGTATAAATCTACCTCCATTAAAGATGTTTGAACAATTGCGTATTTTTACATTATTTTTCGTTTCTCTCTCACACATTTCAAAATTTCTATTCGTTCTTCTTTTTTACTACATAAAAGTCGACCTTCAGTTTACTTTATTATCTAATCTAAGTTTTTAAGTGTGGATGTGTGTGTGGGTGTGCTGTGTACTGAACTCGGGAACCCAGGGGAGCGTTAGACCCCGCTAGTTGAGCACAACAACTAGCCCCTGTGGGATTGTAAAATATTGTGACATAAAAGTACTTCAAAGAACCTATTTGAAATGCATTTGATTATAATAAGTTACTATCCGATCTGATTTGGAATATCGAGAAAGTGTTAAATAGTGAAATAGACGATTTAGTGTGGGAAGATTAAGGTCCTCAAAATATATTTTTCTATATATCAATTTATAGAAATTTACAAATGTACAAATATATACATCAAGTAAATGAGCTGATTACGATTTCAATAACATGTCAAAACTTGAAAAGCACTACTCATTAGTACAACTTCAATAAAAATTCTATAGTAGAATATCTCTAGGCCGTCTTCTTTTCAGACACCTCGGAGGATTATCGGGAACAGAGTGGGAAGGAAGTTAGAAACTAATGGATTTGAGTGGTTATGGAGCTTACGATAAAAGAATTGGTATCTGGTTTGGGCTAAATGAGCAGCATAAGGAACATTATGGTCTTTATGGATAAGTTAATTGGTGGCAAAGTAAAAGGGGCATGTAGGATTTTTTGGTGGATTTTAGATTGTAGGGATTGGATACGAGACGAAATGGATGGTATAGTAGAGCCCCAAAGCTCAACTCCGTCAATCCAAATAGGTAGAATCGGAGTCATGTAAATAAGTGTATTGTAATGAATTGGGAGCTGTGATCGTTTGTCTAGTAAATGTTGAAGTAGTTTGTAACGGCGAGCAGTTTCTTATCCCTTAGGTCTTCCTTAAAAATTAAACTTTTTTTTCTTAAACTTCTTCTTTTTTGGTGGATTTATCACCAAATATTCCCTCCTCGATACCTTCACCTGAAAAACAATGTTGATTATAAATATAAAATATAGATAGTTCGAAAAGATTTAGTTTGAAATAAATGAACTGGAAAGTATAAGTAATAATTACAACCGTACTGCCATACTAAAGTATCGCAGTACTAGTAATTATCATTTATACTCATTATAAATTAAACAATTAAAAAAAAAAAAACTTTATTTCTAAAATGATTCTGGTTTCGTTTTTATTTTATGGACTCTTGGAAGTCCGTATCTGAAAAATAAAATATAATAATAATAAAGTTATGCAATTCCATAAACGTGAATTTAATTAAAAAAAAAAATCAAACGTATAAATCTACCTTCATTAAAGATGTTTGAACAGAAAACAACTTTATTTCTAAAATGATTCTGGTTTAGTTTTTATTTTATGGACTCTTGGGAGTCCGTATCTGAAAAATAAAATATAATAATAATCAAGTTATGCTATTCCATAAACGTGAATTTAATTTAAAAAAAAAAAAAAAAAAAAAAAAAAAAAAAAAACGTATAAATCTACCTCCATTAAAGATGTTTGAACAATTGCGTATTTTTACATTATTTTTCGTTTCTTCTCAACATTTCAAAATTTCTATTCGTTCTTCTTTTTTACTACATAAAAGTCGACCTTCAGTTTACTTTATTATCTAATCTAAGTTTTTAAGTGTGGATGTGTGTGTGTGTGGGTGTGCTGTGTACTGAACTCGGGAACCCAGGGGAGCGTTAGACCCCGCTAGTTGAGCACAACAACTAGCCCCTGTGGGATTGTAAAATATTGTGACATAAAAGTACTTCAAAGAACCTATTTGAAATGCATTTGATTATAATAAGTTACTATCCGATCTGATTTGGAATATCGAGAAAGTGTTAAATAGTGAAATAGACGATTTAGTGTGGGAAGATTAAGGTCCTCAAAATATATTTTTCTATATATCAATTTATAGAAATTTACAAATGTACAAATATATACATCAAGTAAATGAGCTGATTACGATTTCAATAACATGTCAAAACTTGAAAAGCACTACTCATTAGTACAACTTCAATAAAAATTCTATAGTAGAATATCTCTAGGCCGTCTTCTTTTCAGACACCTCGGAGGATTATCGGGAACAGAGTGGGAAGGAAGTTAGAAACTAATGGATTTGAGTGGTTATGGAGCTTACGATAAAAGAATTGGTATCTGGTTTGGGCTAAATGAGCAGCATAAGGAACATTATGGTCTTTATGGATAAGTTTATTGGTGACAAAGTAAAAGGGGCATGTAGGATTTTTCGGTGGATTTTGGATTGTAGGGATTGGATACGAGACGAAATGGATGGTATAGTAGAGCCCCAAAGCTCAACTCCGTCAATCCAAATAGGTAGAATCGGAGTCATGTAAATAAGTGTATTGTAATGAATTGGGAGCTGTGATCGTTTGTCTAGTAAATGTTGAAGTAGTTTGTAACGGCGAGCAGTTTCTTATCCCTTAGGTCTTCCTTAAAAATTAAACTTTTTTTCTTAAACTTCTTCTTTTTTGGTGGATTTATCACCAAATATTCCCTCCTCGATACCTTCACCTGAAAAACAATGTTGATTATAAATATAAAATATAGATAGTTCGAAAAGATTTAGTTTGAAATAAATGAACTGGAAAGTATAAGTAATAATTACAACCGTACTGCCATACTAAAGTATCGCAGTACTAGTAATTATCATTTATACTCATTATAAATTAAACAATTAAAAAAAAAAAAAAAAACTTTATTTCTAAAATGATTCTGGTTTCGTTTTTATTTTATGGACTCTTGGAAGTCCGTATCTGAAAAATAAAATATAATAATAATAAAGTTATGCAATTCCATAAACGTGAATTTAATTTAAAAAAAATCAAACGTATAAATCTACCTTCATTAAAGATGTTTGAACAGAAAACAACTTTATTTCTAAAATGATTCTGGTTTAGTTTTTATTTTATGGACTCTTGGGAGTCCGTATCTGAAAAATAAAATATAATAATAATCAAGTTATGCAATTCCATAAACGTGAATTTAATTTAAAAAAAAAAAAAAAAAAAAAAAAAAAAAAAAAAAAACGTATAAATCTACCTCCATTAAAGATGTTTGAACAATTGCGTATTTTTACATTATTTTTCGTTTCTTCTCAACATTTCAAAATTTCTATTCGTTCTTCTTTTTTACTACATAAAAGTCGACCTTCAGTTTACTTTATTATCTAATCTAAGTTTTTAAGTGTGGATGTGTGTGTGGGTGTGCTGTGTACTGAACTCGGGAACCCAGGGGAGCGTTAGACCCCGCTAGTTGAGCACAACAACTAGCCCCTGTGGGATTGTAAAATATTGTGACATAAAAGTACTTCAAAGAACCTATTTGAAATGCATTTGATTATAATAAGTTACTATCCGATCTGATTTGGAATATCGAGAAAGTGTTAAATAGTGAAATAGACGATTTAGTGTGGGAAGATTAAGGTCCTCAAAATATATTTTTCTATATATCAATTTATAGAAATTTACAAATGTACAAATATATACATCAAGTAAATGAGCTGATTACGATTTCAATAACATGTCAAAACTTGAAAAGCACTACTCATTAGTACAACTTCAATAAAAATTCTATAGTAGAATATCTCTAGGCCGTCTTCTTTTCAGACACCTCGGAGGATTATCGGGAACAGAGTGGGAAGGAAGTTAGAAACTAATGGATTTGAGTGGTTATGGAGCTTACGATAAAAGAATTGGTATCTGGTTTGGGCTAAATGAGCAGCATAAGGAACATTATGGTCTTTATGGATAAGTTTATTGGTGACAAAGTAAAAGGGGCATGTAGGATTTTTCGGTGGATTTTGGATTGTAGGGATTGGATACGAGACGAAATGGATGGTATAGTAGAGCCCCAAAGCTCAACTCCGTCAATCCAAATAGGTAGAATCGGAGTCATGTAAATAAGTGTATTGTAATGAATTGGGAGCTGTGATCGTTTGTCTAGTAAATGTTGAAGTAGTTTGTAACGGCGAGCAGTTTCTTATAGCCCTTAGGTCTTCCTTAAAAATTAAACTTTTTTTTCTAAACTTCTTCTTTTTTGGTGGATTTATCACCAAATATTCCCTCCTCGATACCTTCACCTGAAAAACAATGTTGATTATAAATATAAAATATAGATAGTTCGAAAAGATTTAGTTTGAAATAAATGAACTGGAAAGTATAAGTAATAATTACAACCGTACTGCCATACTAAAGTATCGCAGTACTAGTAATTATCATTTATACTCATTATAAATTAAACAATTAAAAAAAAAAAAAAACTTTATTTCTAAAATGATTCTGGTTTCGTTTTTATTTTATGGACTCTTGGAAGTCCGTATCTGAAAAATAAAATATAATAATAATAAAGTTATGCAATTCCATAAACGTGAATTTAATTTAAAAAAAAATCAAACGTATAAATCTACCTTCATTAAAGATGTTTGAACAGAAAACAACTTTATTTCTAAAATGATTCTGGTTTAGTTTTTATTTTATGGACTCTTGGGAGTCCGTATCTGAAAAATAAAATATAATAATAATAAAGTTATGCTATTCCACTAACGTGAATTTAACTAAAAAAAAAAAAAAAAAAAAAAAAAAAAAAAAAACGTATAAATCTACCTCCATTAAAGATGTTTGAACAATTGCGTATTTTTACATTATTTTTCGTTTCTTCTCAACATTTCAAAATTTCTATTCGTTCTTCTTTTTTACTACATAAAAGTCGACCTTCAGTTTACTTTATTATCTAATCTAAGTTTTTAAGTGTGGATGTGTGTGTGGGTGTGCTGTGTACTGAACTCGGGAACCCAGGGGAGCGTTAGACCCCGCTAGTTGAGCACAACAACTAGCCCCTGTGGGATTGTAAAATATTGTGACATAAAAGTACTTCAAAGAACCTATTTGAAATGCATTTGATTATAATAAGTTACTATCCGATCTGATTTGGAATATCGAGAAAGTGTTAAATAGTGAAATAGACGATTTAGTGTGGGAAGATTAAGGTCCTCAAAATATATTTTTCTATATATCAATTTATAGAAATTTACAAATGTACAAATATATACATCAAGTAAATGAGCTGATTACGATTTCAATAACATGTCAAAACTTGAAAAGCACTACTCATTAGTACAACTTCAATAAAAATTCTATAGTAGAATATCTCTAGGCCGTCTTCTTTTCAGACACCTCGGAGGATTATCGGGAACAGAGTGGGAAGGAAGTTAGAAACTAATGGATTTGAGTGGTTATGGAGCTTACGATAAAAGAATTGGTATCTGGTTTGGGCTAAATGAGCAGCATAAGGAACATTATGGTCTTTATGGATAAGTTTATTGGTGACAAAGTAAAAGGGGCATGTAGGATTTTTCGGTGGATTTTGGATTGTAGGGATTGGATACGAGACGAAATGGATGGTATAGTAGAGCCCCAAAGCTCAACTCCGTCAATCCAAATAGGTAGAATCGGAGTCATGTAAATAAGTGTATTGTAATGAATTGGGAGCTGTGATCGTTTGTCTAGTAAATGTTGAAGTAGTTTGTAACGGCGAGCAGTTTCTTATCCCTTAGGTCTTCCTTAAAAATTAAACTTTTTTTCTTAAACTTCTTCTTTTTTGGTGGATTTATCACCAAATATTCCCTCCTCGATACCTTCACCTGAAAAACAATGTTGATTATAAATATAAAATATAGATAGTTCGAAAAGATTTAGTTTGAAATAAATGAACTGGAAAGTATAAGTAATAATTACAACCGTACTGCCATACTAAAGTATCGCAGTACTAGTAATTATCATTTATACTCATTATAAATTAAACAATTAAAAAAAAAAAAACTTTATTTCTAAAATGATTCTGGTTTCGTTTTTATTTTATGGACTCTTGGAAGTCCGTATCTGAAAAATAAAATATAATAATAATAAAGTTATGCAATTCCATAAACGTGAATTTAATTTAAAAAAAATCAAACGTATAAATCTACCTTCATTAAAGATTTTGAACAGAAAACAACTTTATTTCTAAAATGATTCTGGTTTAGTTTTTATTTTATGGACTCTTGGGAGTCCGTATCTGAAAAATAAAATATAATAATAATCAAGTTATGCAATTCCATAAACGTGAATTTAAAAAAAAAAAAAAAAAAAAAAAAAAAAAAAAAACGTATAAATCTACCTCCATTAAAGATGTTTGAACAATTGCGTATTTTTACATTATTTTTCGTTTCTTCTCAACATTTCAAAATTTCTATTCGTTCTTCTTTTTTACTACATAAAAGTCGACCTTCAGTTTACTTTATTATCTAATCTAAGTTTTTAAGTGTGGATGTGTGTGTGGGTGTGCTGTGTACTGAACTCGGGAACCCAGGGGAGCGTTAGACCCCGCTAGTTGAGCACAACAACTAGCCCCTGTGGGATTGTAAAATATTGTGACATAAAAGTACTTCAAAGAACCTATTTGAAATGCATTTGATTATAATAAGTTACTATCCGATCTGATTTGGAATATCGAGAAAGTGTTAAATAGTGAAATAGACGATTTAGTGTGGGAAGATTAAGGTCCTCAAAATATATTTTTCTATATATCAATTTATAGAAATTTACAAATGTACAAATATATACATCAAGTAAATGAGCTGATTACGATTTCAATAACATGTCAAAACTTGAAAAGCACTACTCATTAGTACAACTTCAATAAAAATTCTATAGTAGAATATCTCTAGGCCGTCTTCTTTTCAGACACCTCGGAGGATTATCGGGAACAGAGTGGGAAGGAAGTTAGAAACTAATGGATTTGAGTGGTTATGGAGCTTACGATAAAAGAATTGGTATCTGGTTTGGGCTAAATGAGCAGCATAAGGAACATTATGGTCTTTATGGATAAGTTTATTGGTGACAAAGTAAAAGGGGCATGTAGGATTTTTCGGTGGATTTTGGATTGTAGGGATTGGATACGAGACGAAATGGATGGTATAGTAGAGCCCCAAAGCTCAACTCCGTCAATCCAAATAGGTAGAATCGGAGTCATGTAAATAAGTGTATTGTAATGAATTGGGAGCTGTGATCGTTTGTCTAGTAAATGTTGAAGTAGTTTGTAACGGCGAGCAGTTTCTTATCCCTTAGGTCTTCCTTAAAAATTAAACTTTTTTTCTTAAACTTCTTCTTTTTTGGTGGATTTATCACCAAATATTCCCTCCTCGATACCTTCACCTGAAAAACAATGTTGATTATAAATATAAAATATAGATAGTTCGAAAAGATTTAGTTTGAAATAAATGAACTGGAAAGTATAAGTAATAATTACAACCGTACTGCCATACTAAAGTATCGCAGTACTAGTAATTATCATTTATACTCATTATAAATTAAACAATTAAAAAAAAAAAAAACTTTATTTCTAAAATGATTCTGGTTTCGTTTTTATTTTATGGACTCTTGGAAGTCCGTATCTGAAAAATAAAATATAATAATAATAAAGTTATGCAATTCCATAACGTGAATTTAATTTAAAAAAAAATCAAACGTATAAATCTACCTTCATTAAAGATGTTTGAACAGAAAACAACTTTATTTCTAAAATGATTCTGGTTTAGTTTTTATTTTATGGACTCTTGGGAGTCCGTATCTGAAAAATAAAATATAATAATAATCAAGTTATGCAATTCCATAAACGTGAATTTAATTTAAAAAAAAAAAGGTATAAATCTACCTCCATTAAAGATGTTTGAACAATTGCGTATTTTTACATTATTTTTCGTTTCTTCTCAACATTTCAAAATTTCTATTCGTTCTTCTTTTTTACTACATAAAAGTCGACCTTCAGTTTACTTTATTATCTAATCTAAGTTTTTAAGTGTGGATGTGTGTGTGGGTGTGCTGTGTACTGAACTCGGGAACCCAGGGGAGCGTTAGACCCCGCTAGTTGAGCACAACAACTAGCCCCTGTGGGATTGTAAAATATTGTGACATAAAAGTACTTACTTCAAAGAACCTATTTGAAATGCATTTGATTATAATAAGTTACTATCCGATCTGATTTGGAATATCGAGAAAGTGTTAAATAGTGAAATAGACGATTTAGTGTGGGAAGATTAAGGTCCTCAAAATATATTTTTCTATATATCAATTTATAGAAATTTACAAATGTACAAATATATACATCAAGTAAATGAGCTGATTACGATTTCAATAACATGTCAAAACTTGAAAAGCACTACTCATTAGTACAACTTCAATAAAAATTCTATAGTAGAATATCTCTAGGCCGTCTTCTTTTCAGACACCTCGGAGGATTATCGGGAACAGAGTGGGAAGGAAGTTAGAAACTAATGGATTTGAGTGGTTATGGAGCTTACGATAAAAGAATTGGTATCTGGTTTGGGCTAAATGAGCAGCATAAGGAACATTATGGTCTTTATGGATAAGTTTATTGGTGACAAAGTAAAAGGGGCATGTAGGATTTTTCGGTGGATTTTGGATTGTAGGGATTGGATACGAGACGAAATGGATGGTATAGTAGAGCCCCAAAGCTCAACTCCGTCAATCCAAATAGGTAGAATCGGAGTCATGTAAATAAGTGTATTGTAATGAATTGGGAGCTGTGATCGTTTGTCTAGTAAATGTTGAAGTAGTTTGTAACGGCGAGCAGTTTCTTATCCCTTAGGTCTTCCTTAAAAATTAAACTTTTTTTCTTAAACTTCTTCTTTTTTGGTGGATTTATCACCAAATATTCCCTCCTCGATACCTTCACCTGAAAAACAATGTTGATTATAAATATAAAATATAGATAGTTCGAAAAGATTTAGTTTGAAATAAATGAACTGGAAAGTATAAGTAATAATTACAACCGTACTGCCATACTAAAGTATCGCAGTACTAGTAATTATCATTTATACTCATTATAAATTAAACAATTAAAAAAAAAAAAAAAACTTTATTTCTAAAATGATTCTGGTTTCGTTTTTATTTTATGGACTCTTGGAAGTCCGTATCTGAAAAATAAAATATAATAATAATAAAGTTATGCAATTCCATAAACGTGAATTTAATTTAAAAAAAAATCAAACGTATAAATCTACCTTCATTAAAGATGTTTGAACAGAAAACAACTTTATTTCTAAAATGATTCTGGTTTAGTTTTTATTTTATGGACTCTTGGGAGTCCGTATCTGAAAAAAAAAAATATAATAATAATCAAGTTATGCAATTCCATAAACGTGAATTTAATTTAAAAAAAAAAAAAAAAAAAAAAAAAAAAAAAAAAAACGTATAAATCTACCTCCATTAAAGATGTTTGAACAATTGCGTATTTTTACATTATTTTTCGTTTCTTCTCAACATTTCAAAATTTCTATTCGTTCTTCTTTTTTACTACATAAAAGTCGACCTTCAGTTTACTTTATTATCTAATCTAAGTTTTTAAGTGTGGATGTGTGTGTGGGTGTGCTGTGTACTGAACTCGGGAACCCAGGGGAGCGTTAGACCCCGCTAGTTGAGCACAACAACTAGCCCCTGTGGGATTGTAAAATATTGTGACATAAAAGTACTTCAAAGAACCTATTTGAAATGCATTTGATTATAATAAGTTACTATCCGATCTGATTTGGAATATCGAGAAAGTGTTAAATAGTGAAATAGACGATTTAGTGTGGGAAGATTAAGGTCCTCAAAATATATTTTTCTATATATCAATTTATAGAAATTTACAAATGTACAAATATATACATCAAGTAAATGAGCTGATTACGATTTCAATAACATGTCAAAACTTGAAAAGCACTACTCATTAGTACAACTTCAATAAAAATTCTATAGTAGAATATCTCTAGGCCGTCTTCTTTTCAGACACCTCGGAGGATTATCGGGAACAGAGTGGGAAGGAAGTTAGAAACTAATGGATTTGAGTGGTTATGGAGCTTACGATAAAAGAATTGGTATCTGGTTTGGGCTAAATGAGCAGCATAAGGAACATTATGGTCTTTATGGATAAGTTTATTGGTGACAAAGTAAAAGGGGCATGTAGGATTTTTTCGGTGGATTTTGGATTGTAGGGATTGGATACGAGACGAAATGGATGGTATAGTAGAGCCCCAAAGCTCAACTCCGTCAATCCAAATAGGTAGAATCGGAGTCATGTAAATAAGTGTATTGTAATGAATTGGGAGCTGTGATCGTTTGTCTAGTAAATGTTGAAGTAGTTTGTAACGGCGAGCAGTTTCTTATCCCTTAGGTCTTCCTTAAAAATTAAACTTTTTTTCTTAAACTTCTTCTTTTTTGGTGGATTTATCACCAAATATTCCCTCCTCGATACCTTCACCTGAAAAACAATGTTGATTATAAATATAAAATATAGATAGTTCGAAAAGATTTAGTTTGAAATAAATGAACTGGAAAGTATAAGTAATAATTACAACCGTACTGCCATACTAAAGTATCGCAGTACTAGTAATTATCATTTATACTCATTATAAATTAAACAATTAAAAAAAAAAAAAACTTTATTTCTAAAATGATTCTGGTTTCGTTTTTATTTTATGGACTCTTGGAAGTCCGTATCTGAAAAATAAAATATAATAATAATAAAGTTATGCAATTCCATAAACGTGAATTTAATTAAAAAAAAAAAAAAATCAAACGTATAAATCTACCTTCATTAAAGATGTTTGAACAGAAAACAACTTTATTTCTAAAATGATTCTGGTTTAGTTTTTATTTTATGGACTCTTGGGAGTCCGTATCTAAAAAAAATAAAATATAATAATAATCAAGTTATGCTATTCCATAAACGTGAATTTAAATTAAAAAAAAAAAAAAAAAAAAAAAAAAAAAAAACGTATAAATCTAAACCTCCATTAAAGATGTTTGAACAATTGCGTATTTTTACATTATTTTTCGTTTCTTCTCAACATTTCAAAATTTCTATTCGTTCTTCTTTTTTACTACATAAAAGTCGACCTTCAGTTTACTTTATTATCTAATCTAAGTTTTTAAGTGTGGATGTGTGTGTGGGTGTGCTGTGTACTGAACTCGGGAACCCAGGGGAGCGTTAGACCCCGCTAGTTGAGCACAACAACTAGCCCCTGTGGGATTGTAAAATATTGTGACATAAAAGTACTTCAAAGAACCTATTTGAAATGCATTTGATTATAATAAGTTACTATCCGATCTGATTTGGAATATCGAGAAAGTGTTAAATAGTGAAATAGACGATTTAGTGTGGGAAGATTAAGGTCCTCAAAATATATTTTTCTATATATCAATTTATAGAAATTTACAAATGTACAAATATATACATCAAGTAAATGAGCTGATTACGATTTCAATAACATGTCAAAACTTGAAAAGCACTACTCATTAGTACAACTTCAATAAAAATTCTATAGTAGAATATCTCTAGGCCGTCTTCTTTTCAGACACCTCGGAGGATTATCGGGAACAGAGTGGGAAGGAAGTTAGAAACTAATGGATTTGAGTGGTTGGGAGCTTACGATAAAAGAATTGGTATCTGGTTTGGGCTAAATGAGCAGCATAAGGAACATTATGGTCTTTATGGATAAGTTTATTGGTGACAAAGTAAAAGGGGCATGTAGGATTTTTCGGTGGATTTTGGATTGTAGGGATTGGATACGAGACGAAATGGATGGTATAGTAGAGCCCCAAAGCTCAACTCCGTCAATCCAAATAGGTAGAATCGGAGTCATGTAAATAAGTGTATTGTAATGAATTGGGAGCTGTGATCGTTTGTCTAGTAAATGTTGAAGTAGTTTGTAACGGCGAGCAGTTTCTTATCCCTTAGGTCTTCCTTAAAAATTAAACTTTTTTTCTTAAACTTCTTCTTTTTTGGTGGATTTATCACCAAATATTCCCTCCTCGATACCTTCACCTGAAAAACAATGTTGATTATAAATATAAAATATAGATAGTTCGAAAAGATTTAGTTTGAAATAAATGAACTGGAAAGTATAAGTAATAATTATTAACCGTACTGCCATACTAAAGTATCGCAGTACTAGTAATTATCATTTATACTCATTATAAATTAAACAATTAAAAAAAAAAAAACTTTATTTCTAAAATGATTCTGGTTTCGTTTTTATTTTATGGACTCTTGGAAGTCCGTATCTGAAAAATAAAATATAATAATAATAAAGTTATGCAATTCCATAAACGTGAATTTAATTAAAAAAAAATCAAACGTATAAATCTACCTTCATTAAAGATGTTTGAACAGAAAACAACTTTATTTCTAAAATGATTCTGGTTTAGTTTTTATTTTATGGACTCTTGGGAGTCCGTATCTGAAAAATAAAAATAATAATAATAATAAAGTTATGCTATTCCACTAACGTGAATTTAATTTAAAAAAAAAAAAAAAAAAAAAAAAAAAAAAAAAACGTATAAATCTACCTTCATTAAAGATGTTTGAACAATTGCGTATTTTTACATTATTTTTCGTTTCTTCTCAACATTTCAAAATTTCTATTCGTTCTTCTTTTTTACTACATAAAAGTCGACCTTCAGTTTACTTTATTATCTAATCTAAGTTTTTAAGTGTGGATGTGTGTGTGGGTGTGCTGTGTACTGAACTCGGGAACCCAGGGGAGCGTTAGACCCCGCTAGTTGAGCACAACAACTAGCCCCTGTGGGATTGTAAAATATTGTGACATAAAAGTACTTCAAAGAACCTATTTGAAATGCATTTGATTATAATAAGTTACTATCCGATCTGATTTGGAATATCGAGAAAGTGTTAAATAGTGAAATAGACGATTTAGTGTGGGAAGATTAAGGTCCTCAAAATATATTTTTCTATATATCAATTTATAGAAATTTACAAATGTACAAATATATACATCAAGTAAATGAGCTGATTACGATTTCAATAACATGTCAAAACTTGAAAAGCACTACTCATTAGTACAACTTCAATAAAAATTCTATAGTAGAATATCTCTAGGCCGTCTTCTTTTCAGACACTCGGAGGATTATCGGGAACAGAGTGGGAAGGAAGTTAGAAACTAATGGATTTGAGTGGTTATGGAGCTTACGATAAAAGAATTGGTATCTGGTTTGGGCTAAATGAGCAGCATAAGGAACATTATGGTCTTTATGGATAAGTTTATTGGTGACAAAGTAAAAGGGGCATGTAGGATTTTTCGGTGGATTTTGGATTGTAGGGATTGGATACGAGACGAAATGGATGGTATAGTAGAGCCCCAAAGCTCAACTCCGTCAATCCAAATAGGTAGAATCGGAGTCATGTAAATAAGTGTATTGTAATGAATTGGGAGCTGTGATCGTTTGTCTAGTAAATGTTGAAGTAGTTTGTAACGGCGAGCAGTTTCTTATCCCTTAGGTCTTCCTTAAAAATTAAACTTTTTTTTTCTTAAACTTCTTTTTTTTTGGTGGATTTATCACCAAATATTCCCTCCTCGATACCTTCACCTGAAAAACAATGTTGATTATAAATATAAAAATATATAGATAGTTCGAAAAGATTTAGTTTGAAATAAATGAACTGGAAAGTATAAGTAATAATTACAACCGTACTGCCATACTAAAGTATCGCAGTACTAGTAATTATCATTTATACTCATTATAAATTAAACAATTAAAAAAAAAAAAAAACTTTATTTCTAAAATGATTCTGGTTTCGTTTTTATTTTATGGACTCTTGGAAGTCCGTATCTGAAAAATAAAATATAATAATAATAAAGTTATGCAATTCCATAAACGTGAATTTAATTAAAAAAAAAAATCAAACGTATAAATCTACCTTCATTAAAGATGTTTGAACAGAAAACAACTTTATTTCTAAAATGATTCTGGTTTAGTTTTTATTTTATGGACTCTTGGGAGTCCGTATCTGAAAAATAAAATATAATAATAATAAAGTTATGCAATTCCATTAACGTGAATTTAATTTAAAAAAAAAAAAAAAAAAAAAAAAAAAAACGTAGAAATTTACCTTCATTAAAGATGTTTGAACAATTGCGTATTTTTACATTATTTTTCTTTTTTCTTCTCAACATTTCAAAATTTCTATTCGTTCTTCTTTTTTACTACATAAAAGTCGACCTTCAGTTTACTTTATTATCTAATCTAAGTTTTTAAGTGTGGATGTGTGTGTGGGTGTGCTGTGTACTGAACTCGGGAACCCAGGGGAGCGTTAGACCCCGCTAGTTGAGCACAACAACTAGCCCCTGTGGGATGTAAAATATTGTGACATAAAAGTACTTCAAAGAACCTATTTGAAATGCATTTGATTATAATAAGTTACTATCCGATCTGATTTGGAATATCGAGAAAGTGTTAAATAGTGAAATAGACGATTTAGTGTGGGAAGATTAAGGTCCTCAAAATATATTTTTCTATATATCAATTTATAGAAATTTACAAATGTACAAATATATACATCAAGTAAATGAGCTGATTACGATTTCAATAACATGTCAAAACTTGAAAAGCACTACTCATTAGTACAACTTCAATAAAAATTCTATAGTAGAATATCTCTAGGCCGTCTTCTTTTCAGACACCTCGGAGGATTATCGGGAACAGAGTGGGAAGGAAGTTAGAAACTAATGGATTTGAGTGGTTATGGAGCTTACGATAAAAGAATTGGTATCTGGTTTGGGCTAAATGAGCAGCATAAGGAACATTATGGTCTTTATGGATAAGTTTATTGGTGACAAAGTAAAAGGGGCATGTAGGATTTTTCGGTGGATTTTGGATTGTAGGGATTGGATACGAGACGAAATGGATGGTATAGTAGAGCCCCAAAGCTCAACTCCGTCAATCCAAATAGGTAGAATCGGAGTCATGTAAATAAGTGTATTGTAATGAATTGGGAGCTGTGATCGTTTGTCTAGTAAATGTTGAAGTAGTTTGTAACGGCGAGCAGTTTCTTATCCCTTAGGTCTTCCTTAAAAATTAAACTTTTTTTCTTAAACTTCTTCTTCTTTTTTTGGTGGATTTATCACCAAATATTCCCTCCTCGATACCTTCACCTGAAAAACAATGTTGATTATAAATATAAAATATAGATAGTTCGAAAAGATTTAGTTTGAAATAAATGAACTGGAAAGTATAAGTAATAATTACAACCGTACTGCCATACTAAAGTATCGCAGTACTAGTAATTATCATTTATACTCATTATAAATTAAACAATTAAAAAAAAAAAAACTTTATTTCTAAAATGATTCTGGTTTCGTTTTTATTTTATGGACTCTTGGAAGTCCGTATCTGAAAAATAAAATATAATAATAATAAAGTTATGCAATTCCATAAACGTGAATTTAATTAAAAAAAAAAAAACAAACGTATAAATCTACCTTCATTAAAGATGTTTGAACAGAAAACAACTTTATTTCTAAAATGATTCTGGTTTAGTTTTTATTTTATGGACTCTTGGGAGTCCGTATCTGAAAAATAAAATATAATAATAATAAAGTTATGCAATTCCATTAACGTGAATTTAATTTAAAAAAAAAAAAAAAAAAAAAAAAAAAAAAAACGTAGAAATTTACCTTCATTAAAGATGTTTGAACAATTGCGTATTTTTACATTATTTTTCGTTTCTTCTCAACATTTCAAAATTTCTATTCGTTCTTCTTTTTTACTACATAAAAGTCGACCTTCAGTTTACTTTATTATCTAATCTAAGTTTTTAAGTGTGGATGTGTGTGTGGGTGTGCTGTGTACTGAACTCGGGAACCCAGGGGAGCGTTAGACCCCGCTAGTTGAGCACAACAACTAGCCCCTGTGGGATAGTAAAATATTGTGACATAAAAGTACTTCAAAGAACCTATTTGAAATGCATTTGATTATAATAAGTTACTATCCGATCTGATTTGGAATATCGAGAAAGTGTTAAATAGTGAAATAGACGATTTAGTGTGGGAAGATTAAGGTCCTCAAAATATATTTTTCTATATATCAATTTATAGAAATTTACAAATGTACAAATATATACATCAAGTAAATGAGCTGATTACGATTTCAATAACATGTCAAAACTTGAAAAGCACTACTCATTAGTACAACTTCAATAAAAATTCTATAGTAGAATATCTCTAGGCCGTCTTCTTTTCAGACACCTCGGAGGATTATCGGGAACAGAGTGGGAAGGAAGTTAGAAACTAATGGATTTGAGTGGTTATGGAGCTTACGATAAAAGAATTGGTATCTGGTTTGGGCTAAATGAGCAGCATAAGGAACATTATGGTCTTTATGGATAAGTTTATTGGTGACAAAGTAAAAGGGGCATGTAGGATTTTTCGGTGGATTTTGGATTGTAGGGATTGGATACGAGACGAAATGGATGGTATAGTAGAGCCCCAAAGCTCAACTCCGTCAATCCAAATAGGTAGAATCGGAGTCATGTAAATAAGTGTATTGTAATGAATTGGGAGCTGTGATCGTTTGTCTAGTAAATGTTGAAGTAGTTTGTAACGGCGAGCAGTTTCTTATCCCTTAGGTCTTCCTTAAAAATTAAACTTTTTTTCTTAAACTTCTTCTTTTTTGGTGGATTTATCACCAAATATTCCCTCCTCGATACCTTCACCTGAAAAACAATGTTGATTATAAATATAAAATATAGATAGTTCGAAAAGATTTAGTTTGAAATAAATGAACTGGAAAGTATAAGTAATAATTACAACCGTACTGCCATACTAAAGTATCGCAGTACTAGTAATTATCATTTATACTCATTATAAATTAAACAATTAAAAAAAAAAAAAAAACTTTATTTCTAAAATGATTCTGGTTTCGTTTTTATTTTATGGACTCTTGGAAGTCCGTATCTGAAAAATAAAATATAATAATAATAAAGTTATGCAATTCCATAAACGTGAATTTAATTTAAAAAAAAAAACAAACGTATAAATCTACCTTCATTAAAGATGTTTGAACAGAAAACAACTTTATTTCTAAAATGATTCTGGTTTAGTTTTTTTATTTTATGGACTCTTGGGAGTCCGTATCTGAAAAATAAAATTTAATAATAATAAAGTTATGCAATTCCATTAACGTGAATTTAATTTAAAAAAAAAAAAAAAAAAAAAAAAAAAAAAAAAACGTAGAAATTTACCTTCATTAAAGATGTTTGAACAATTGCGTATTTTTACATTATTTTTCGTTTTCTTCTCAACATTTCAAAATTTCTATTCGTTCTTCTTTTTTACTACATAAAAGTCGACCTTCATTTTACTTTATTATCTAATCTAAGTTTTTAAGTGTGGATGTGTGTGTGTGGGTGTGCTGTGTACTGAACTCGGGAACCCAGGGGAGCGTTAGACCCCGCTAGTTGAGCACAACAACTAGCCCCTGTGGGATAGTAAAATATTGTGACATAAAAGTACTTCAAAGAACCTATTTGAAATGCATTTGAATATAATAAGTTACTATCCGATCTGATTTGGAATATCGAGAAAGTGTTAAATAGTGAAATAGACGATTTAGTAGTGTGGGAAGATTAAGGTCCTCAAAATATATTTTTCTATATATCAATTTATAGAAATTTACAAATGTACAAATATATACATCAAGTAAATGAGCTGATTACGATTTCAATAACATGTCAAAACTTGAAAAGCACTACTCATTAGTACAACTTCAATAAAAATTCTATAGTAGAATATCTCTAGGCCGTCTTCTTTTCAGACACCTCGGAGGATTATCGGGAACAGAGTGGGAAGGAAGTTAGAAACTAATGGATTTGAGTGGTTATGGAGCTTACGATGAAAGAATTGGTATCTGGTTTGGGCTAAATCAGCAGCATAAGGAACATTATGGTCTTTATGGATAAGTTTATTGGTGACAAAGTAAAAGGGGCATGTAGGATTTTTCGGTGGATTTTGGATTGTAGGGATTGGATACGAGACGAAATGGATGGTATAGTAGAGCCCCAAAGCTCAACTCCGTCAATCCAAATAGGTAGAATCGGAGTCATGTAAATAAGTGTATTGTAATAAATTGGGAGCTTTGATCGTTTGTCTAGTAAATGTTGAAGTAGTTTGTAACGGCGAGCAGTTTCTTATCCCTTAGGTCTTCCTTAAAAATTAAACTTTTTTTCTTAAACTTCTTCTTTTTTGGTGGATTTATCACCAAATATTCCCTCCTCGATACCTTCACCTGAAAAAGAATGTTGATTATAAATATAAAATATAGATAGTTCGAAAAGATTTAGTTTGAAATAAATGAACTGGAAAGTATAAGTAATAATTACAACCGTACTGCCATACTAAAGTATCGCAGTACTAGTAATTATCATTTATACTCATTATAAATTAAACAATTAAAAAAAAAAAAAAAACTTTATTTCTAAAATGATTCTGGTTTCGTTTTTATTTTATGGACTCTTGGAAGTCCGTATCTGAAAAATAAAATATAATAATAATAAAGTTATGCAATTCCATAAACGTGAATTTAATTTAAAAAAAAAACATACGTATATATCTACCTTCATTAATGATGTTTGAACAGAAAACAACTTTATTTCTAAAATGATTCTGGTTTAGTTTTTATTTTATGGACTCTTGGGAGTCCGTATCTGAAAAATAAAATATAATAATAATAAAGTTATGCAATTCCATTAACGTGAATTTAACTAAAAAAAAACCCCCCAAAAAAAAACGTAGAAATTTACCTTTATTAAAGATGTTTGAACAATTGCTTATTTTCACATTATTTTTCGTTTCTTCTTAACATTTCAAAATTTCTATTCGTTCTTCTTTTTTACTACATAAAAGTAGACCTTCAGTTTACTTTATTATCTTATCTAAGTTTTTAAGTGTGGATGTGTGTGTGGGTGTGCTGTGTACTGAACTCGGGAACCCAGGGGAGCGTTAGACCCCGCTAGTTGAGCACAACAACTAGCCCCTGTGGGATAGTAAAATATTGTGACATAAAAGTACTTCAAAGAACCTATTTGAAATGCATTTGAATATAATAAGTTACTATCCGATCTGATTTGGAATATCGAGAAAGTGTTAAATAGTGAAATAGACGATTTAGTGTGGGAAGATTAAGGTCCTCAAAATATATTTTTCTATATATCAATTTATAGAAATTTACAAATGTACAAATATATACATCAAGTAAATGAGCTGATTACGATTTCAATAACATGTCAAAACTTGAAAAGCACTACTCATTAGTACAACTTCAATAAAAATTCTATAGTAGAATATCTCTAGGCCGTCTTCTTTTCAGACACCTCGGAGGATTATCGGGAACAGAGTGGGAAGGAAGTTAGAAACTAATGGATTTGAGTGGTTATGGAGCTTACGATGAAAGAATTGGTATCTGGTTTGGGCTAAAATCAGCAGCATAAGGAACATTATGGTCTTTATGGATAAGTTTATTGGTGACAAAGTAAAAGGGGCATGTAGGATTTTTCGGTGGATTTTGGATTGTAGGGATTGGATACGAGACGAAATGGATGGTATAGTAGAGCCCCAAAGCTCAACTCCGTCAATCCAAATAGGTAGAATCGGAGTCATGTAAATAAGTGTATTGTAATAAATTGGGAGCTTTGATCGTTTGTCTAGTAAATGTTGAAGTAGTTTGTAACGGCGAGCAGTTTCTTATCACTTAGGTCTTCCTTAAAAATTAAACTTTTTTTCTTAAACTTCTTCTTTTTTGGTGGATTTATCACCAAATATTCCCTCCTCGATACCTTCACCTGAAAAAGAATGTTGATTATAAATATAAAATATAGTTAGTTCGAAAAGATTTAGTTTAAAATAAATGAACTGGAAAGTATTAGTAATAATTACAACCGTACTGCCATACTAAAGTATCGCAGTACTAGTAATTATCATTTATATTCATTATAAATTAAACAATTAAAAAAAAAAAACAACTTTATTTCTAAAATGATTCTGTTTTCGTTTTTATTTTATGGACTCTTGGGAGTCCGTATCTGAATAATAAAATTTAATAATAATAACGTTATGTAATTCCGTATTGAATATAATAAGTTACTGATTTGGAATATCGAGAAAGTGTTAAATAGCGAAATAGACGATTTAGTGTGGGAAGATTAAGGTGCTTAAAATGTTTTATTTTTTTTTAATCTTTTTCTTTTTTGGTGGATTTACCTTCCGTTCAAGAAATTATTATTTATATTCCTATAATTAATCAATACAAAAAAAAATATTTCGTACGACTATAATAATAATATTAATTATGTCCTTTATTTATTATGGGACCTTAAGTCTCTTAGTATAAAAAAAAATATGTATAATCAAGGGCCTTTAGAGCTTTAAAATAACATAATATTTTCATAACAAAGAAAAGGATAATAATAATAAAAAAAGAAGAGAAAGAAGATATTTATAATAAGTAACAGAAAATTGATAATAATTTGTTTACAAAAACAATAAGATTTCTTTAAATAAATTGTTTATACTTCTAGGTTATAGGTTATAACAACTAAATAGTGGCTATTTACAGTTTTTGGAAAACTGGATCAGGGTGGATAGTAGGTGGTTATGGAAGTGGTATTTGAATGTGGAAAGTGTAATTGAATGACGATTGTTGAGAGGGATGGAGTTCGAGAGAGTAGAGGATCGGGTTACGAAAGATCTGTAAAAATCGGATGAGCAATGAGCAGGTGCATCTAAATCTGATTGACGGAATCGGATTAGGCGATTAAGAATTAAGGAATTTAGTCGGAAAGTGGATCATGGGATTGAACAGTTTGAAAAAGAATGAATGCCAGGAAATATTGGCTACGGTAGGAAGGAATAAGCCACTTCAACTCCACATAAAACTGCGAAATGTGGGCGTCTCTCGGGATCCCAAAAATAAATTGGATAAAGCTGTTAAATAGTCTATTGATTCTGGCCACGAGATCCCTAGAAACACCAGTACACGAGCACAGCAATAATTAAAGTAGGAGAAGATGATAGAGGTTACTAGTAATATTCGGGATTCTAAAGGAAGAAGGTGGCGAGAGTAATTGAGACGTTTTAGGATAGGGATGGTGCGGCGGGAAAATTTTGTGATTTTCCCAAGATAGGGTTTCATCAAAAACGGCTCCAAGATTTTTGACCGAGAAGTAGAACTTGATAGGATGACTGTTCAAGAAAAGGGTGGATATAGAGGATATGATTTTTAAGAGGTTACTCGAAGCTATTGCAATTTCTTGGGCCTTTTCAGCATTTACATTTAGCTTGTTCCTCGATGCCCAGTTACAGATTCGATTCAGGTCTTCCTGGATCCTTTTAGTGGCTCCTTACTTTGTCACAAATAAATCTATCTATAAAGACCTTTATGTTCGATATGTTGCTGATTGGCCCAAATCAGATACCTATCCTTTCATAGTAAACCCCATAACCACTCAAATCTATTAGTCTCCCAACTTCACATTCAATATCTGATAACCTACCGAGGCGTCTGAAAAGATGATGGCCAAGAGACCCTCTAGTTTAAGTTTTTATTGTAGTGCTACTAGTGAGTAGTTCTCCACAAGTTGTTTACATGTTATTATATTAATGGTCCATAAATTTACTTGATCTATATTGTGTACTGTTGCAAATATCTATAAATAGTTTTTAAAAAAAACATGCTGTCACAGAATAGTGGAACAGATACACAAGGGGGAAAAAAAGATGATTCTTTATCCGTGAAGATTATATAATTCATTAAAATTGAATTTCTCTAAAGTAAGAACATATTGCAAGTATAACTTTTCACTTGTAATAAAATATATTTTTTTTTTAGATATAGAATCTACCAAATAAAGGAGAAAAAAAGAAACAAAGATCAATATATTAATCAGTTTAGCACTAGCAGCCGCAGTGTAAAGGTTAATTCTCTACTAAGTTCTGTTTTCTTATTTTCTACCCAGTTTTGTTCGTTTATTTTTTATTCATTCCATTATTTAACAAGTAGTGACATTTGTGAATCTAACAGTGCATAAAACTAGGGGTAAACTAGAAACTATGGGGGATCCGAGACCCAGTACTTCAAGTACAATATTCCAATAAACAATAGTTTTTCAGTATTTTCTCAACAAGATGACGAAGAATCCGAGTCAAATTCTGGCGAAAACACCACATAACTTAAATATTCCCCTATAGTAGTAAGCGCGACATTTAATAACTTTAAAGATATAGCGCTAGTAAAATCAAAAATAAATGACTTGAATATAAAATATAGTAGCAACAAGAGAATATTTTATGTACACACTGGAGAGGATTTCACCAATCTTAAGACTAAATTGAAAAAAAAAAACTTCAGTTTCAAAATTTTAGCTTTTACACTGTAAAATGTGGTAGAAAATGTTTTTAGCCCTAGAATTCCATTTCAGCACCCTCAAAACTCTGGAAACGTATGTATATATATATATATATATATATATATATATATATATATAGATACCAATTAAACAAATATATATATATATATATATATATATATATATATATATATATATATGTATATATATATACCTATTTATACTAATTAGGAGAAATAATTTGTTACTTTAATTATTATTAAAGTAATTATAATTATTTATTACAACTTAATATTTACAAATTTTTACATACA
This sequence comes from Euschistus heros, assembly GCA_003667255.2. Taxonomy (NCBI): domain Eukaryota; kingdom Metazoa; phylum Arthropoda; class Insecta; order Hemiptera; family Pentatomidae; genus Euschistus; species Euschistus heros. The sequence goes on from RCWM02000512.1 coordinate 513,082, forward strand.
GAACCACATATAAGATTTGATTGTTATGTATTTTCAATTTTTGTTTTATTTTGCAGTTGAGCATGTTAAAATATGATTTTGGTAGTTGATATAAAAACGTTATAGCAATAAATGCCTCACTACCGTTGCTGACTGGATTTTGTTGAATATCATGAAAATGAAATTCTATGGTAATAAGCTTCAGTTATTAGAACAACCCAGGATTACAAAACGGATTAGAGATGTGTTCTGGGTTCGAAAAATAAAATAAAAATTGTAAGTACTTAACAATCAAATCTTATATGTGGTTCTGTCTGTATATTATGTAAATATTAAGTTGTAATAAATTATTATAATAATAAATAATAAATAATTATAATTACTTTAATAATAATTAAAGTAACAAATTATTTCTCCTAATTAGTGTATATATATATATATATATATATATATATATATATATATATATATATATATATATATGTAAATAGACCCGGTTGTCTCCTCTAGATTGATTCTCAGTGCCAGGCTACAGAATTTACAGGAAAAATAGAAATCGAGCGGGGGCTGATTTTGGTGTGCTTCGATTTTCCTCACACATTCAGACCCATCAAAAATTTGAAATATGCTGAGGCGATTGGGGTAGATTTTCAAATCAACTGTAAAAAAAATAATGGCAGTACCAATTTATATACCTCCAAATAAGTTATTTTTTTCAGATCTTTTAAACATTTTTAAAAAACAGAAACGAACATTAGTTTTCGGTTATCTAAACTCTAAAAATGTGGAATGGAACCGCCATAATAACAATATAAATGGTAAAATTCTCAATGAGACACAATATTAAATTACATAGTTCGAGTGAACCTACATACATTCCAACTCAGGCACGTTACAAACTAAGCATTATAGATTTATCTTTCACCCAAAACGTTAATAATCTTTCTCGTCTCGTTTCGTTACCTTACCTTAATTCATATCACAAAGCAGTGATTTTTCGAATCGAAAAAAAATGTAAAAAACCACTAACCCACCTATGAAATACATGTTTCAAAAGGCCAACTGGAACTTATTTAGGTTAATAGTTGACAAACAATTATACAGAGTGAGTACCTCTTAGTGTAAAAAAAATCATCATTCACCGTTTTTCGAAAAAAGCTATCAGCAAAACGTCAAATCACACAAAAAATTGAAAATTGAATCAGCTTTCGAATGATATGTTAAAAGTAATGAATGATTCTGTTTCGATTTCATGGAGAAATTTACTTTTTTTTATGTATTTATTGAAATTTACAACTGTATTTACAGTATGAACATACAGTACATCAAGTAAATATGATGATAATGATAAAAATGACTCGTCACTTGTTTTTAAAGCAATTACCCATTGGTAGCACTTCTACAGGCTCTATATAATGAGATACTATATTAGAAGGTCTCGAGGCCGTCTTTTTTTCAGGCACCTCGGAGGGTTATCTGGAATGGATTGAGAAGCAAGTTGTGACACTAATGGATTTGAATGGTTGTGGAGTTTGCTGTGACAAGATAGATATCTGGTTTGAGCTATGTCAGAAACGAAAGGTATATTAAGATCTTTGTGGATAAGTTTGTTTGTGAAGAAGTAAAGAGCATTTAGGATTTTTCTAAGGATTTTGGATTGTAAGGATTGGATACGAGATGAATTGGATGGTTTAGTGGAGCCCCAAAGCTCCACTCCGTATGTCCAAATTGGTCTACTTACTGTTATGTATATGATTATTTTTTAATTGATTGGAAGGTTTGAACGTTTGTCAGGTAAATGTTGAAGTAGTCGAAAACGACGGGCAGTTTCTTGTCGTTTTAGTCTTGTATGTGGATTCTAAGTAAGACGTTTGTCCAAGTGGAGTCCTAGGTAGCGGACCTGTTCAACGAGGATTAGTGGGACATCATTAAAGGATACCGTAGGACAGGAAGTCGTAGGTTTACGACGAAGGGTAAAGGTTATTTGATGGGATTTATTTTGATTCTCCATTTTCGACCCCATTCTTGAAGGTTTGTGATATGGGATTGGAGTATCTGGGAGGCAATAAAAGGATCATTGTTTACTGATAACAAACAAGTGTCATCAGCATACGTGGTGAGGATGGTGCTAGGATTTGTCGGGATGTCAGCTGTATACACCGTGTAGAGGATTGGACCTAGGATACTTCCTCGAGGAACACCTGCGGATTGGGTAAAGAGAGAGGAATAGGAAAAGTTATGATTAACTTTAAAAGTTCTATCACTGAGGTATGAGCGGATAATAAGGAAATATGTAGAAGGTAGGAATTTACGGAGTTTGTAAAGCAGTCTTCGGTGCCAAACTCGGTTAAATGCTTGTTCTACATCGAGAAAGGCTCCCGTGCAGTACATTCCGCGCTCCAATGCGGAGGAGACAACGTCCACCACACGATGACATTGCTGGATTGTGGAATGTGATGTTCGGAATCCAAACTGGTGATCTGGGATAATGTGGTTGGAATCTAAGATAGGATACAAGCGTTTTAGGATAAGTTTTTCTAGGATTTTACCCATGATTGGCAAAAGGGAAATAGGACGATATGAGGAAGGGTGTTCCGGTGGCTTTTTGGGCTTAGGTATCATTTTTACTATGGATAATTTCCAAGGATCAGGAAAATATGTTGTTCAAAGTACAGCGTTATATATGAATGTTAGGAATAGGATGGCTTTCCGAGGAAGGAGTTTTAGGATATGGGATGTAACAAGGTCATGTCAAGGAGCTTTCATTGTGGGCAATCTTTGGATGATACTTGATATTTCTGAAGGATGGAATGCTTTAGAAGGGACATTTAATTCTGTTTCAATACTTTCAAGGTGATTTGAGTTAAGGATATCAGGATGGGGTTTAAAGGTATTAAAAAGGTGCTGACCGAAAATTTTGAAAAATTTGAAATTTTTACAGTTCAGGAGTTTTTTGGTGGCCATCCATAAGGATTTGTCAGCCGTGTTAAGGTTTTCAGTATATTTATATTAATTTTGAATTTTGAATATTTTTATTTCTGTTTTTAGTTTGTTAGTCAATTTGTTGTAGTTATTTTTGTCTCATGGATATCTGGTTCTGTGCCACCTGGCTCTTGCTTTTCGCTTTTCTCTCAAAAGGATGCGAAGATGTTGTGGCAAATTACTCTTCTGTAGAAATGCGATCGGTTTGTGAAGTGGTTCTCCGTCAGTAAGGCAATATCAATGTTATTATAATAAAGAAATATGTCAAGTTCGTCTCGGTGGTTATGTACTCCATTCGCATTCCACAAAATGATGGTCAGGGGCTTTGTGCTCATTGTGGAATATTGAATGAGACTTGATAAAGGACTGTGGTGAGGAGTGAAATGAGAGGTGCGATCGTTTCGTTTAGCTCGGATAGGAAGGATGATAGGATTATATTGGTGTCTGCTGGATTTGTGACAAGATTTGGTTCGGAGAGCTGTGATGGAGGGTTGTATCTAGGAATGCTAGGGATTTGAACCCATCTTGGGGTGCTAGGAACAGTGTCAACTTTTAATAATGTTTCGGTTGGAAGGTTTGCTGTAGAAGTTTGAATTGAAACTGGGTGTTGCCTTTGGGGTAGTAGCTTTACTCGGAGAGGAAGATGATATGGAGGAATGTCCTGACTAGGAAGTTGAGGAGGAAGTTGAGTTTTGGGAGGAACAGGTTGTGGTTGGGAGGTTTGAGGGGCCTGATGTCGAGCCTGAGGATTTCCTATTATGTTTGAAGGGTATTCGGTGGAGGGTATTTGGAGGATCTATAAGTTTTGTTTCAGCTTCATGAGAGTTGTGCCGTCGATTTTTCGAAGCTGCATTTAAGTATTTTTGCCTTTGTAGGTTTTTGTGCACGACGCACCCTCTGTAATTTGCCGGGTGATCTTCATCGCAGAGGACGTATTTTGCGGGCGTTTCCCTAGTCTTTAGTCAAGTTTCTGTAGCGTGTGGTCCAGCACATTTGACGCTCCTGGCTGGATGGTGGCAGTATGATTTTGTATGTCCTAGACTTTGACATCTAGTACATTGCACAATTGCAGGTTTTTGTTTTGACTGCTCAAATCGCACCACTGAGTAGCAGAGTCTGGTGATTTTAAATATTTCAATATTGTTGCTGGCAGGTTCCAAATCAACATAGCGGTAGAGGAAATTTTTGTGGAGGGTGGACCACGCACGAGATGTTTCTAACATTGTGACCAATCTCTTCTATGTCCTTCTTGATATATTCTGCTGGAGTGGTATTATGAAGCCCTCTTAAGACTACTCGGTACGCTTTATCTTCTTTTAGCTGGTATGAATAAAAGTTTTTGGTAGTCAGGAAATGAATAAGTTTTTTATAATGGTCTTTATTCGTGGTATTAATTTTTGTTTCTCTTACACGAGAAAAACAATTAAAGTTCGTCTGACCAAAAAGTTTTGATATTTCTTGACAAAACGGCCAGAACTCCTGTACGTTAGAGACAAAAACTGGTGGTGGTGGAGGTTCGGAAAATTCTTTAGTTTGTTGAGATGGCTCGGTAGGATGTTCTTCCAGGGCCGAAAATTTATTGCTGGTGGGGATTGTAACTATAGATTGATCTATTTTTGTGGTTGCAGTGGTTTTACTGCGAGTTGTAGGAGGTGTTGATACCTGTTTCCCTTTGTTTTTTTTTGATTGGTGAGTTTCCGGCAGATCCAGGGGCAGTGTTCCGATGTCGTTTTTGTAACATCCTTTGAGAAAGGTATTGGGAGTCTGACACGCTAATTTCAGACATTGGTGTCTCTTCCTCTGATTCAGAATCCTCTATCTCCATTTTATAATAAAAAATAAAAATAAAGCTAAGTAATAATTAAAATTAAAATTATTCTTACTAATTAAAAATAAACGGATATAAAATAAAGAAAAAATTAAACATTTTTCTAATAAAAAAATAAATATATTTGTAGAGACGGAGCCTCGAACTCAGAAAATGAGTTATAAGTCCAGAGCCTACGCCTCGAGCTACAAGTGAATAAAGTGGTGGGTGGCTAAAGTAATATTTAGCTCAAACTGGAGTGCCGGCAAGTAAGAGACTGTCACTCGTGGATAGCCTGTACATCACGTGCACCAGTTTTCTCACTTGTAATTGTTAATTTAAGCACTAACCTGATTTCACAATTATCACAATATTGTTCCGTGTAATATAAAACGTACGTACACAAGTTTGCACAACAGTAGGTAGCCTAATACCATTAGGAACAGTTTAAAGCCAGAGCGATAACGGGAGTGAACTGCTGTTTCGGCCATGACAATTAAACTCAAATTTACTTTTAAAGCCAAAAAATCATGATGTTCTCATTTGGCATACAAATCAGTTATTTGTGTAAACAAAACATTATGACAATCCCTTAATGGAAATGTGCGTTTTAAACGTAATAAACTTTTCATTGGAGTACAAAACAAAGAAAAAAATTATTGTTTAGTAAAAAAGAAAAATTGTCAATGAGGGACACCAGGTCAAAGGATCTGATGTTATTATATTTCTTTCTTTCTTTATTTTTTAGTAGATTTTCAATGGAAGGTTTAAAACTCAATACGTAGAAATGCCTTCCCCTGTAAAAACTGTCTATAAAATTCACCTCAAAAAGTGGAATTCTTCAACACAATCTGCATTTAGAAGCTATCGGAAAAATTGAGGCCTATGTTCATTATCATTGGGTTTTAAACCTTACAATGAAAATCAAATAAAATAAATTTAATGCTAAATTCGACGATTGTGGTCAATGTGAAAAAAATTTAAACAAAATGGAAATATTACAGCTTTTATGGTAAAAAACGTGGTTTTCTCAAAAACATTTTTGTTTTATCATTTATCTGCAACGGATGGGAACAGAAAGGTGAGGTCTGCGACATTTTTGATCCAGTTTCACCCAATTTTTTTTTTTTTTTTACACTAAGAGGTACTCACCCTGTTAATATATCAATCCCATCATTAAAACACCCAATGACAGCCAAGATACTATTATAACCCTAAACACGGTAATCAAAAGTGCCATATCCCGAACAATATCTCAAACACCCAAAAAAAATTCCAAATTGAAGAAATTCCGCTCTACCTCAAAATCCTACGATCAATAAAAAATAAAATCAGTTTAAAAAAACAAAAATCATAAAATTATCTCCAAGAGATTGCATTCTTTCGTTAAAAAATCAATTAAATAAATGTAGGAATGAAAAAAAGTCCCAAACTTTCAACCAATTTCGCTCTGGAGACAAATATTTGTGGCGTATCCATAAAATATTCATTAATCATTCCCAAAACATACCTCCAATTAAACATGATACCGGGTTCATTTACTCCGAAAAAAATAAAAATAGAATTAATGGCACAATACCTTGAAACGATTTTAACGAAAAGAAGCATACTACTGCTCGATATCGAAAAAGCTTTCGACAAAGTATGGCACACGGGTCTTATTTATAAACTAATAAATTATAATTTCCCACCCTATATCATTCACCTTATTGAATTTATCTTAGCAATAGACCCTTCTTTATTACTATGAACAATAACAATTCGTCAACCCACTACCTTTCAGCGGATCTTCCTTAAGGCTCCTGTCTTTCCCTAACCTTATTTAATGTATATATATCCGATCTTACTCACATCGATCAGTAGAATGATCATTGTATGCTGACGACACCGCAATATATACATCTTTCTTCCGGATCGATACAATAGTAAACCGTTTACAGCCCTCCTTAAAAAGTTCAGCATTTATTTGGAAAAAAGGAAGATTAAAATAAATGCACCAAAAACACAAGCCATTATATACAAAAAAAGAAGCCTACTCATGGCTCAGAACATAATTATAAACGGAACAACGATATCTTGGGCACAGTCTATCAGTTACTTAGGCTTAGAACTAGACAAATCAGAACAGAGCGAAGTATCATCTGTAAAATGAAACCGTATTTCAACAGGCTATCTCATCTATCTGCGAAAATTGATATTATATAAAACTGTTCAATATCTATACTGGAGCTATCTATACCTGCAACTCTAATTATAGAAAGTTAGAAGTTATCCAAAACACTTGTACGAAAATAATAAATAACTACCCGATGTACACCAGAAAGCACATTTATTGTGCTGAAAATCAAATTAAATAATTCTTAAAAAGTACGATCAATTTAATTAGTTTTAGTTTGAAATACATTCCTTACATACATTCCTTACTCACAATCAGTCGAGGCTATTTGATTCCTGTCGTCTTTCGGCCTAATAGTTTTATTCATGAATATTTTTCATAATCTGATCGTTATTCAGTGTAGCTACGTGCACAACTCTCCAGTCTGCCTTTCTGGAAAAAGTTGAGATGTTCCCGACCATGATTTCCTTTTTCTTTTCAGCGTTCGTTCAATGCCTTTTAACTAAGATCCTTTGTATTATTCATAGTTTTTCATTATTAAAAATTTGAATTATATAAATTAAGACTAAACAATAAAATGATATATGATATTTCTTTTTGATTTATTTTTTAACGAGATAATAATGAAGTTAAATAGGGAACAATTGATCAATGATGTACTGGTGACAATATTTTTTTAATTCATAGGGAATTTTTATTAGAACCCTAAATATAGTTTTATTAAATCATTGAATTAGGCAACAGTAGAATTATGAAATATTTGTTATCCTCTTAATGTTGTTAGCTGATTAAGTATGCATATTATTCCTATAATCAGTTCTGATATTGAACTATACTTGAATAAAAATATTTGAAAAGTATCAATAATAATTACAGCTATACAACTATATATCATTATCGTTGTACATGTAATTATCATTTCAACTTATGAGAAAAAACGCAATTAAAATGAAAATCGTTTATTTAAAAATAAATATTTCTTCTTATCTTTCTTCTTCTTGTTTTTCGTTATGCCTTATCTAAAATATAAAAAGAGATTATTAGAGTTATGAAACTCAAAGAATATGTACAATACAATAAAAATTAATATAATTACCTTCATGAATAACGGTTAATTGATTTTAATAAATTTTCTTAATACTTCGTTTCTTTAGTTTTGGTTTTTCGTATTTTCGTTTAACTATTCGAGTGATTTTGAGGTAACTTAATTTATATATCTTGTTTAACATTTCCTCCATTTGTTATCGAATTTATCTCAATTTCTTTTGCAATTTCCTTGATAATTTGTATCCATCTTACTGTTGTATAACTGATATAGGTTTTCTCGTAATGTTATAATTATAATTACAATATCTGAAACAGAAAAAAATAAATCAGTGTTTAAGTTTTCATGAATGAACGTATGTATGAGTGTATTGGTTAACGAGTGCACTTATCAGTCAGTGTGTTTGCGTGTCTCCACACTCAAACTCCAACCCAATTAGTTCACTACATTAACTAACCCTATTGGGTTAGTGATAGATAGAAATACAGACGTATTGCATAAAAAAATATTGAAAATGTAAAAAAACATTATTAACACAAAATATTTTTATAAGCTCTGGAAGACTGAATTAGCAGGGGAAACTTGCTACTTTAATAACTCTCTCTCTCTCTCTCTCTCTCTCTCTCTCTCTCTCTCTCTCTCTCTCTCTCTCTCTCTCTCTCTCTCTCTCTCTATATATATATATATATATATATATATATATATATATATATATATATATATATATATATATATCGTTTCGAGCAACATGAACAGAGCTAGAGAGTATAAAAAAATCCCACACTTAAATAATGTAAGCAAAACGTGATTTTTTTCATTCAAACCACTAGTAGTTTCTAAACAGTATGTCCTAATGACAAATATTATGTAACAAAAAATATTTTCGATTAAATTTCTGATTAGAAAACTATCGTCAAATTTTTGATCCGAGCAACACGGTAGTTTAGTGTTTGCAGTTACAAGCTTCTATTAACTTAAAATTTAGCAATAATGGGCACTTCGTTTAACTAGTAGCCCAATTAAATCACTTATTTTGCAAGAGAAAGATATATTCAATTAAAAAAAGAAAAAAAAAATTACAACTACCGGATTAGCGACCGATACTAGTCGTAAGTTATTTGAGAAGGCATCATTTACTGAAGTATAAATTTTACATAATCCATGCTTTTATTATTATTTCTCCATCTAGATCTGACATATAGGGCGATAAAACAGCCCTAATCCTCTATAATTGCAGGAATCCTTACAGCTTCCGAATCCACTTTCCCCCGCGCCACTAAATGACCGAGAGCACATTACAAATGCCTTTAGTGCCCCATTAATGCCGTAGGATAAGGATTAAGGAAGCGGTCCAACCGTCTCAGTTCACTTTTCGGTAGTTTAAACACTTTAGTGAGCACAGATCGTCAATATTATTGCTCAAAGCAGGCTTTAAAAACGTGTACGACTTTATTTTGATGTTTAAGTAATTAGCGGTTTCATGAATTTGATTGTATAAGGTAATAACTTTAAAATAATGAATCAATAATTGTAAAAAAAAGTTAGACAGGGTAAATTACTAGTTATAGTTCAGGGAAATAGTTTGTTTAAAAGGGAATTTGTTTGATACAGTTTTTACGATGATATATTTGGTTAGATGTATAGATTCTCAAAAGTTTATTCTATTGACTGTACGTTGACCATCCCCCCCCCCCCCCCCCTCTGTCGTGACGACTATGAACACAACCACTCGATGCACTCATTTACAAACTTTGTAGTAACTTATTAGTTTAAAAAACAGTCATGAAATGATAGTTTTAATCAACACAAATATTTATCGAGTATAATTTATAGCCGCACTTCTGTTTGTTTGTTTTTTTCTACATAAGCATTAACGACATAACTACAATATTTTAACTATCCCCACTAAAAGTAAATAAATTAAAACAAATCGGAATGAATTTTTCGTCAGTTATCTTCTTTTGACATTTCCAGTTTTCTTTAAATAGGAGTAGCCACCCGCGAAGTTTTTATAAGACGTCAGGTCAAATATGACCATTGCCAGCAAAAGATGTAATATTAAAGCTTTAATATGACGTAATCAAACTAATAGAAGAAATTATATTTTTTCTTTTTTGGCAAAAAGAAGGATTGTAACACCAAAAAAAAATTGAAACGGATAGGGGTGACCATTAATTATATCTCATATTTTTATAAACCGGTTATTGTCAGTTGAAAATTACTATTAATTAAAATGAGATAGTCCAACATAATGGTGCTTGTATGAAAGCCTGAATTCTAATGAAAAGCTACATACCTCAACAAATAAAAATTTATGAAGCAATTTCAGATTAATTCTTAAGACTCCTATCCTCCTCAAAAAAAAAAAAAAATAAATAATAAAGAAAAAGGAGCAATATCTTACTGTTTAACAAAATATTAAGACACTATTAGGGGTAAATATTTTGAACGGCTATTGGAAAGGGATGGGAGTTGTTTCATTAGTAAATGAATCTTAAACTTTTTTCTGAAATATATCACAAATAAGTGGAGTAGTTCCTCATTATTGTGAAGATTGTATCAGCTTGTTGATGACTGGTGGGGTGAGCATGGCTGGTGATTTCAACTAGTTGAATCTTATACCCTTATTATTTGGTAGTCTGATTAATAATATTTTTTTTAAATGATTATTTTTTTAATTGCTACAATAATTATTTTTGTAAAGAAACTAAATAAATATAATTAGTAGTGAGAAAAAAATAAACGATCTCTAGTTTGTATCAAGGATCAAAGCAAGGAAACATGGTCATGTTTTCTAGATAGCCATATATTTACATTCGGGTAGGATCAGTATGTAAAATAATTTTATGGTTATAGCTAATATAGATTTATGATAAGTAATTTAGGTAATCTAGTGTATGTAATCTCACCTAACTGGTGTGGTTGATATTACGTGCCAACACCAAGTCTATACAAGAAGCACTATGTGTTGTACTGGAATTTTTGTTATTAATGATTCACACTAGAATAATAATTATAATAATAACAATAATATTATATTTTGTTATAAATGAGCCACTCTAGACTGCAGTGTTACCTTAGAGTGGGAATGTGATGTTAAAAATATAATTATAATTGAGTAACAATAACAATTGTTACGACAGGTAATTGACTGTCACACTCTTAAATCCAGTAAGTCCCCGTAAAAACATGTACCATGATAATAAAGATTTTTTTCTGAAATAAATAAAAATAGGTAAATACGAGATCTATAACGGAAGTGGTCAAGCAAACAGATATTAAAATCCTTTTTTCTTTTAGAAAAGCATCAAGGTTATTTCTATTAGTAAATGAAATGAAAGTGTATTGTTGGAACACTAGCTAAATAACTTAAAAATATTAAATGTCGAAACAGTTGATAAACGTATTAAATACAGTAAATATCCCGGCTATTAAAGAAAATTAATAATTAAGTTATTAAACTGTAAACTATACGGATCGCAATTTATTAGAGCATATCCACAAAATATACCGAAGAAATGTATAAAATATAAACTGAATGTTCTGTTGTTATTTATGTTAACTACAACAATTGTTAAAAGCTGTAATTAAATAGTTTTTATTTTTTTGTTCAACACTATACTGAAAATATTTGCGTTTCATTTTTTTCGCGTGTATATATATTTTATTTTTATTTTTTAGATTTTTTTTAATTTTTACTACAGAAGAATGTTTTTATTTATTTTCAATCCAGGAATGTATATTTTTAATTTTTGACATCTTCATCCCTAAGCAGATTTCCTGGCAAAATCTTGACTCTTTAACTCCTCAAAGCATAGATCCTTTACTTGATACGTTATCCCATTCCTTAGAGCCCAGATTTTCAAATAAAAAAAAAAAGTAAATCAAAAAAAAAATTTTCCACTTTGGATTATACCATAAAAGATGTATAAATATAGAGAAAAAACTAAGTAAAAATATTTAAATCAGATAAATTGTTAATTCCAGTAGCTTCGAATTCAACATCAATAACATTTTTATTAACATTCATATTCATACCAGTGTTTGCTAATAATTACATTTATTAAGATTATCATTAATTATTAATGATACGTTTTAACTATTTCTATAAAATTATAACTCATTTATATTCATTTAGATTGCAAAATTTAGTTTTATGTTGTTTCTTATTACGATGTTTCGTTTATATATAATATTAATTTATATAATATTATATATAATATTAATAGATACGTAATTCTGAAAAGAGCAATGGATTTCTAACAAATCAAAAATCATTATTTAATTTTAATAATAATTTAATAATAATAATAAATTAATAGTTTAATAATAATGATTTAGTTGATAATAATTATTTGTATGTTAATGTTAATTAGCCTTTTGAAGAATATATTTATATGATTATTACTTCGATAAGAATTTTAACTTTCAGATATGTTTATCATGCTTAATAAGTTTAAGGATTAAATTGTTGTGTTCGTTATTTTTATTTTAAGCTTTTATTATGCTTGCTGTTTAAACAATTACATTTTATCAACGAAACTAAAGAATCTATAAATTAAAACTAATTATTTTATTTTATTTTTGTAACAATTCAATTCAAACAAAACAAGGTATGATCATTTTATTTAATGACCTGTTAATCACTAGAATCGAAATATTAAATATAAAGCTAAAGGCATAAACGATTTCACAGATTTAAGTTTAAATTTAAATGCATCAACATATAGAAGAATCAAATAATTATAAAAAGGGGAAATACTAAAATCAATTTTACCAAACCGTTCAGGAAACGCCGATACGAATTAAACATTTATGCAAAATCAAATATCGCCTCATTATTAGAAAACCCAAATGAACAAATAGAAATAATAGATAACTATCATTTAGGCAAAACTAAGCATAGGGGTATAAATGAAACGTATGAAAAACTTAAAAAAGAATATTATTTTCCGAGTATGCAAAATAAAACAGCAGAGTATATTAATAAATGTGAAACTTGTATAGTTACAAAATATGACCGTAAACCTATAAAAACCAAATTTCAAATTACACCTACGCCAGAAAGACTGTTCCAGGAAATAATGATTGATATTCTTAATTTTAACAATGCAATCATTTTCACAGCAGTCGACACCTTCTCAGAACATTTATTTGCCCAGACGTTACAATCAAAAAATGCAATTAATATCTGTAATGCGTTAACTAACTACATGACGTACTTTCCCACACCTCTACAAACATCCTTAGACCAAGGGACGGAAATGAAAAATAATTTGGTAAGACAATTTTGTAAAGAAAACAACATTCCCTTGCATTATACTTCAGCCAGTCATTCAAATTCGCTAGGATTATTAAACAGGGTTCATTCTACTTTAAATGAGTTATTAAGAATAATAGGGAAGGAGAGAGATAAGTGTTCAATGCAGCAAAAATTAAGATTATCAGTAATAGCCTACAATAATACTTTAAACAATAACCCAAAACTAACACTCAAAGAAATTACTTTCGGAACCTCCAGATTAGAATCAGACAAAAATATTGTATTAAAATATCATAAGGATCAGGAACTACTACACAAATTAATTAGAGCTAAAATAAAAAATTAAAAGGAAATAAGAACTGAAAAATTGAATAAAAATAGAGAAGACCCTTTAGATATTCAAAAACAATTAGGATACATAGAATATTTAAAAAATAATCAAGCAAAAATAAAAAGTAGGGACAAGTTTAAAAAGGTAAATGTACTAGTAAAAGATAAAAGACCAATTAAAACTCATATTGAAAATATTAAAAGGCCCACTAGGAAAAAAAAGGAAAAGTGGAAAAGGAAAAAAACAATCTATTTCAGACGACGATAATGAATCCATTCGCGTGAATATTTCGGATGCTTCGGATAATTACGACTCGGATGACTCAGATAATGGTTCTAATCAAAAATACTTAATTTTATTTAAACAACATTAAAATGTCTTAAAAATCTTTTATTTTAAATATAATAAATACAATGGTATTAGGAGTAATGTTTGGTAATGTTTATGTTATATTGAAAGAATTATCTGTATTTATATTAAACTGACAATGCTGTAGTTATTTTAATAAAGTCTGACTTTTGTATTTTGCTGCAAAATATTATGTCCAATGTTAATAATGTAAAAGATCATTCTAATTATAATTTTATTTCACAGTAATATTCTGTTTGATTTATTTTTGTAATTAATATTTCGTATTCACTATAATAAATATTAGGATACTATTATTTTGACTGATCGTTGAGAAAAGTATGTATTTTATTTTTGAAATTATTATAAACTGTAATTAAAAGAGTATTTGAATTATTATTTTTATTGTGTAATTTTGAATTTAGAAGTATTATTTGCAATAGAAGAAATTAATTCAAAGATTCTTATTTTATTTTCCTTTTGTTCAAATAATATATTGTTTAGTATTAGGGAATATTATGTTATCTTTTTGTACTTTAGCATGTAAGTAACCTAATGTATTTTTGTAAATAGTTTAAGCTTATTGTTAATATTAAGAAATTGACAAGGTCTAATCCTTTTGTTTATAGAAAAGTTGATTTTGTATAAAATCTTATTCCAGTACAGAGATTATTCTTTTTTTTTTTCAAATGTATAAATCCTAACTTAGTAAACAGGAAATTCAAAGTCTAATCCTTTTGTTTTTATAAAGCCCTAGAGCATTTATAGACGTACAAGGTCTAATCCTTTTAAGTGTTGGATAATACGAAGTTTAATCTTTTTATTTATGTAAAACTATAGATAGTTCAAATCCTAAACTTGGTACACAATATATAATCCTTTTATTTTTATATAAATTTAGGTTATAAGGTCCAATCCCTTTTATTCATAGAATGTTATGACTTACAATTAGTGTAAAATGTACAAGGTTCAAACCTTTTATTTATTTAACTTGAATTGTATAAAATCTCACCTATTCACACTATGATATTTGTTCCATCGGAACTCGGGGAGGAGGACTTATGTAGACCTTAATTGGAATAACAATATAAATAAAATGTATGATATCCCCTCTCCCAAGAATCCTATAAAAGGCCACCCCCACCTGGCCTCGTAGACACTCTGCCGTCGTACGTTGAGACGTACAGCTGTCATACTCGAAGTTCTGTATTAAGTTATAAATTGTGCTTGTATCTTGATCAATGTATGTACTTCACAATAAAGCCTCTTTTTAAAAACTCCAAACCGCGATCATTTTATTTATATATATATATATATATATATATATATATATATATATATATATATATATATATATATATATATATAAGTTAAATAGACTGAAGAACAAAACTTTAAAAAAAAGAAATAAAAGGGATAATGAAACGCACGTAATGACTGTTAAAGAATAACTGGTTTATTGCTCTGATGCAGCTCTATTTATACAAGTACATTGTTTGTTGTGACTAGAGATAGGATTAAGGCTAATACTAGCCTGCTTCGGACCTTGACTTCCCCCCGCCAGTTTATGACCATCCTTCATAAACTTTAACTTTGGGCACTTAATACCAATACGGTATTAAGGAGTCCAGAGACTAATCCCCTCATGGTCAAAGGCCGAAGCAGATAGCGATACATAAACAACCTAATCCTATCCTGTCCATAGTTCTACCAACTAATTCTCTACACATATTAAAGCTACTATCTTAATTCTCTATGATACAAAGTACAACAAAAGAAAACATTACACCATAATCCTTAACCTAACATAGTACAAAATTAAAACTTTATTTACATTATAAAAACAATACTTAAACTTAACTTACAACTAAACATTCATCCAAAACTAAAATGAACTCCTTTTAAAATAAAACGAACGCACACTCACACACACACACACACACAAAAAAAAAAAAATTTCCTCTGTACAAAAATAATAAATCTCTTTCCTCTTATTTACAACTCCACATTACCTCTATTATATACAATAAAATTAATTTCACCTCAAGAAAATTTTCTCAAAAATTAAAAAAACATTTTTCTACAACAAAAAAAAAAAATTTACAAAAATAAAATTCTTCTTCCGTTGCTGGCAACGGACCACTCGCAGATCAGGGTATAACCTGTTCCTCAATAGGAATTCTCAATTGTTCCACATGTACATTTCTCCGCTTCCGCGGCTCTTTGACGCTCTCCAGCGTCACCACGTTGTGCTCTCTAATGCAGACTACCCGGAATGGCCCTTCATACCTACAAATCTCCTTCCCTCGGTTCGTACTCTTTTTCCTATAGACGACCATCCCGATCTTGATTTTCCCCGCTACATCCCTTACCTTTACGTTTTCCCTTTCAACCCTTTGTCTCTTCTCTTTGAGTATGCGCTCACGCGCCTTCCCCCATAACTTACCGAATGCCCAACGTCGGTTGGTAATAAAATTTATCATTTCCTCCCCTACTACGGTGTCGCGGAAGTCCCGGCGTCGCTCCCGGAGCCTAAAGACGATCTCCACCAGCGAATATCCCGTCGAGCTATGGATGGAACCGTTATACGCCGCAACCGCCTTCTCCATCGCGATGTCCGGCTCTAGTCCCTTCTCAACCTGATATATTCGCAGGTGGTCACTAAGGGTCCCATGAAGCCTCTCAATCCCCCCTCTGCCCTTGGGATGCCCTGGGGTATTAATATGCCACTTAATATCTAATTCTTTGGCCTCCGCCCTGACCACCGCGTTGTCGAATTCTAAACCTCCGTCCGACGTGATGCGATCCGGGATCCCGTATGATCTGAACCAACCTCTTAGCGCCCCCAATACCGCCTCCGCCGATTTGGACTGCACGAGATGAGCTAGGGCATATTTACTGAATACGTCGAGGATAGTAACCCACTGGTACCCCCGCCACTTAAACGTATCCACTTGGAGGTCCGATAAGGGGAACGCTACCGTAGGTGTCTCTTCCTGTACCCACCCTGGGGGGTGCCGGTCGTATTTCGTGGTGAGGCATACCTCGCACGACCCAATGACCTCTTGGATCGTCCGCTTCATGCCCCACCAGAAATACCTCCGTTTCAATGCTTGGAGAGTCTCCTGTGTCCCACGGTGGTTCGTCATCCCCTGGTGGTATGACAGGGTTACCTCCTTCTGCCGCTCGACGTCCTGTACCACCTCTACCGACCTCAGGCACCTAATAAACGTTCGGTCGATCCCTATCTTCTCCTCCTTCCACAGCCTCTTAACCCTGTCCCATATAGTGGCATTCCCGCTATAGAGGTGATATGTCCTTCCCACCTTAGTCACCCCGCGCAGTAGTTTCACCATTGACTCCTCCCTAATCCCAGGCTCTGTCCAAATGGTGACGACCGTGCTCTTCCCATATTTCGAAAAGTCCGCCTTTGGGAGACCCTCAGTCCTAGTTTTCCAGATGAGCTGGTCTCTCTTGTCATTTACTATCTCATCTACTTCTTCCATGTCTGAGGGCCTCTCATCAGCGGAGCTTTCGTCTTCTTGGGGATCCTCCACACCACTGCGCGTCTCATCCTCACCTTCTCCCTCCGGTGTCCACTCCCTAAGAAACTGCCGTATATCCCCCGACGGTCCCGGTTCGTCCCCCTCAACGGCATTTATCATTAGTGCGCGCGATAACCAATCCGCAACCACGTTCTCTTTCCCAGGCTTGTATACTATCTCGAGATTGTATTGGCTGAGGAACTCCTTCCATCGCGTAACTCTTGCGGAAGATTCCTTTAACTTACCAATCCACTGTAACGGTCTATGGTCCGTGTGGACCCTAAATCTCCTTCCAAAGATATACGGACGGAAGTGATCCACAGCCCACACAATCCCGAGTAGTTCCCTCTCTAACGCACTATACCGCGTCTCCGCGTCCGTCAACCTTCGGCTCGCATACGCTACTGGCCTCTCCCCTTTCTCGTTCTCCTGCGATAATACCGCCCCCAACGCGTATTCACTCGCATCCGTAGTTACGGTAAACACCTTATTGAAGTCCGGGAAGGCTAATACCGGCTCTCTCTGCAGCTCCTCCATGCAGCGCCTGATGTTGTTTTCCATTTCCGGTGTGATAAAAATTTTCCTGCCCTTCTTCAATAAGTTGTTTAACGGAACTAAGAACCGCGCCATCTCGGGGATGAATCTACGATAGTAATTCAGGGAATCCAACAGCCGCCGTATGCCCTTAACGTCCCGCGGGATTTCCATTCTCGCAATGGCCTCTACTTTCCCTTTATCCGGCTTCACCCCGTCCTCCGATATTGTGTGCTCCAGGAAACTTATCTCGCTTTCCCCCAGACGCGACTTTTCCGCCGATAGTTTTAATCCAAACTCCCGAATTCTCCCGAATACCGCCCTAAGATGTGCCAGATGCTCGCCCTCCGACTTACTGAAAACCAAGAGGTCATCCATATAAATCTGGCACATACTTTCATCCAAACCCCTAAGGAGCTCGTCCATTATTCTTTGGAACGTAATGGGCGCGTTCTTAAGCCCGAACGGCATTCGGGTGAACTCGTAGTGACCTCGCTCGAAGGTGAAGGCCGTCTTACACTGGTCCCTGGGGTTCATTCGGATCTGGTGGTACCCGGCTTTCAAGTCTAACGTGCTAAATATCCTAGCCCCACTTAGCCTATCCAGAATGTCCTCGAATCTGGGGATAGGGTATTTCTCGTCCTGGGTGTTCTCATTAAGTTTGCGATAGTCAATGACTACCCTGTACTTTTCCTCCCCGGGGGCACTCTTTTTCCTCACGGCCCAGAGCGGACTATTGTAGCGGGAAGTGCTATCAACCACGATCCCTTGACGTTTTAAGTCCTCTATCTCTTCCCGGATATGCCTACGGAGCGCTTGTGGGTATCTCCTCTCCTTGACGTACGTGACCCGCTCCTCCTTCAACGGTATCTCGTGCTCCGCCCTACCGGTGACGCCCAACTTATCACCCTCCTTAAAAAAGATGTCATTGAACTCTTTTAAAATATTCCCCCTCCAGTCTTCCGCCCTGTTCACTACTCCAATTTGCCCTTTTTCCCCTTTTAACACCGAGCAACACCTATACCGCTTTTTCCCAATCCTAATACTCCACCTCCCATTTTTATTGCTCACCCTGGCTCCTACCTTTTCCAATAGATCACAGCCTATAATACCATTATACGACTTGACCATTTCCCCTATTACATGGCATACTAGTTTCTCCCCTCTGTCCGACCATTTTTCTAAACTCATCTCTACCTCCCCCTCAATGGTACAAGGGCCACCCAAGGTAATCAACTTATAGGAACATGCCCTTACCTGGAGTGCTCCGTTGCAGCCACTGAACTGCTCCGCCGCTCGCCGACTCAGGATGGTGCTGGAGCTCCCTGTGTCCACCAGGCACCTCACCCCTCGCTCCACTCGGATAATAGGCAGACGCCGCTTCTCGCCCTCACGTTGTGTACCTCAATGATGCGGTCGCCTCTCGGACACACTCCTCCTCAGGCCGCCACACGTCCAGGTTGTGCCGCTCTCCTCCGGCCGCTCCGCTCCCGTCTGCTGGTTCCCTCGTCTCCGCTGCTCCCTGGTCCTGGGTCCTACCTCTCGGTATCCGACACCTCAGATGTCTCAGAAGATCTCGGGGATTCTGGCCGTGATCTCTGTCTCCTCCAGACCCTGTTGATTTCCATGGGCTCACCCCGAGGATTCTCCTTCCGTCTGAACATGTAAGGGCATTGCCTCGCAATGTGCCCTTCGTTCCCGCATTCAAAGCACTTTGTGCGGGGACATTGTGCGACCAAGTGCCCAGGCTTGCCGCACCCGTGGCACCGCCGGTCCTCTCTCTTACTGCCAGTAGCCGGTTTTCTTGGCCCCGGCTTCCGCTGATCGGCTCTTCTTGGCTGATCGGCTCTCCTTTCGGTTTCTCTGCTTCTCCACGGTGGGCCTCGAGGTCTCCGGTGCACCACCTCGGTCCAGCTCCTTTCCTCCTCCCGTTCCAGCCGGCATTCTTCTTCGCGGGCGCCCATATCCATAAGTTCTTGGGCGCACTCTACGAATCCCCTGTCTCGGGGGGAAGTTTTCCTTCTTCCCCGTTTCTCGGGCTAACTGCACCTTAAGGATGGTTGCAACAAAAGCCATCCTTGCTTCTACCTCCGGTGCGCTTGCTGTCTCCCTCATTTTATCGGTCACTTTATTAAATTTTATTAGGAGCTCACCTGCATAGCGCCCGCTGCTTTGCCGAGGGTGCCTGCTTTCCCTGAAGAGTTGAAAGAGGTCTTCTTCCGGCGTCCATCTTCATCCACCGTACGCCTTCTTCAATCTCTCTTTGATGACTTCCCAGGGCGTTTCTTCATCCGCCTGGATGTGGTTCAGGACGCTCCGCTTAATTCGACAAATTAAGTCTGCCCTGAGTGACTCTGCATCGTGAGCATCGAGGAGATCTTCGGCCCTCTTCGTTCCAATCCGTGTTAGAACCCTGTCAACGCTTTTTCAAAAAGTGATTCAGTTCTCCTACCTCGCCCGTGAATCTCTCTATGTCCGAGACTGCCTTTCTCAGGTCCTGGGCTGTAGCCGTCCTCACTTTCAACCATGCAAGAGTATTTGCATGGGCCTCTGCCATCGTTTGCCTAGGTAGTTCAGGTAAACTGTTAGGTACTTGCAGCGTCGGTGGCCTCAATATGCCGTTATCTTCCATCAGAAAAACCCTGAGCAGCAAGAAAGAAAAAATTTCTTACCTTCCCCGCTCCTCGTCTTTCCCGGGTTTCGGCACCAGTTAAATAGACTGAAGAACAAAACTTTAAAAAAAAGAAATAAAAAGGATAATGAAACGCACGTAATGACTGTTAAAGAATAACTGGTTTATTGCTCTTATGCAGCTCTATTTATACAAGTACATTGTTTGTTGACTAGAGATAGGATTAAGGCTAATACTAGCCTGCTTCGGACCTTGACTTATATATATAATTAAATAATCTTCAATACTAAATCACTTTTTAAAAAGAACTTTATTAAGATAGACAAAGACAGAGTAAAATTATAACATAGTAACTAGTCTAATTATGATCTAAGAATCCCTCCTCGATATTCTAGGAGAGAGTCTATATAAGGATGAAGCAGGAAATGAGGTAGTGCTGACCAAGCGTCTACTAGTTGTTTCCCGTGGGACCTAACTCCTCCATGGGGAAGATTCGGCAATACTCCTGAATTGCTACTTTTTACAATATTTTGACCAGGGTTGGTATTGTACTTCATAATTAGTTACAACTGGTGATATTTTTGGTACAATCATTTCAGGTGCTGGGGGAGTTATTACATTTTTCTTTTTATGCCAATAATAATAACCACATATACAAAGTATTATAAAGATTACAATGATTAAGCTATAAAACCATTCATTAGGAATAAAAGAAATATAAGAAGTTTCAATAAATGTAGGTAAAGAAATATTTACATTTTGCATTAGTTCTAACTTAAAAGATTTATACAAAGGTTTAAACTTAAAATCTAAATTATGAATATAAGTTTTGTTAAGATTAGAAATACAATCATTATGATTAATATTAACAAGTGCCACTTGCGGCAAAAATATAGAATCATTGTGACAATTATCAAGTTTAGAAATATTGTAAGTAATATACATTTTTATATGCTCGTTAAACATTATATTAGTAGTACAATCTACATAAGTACAATAAGCAAAACTAGAATTATTTATAATATTCAGAATACATTTATTTGATGTTTCTTTTATATTTTTACAATAATATTCATTATTAAATATGCAATCTGCGTGAACATAATAATTATTCTTCTTAATAACTAGTTGTTGATCTATTTCTAATTGTTTAAAGGTATTATTAATGTACATTGGTACTGGAATTATCAAAAATCCATTATAAGATTGCTCGTGAGTAGGCAAACTTATAAATACATGAAATGTAGAGTTATAATAAGAACAATAGATTTTAGTATTTTCCCATATAATTTCAATATTTCTAGAAATTAAAGTAACATTAGAGGGTATGTTGTTTATAACATCAACCATTAGATTAGAATGAATTATTCCTGATTTGCAAAATTCCATTGAAAGTAATAGTGAGTTTAATTTACGTTCTAATAACTGCGTATGCATATAGAAATAATAAGCTTTGTCTTCCATATTTAGTTCGTTTATAGAATCTTGAATCTTGTTATAATTATTATTAATAGTTTTTACATCTTTTTCATATTTATCAATCAATTGTTTGTTTGTATCAATTATGTTTTTCTCGTTAATATTATTTTGAACTGTGTTACTTAATGTCTTTTGAATCAGGTTATCGTAATATGCTTTATCGTCAGCATCCATATTACCTGTTAACCATGATATAGCGGAACCGAGTCCATTTATTAATCCTCTTTTTGTTCTAAGTTCATTTTTATTTCTTGGAGTATATTTTAAAATTCGTAATTGATTTTCTATAGTTTGTATGTTATTTAATAAAATATCGTAAATATCGGTTTCATTAAAGCGTTTTAGTAATGTATAAAGATTACTAACTTCCTTTGAAAGTAAGTCTGTTCTATAATAATGGTATGTTTCATAATAAGTATCAATAATTTTAATGTTATTTATAGTATAATGAAGAATACCTGGGGATTGTGTCAAATCTTGTATTTTTAACAAGTTACATTGTATGAAGAGTAGTTGAAGAATGATTAAGATCTTCATCTGAAACACGAAAATAAGATTTCTTCTTTTTATTAGGACGTTTTATATTATTAACATGCTCTTTGTTGATTTTTAATTTATTGTATAGATTTTTATTTTTACTTTTAACTTTAGGAGTTTTTACATAAATAGTGTCTTCATGAAATTCTGGTGGTTCTTCTCTATTTTCATTAAGTTTATCTGTTCGTTTTTCCTTTTCCTGAGTTATTTTATCATACACCATTTTTTGTAATTTATTTAAGTGAGTAAAGTAATCGTGTTTGTAACTTTCTTGTATATCTTCAGTTTCATAATTATTTTGAAATTTACCAAACGTAATTTCATTAGGTGTTAGTTTAAGATTTTGATTAAGTGAATTATTGTAAGCAATTACACTTGTTTGTACAATTCTATCAAATTTATATTGTTTATGTGAATTAGCGTTAAGCCTTAAGATTTCTGTTAATGTGGCGTGACATTTATTAAGAATTCCGAGTGAGTTGGAATGATTAGTACTCGTATAATGAATTTATATTTTTAAAGATTTACAAAATTGTTTAATTAACATGTTATCAAATTCTTTTCCTCGATCACAAATTATTCTTTCAGGTGGCGGATATAACATGCAGTATTTTTTTAAGGATTGACAAATTGTCATAGCATTTTTAGAATTAATAATTTGTGCATATAACCGTTTTGAAAATGTATCTATGCTTGTGAATATAATGTGTTTATTGTAAAAGAATAAGTCTATCATTATTTCCTGGAAAGGTCTTTCTGGTGTGTTAGTTAGTTGAAATTTAGCTTTAATCGGTTTTCTATCATATTTGCTTGTTTTACAAATATCACATTGATTTATAAGTTCAGTTATTTTATCTTTCATGTTTGGAAAGTATATTTCCCTTTTTAAATGTTCATAAGTTTCCAGTATTCCACGATGACAAGTTTTTCCTGTGTGGTAATTTATTATTTCTTGTTTTTGTTCATTTAAGTCAGTAATATCTGTACAGAGCAATGAATATTTCTTGATTTTAACAGTTTTAAATTCTTTTTCAATAATTTTTCTTATTTCGGTAAAATATGATTCTAATATATGTCTTATTGCAGCAAAATTAGATTGGCAGTATATTCCATAAGTCTTATTCGGTTCTAATATTTCTAATAATAAGTCATAAATTTTATCAATATCTTTAATTCTAATTATGTACCTAAACTTTTCGAATATTTTTTCAGTGTCTACTTTATTTATTGATGCTTTTTTTATTATTATTTGTCTTTTTTTCGATATTTAAACATTTATCATCATCAACTATCCAAAATTGTTGATTGCTGCTAAGTTGGGAGTGTTGGGTCATGATACTCTGGTTATCATTTTCTTCTTCTATTTCTGGTAATTGTAGATCTATCTCTGAATGAATTTCATTATTATTTTCCGTGCCTTCTTGAAGTAAATTTTCTATAAATGTTTCATAATTAGGAGATGATGCATCTGGTATATGGATTTCTGTTGGTTCTGTTTCCATTGATTCTTCTTCAAAATGATTGATATCATTTCGTCGAGAGAGTGCATCTGCAACATAATTACTTTTTCCATCTATGTGTTTGATATCAAATTCAAATTCTTGCAACTTCCAGATCCACTTCATAATTCTTGAATTCTGATTTTTCATAGAAAAAACCCACGTAAGTGGTTTGTGGTCTGTATGTAGCATAAATCTTGATCCGTAAAGGTATGGCTTAAATAATTGTGAAAAGTAAACGATACTTAGCAATTCTTTTTCTATAGTGGAATAATTTTCTTCGGTTTTAGATAATACTCTTGAACCATATGCAATAGGGTGATCAATCCCATCAGTGATCTGACTAAGGACTGCGCCTATAGCTTGATTGCTAGCGTCTGTAGTTAATATAAATTGTTTATTCCAGTCTGGGTATGCTAAAATTGGAGTGTTGGACATCATTTTAATTAAAATATCAAAAGCTTCTCTAAATTCATTTGTATCATATTTTTTTGTATTTATTGCTGAAGATAAAGGTCTTGTTATCTTGGCATAATTCTTTATAAATTTCCTATAATAACCGGTCATTCCTAAGAATCTTCTTAGAGACTTTTCATCATTAGGACATTTCATTTCTAAGATATCTTTAATTTTTTTGGGATCTGTTTTTAAGCCGTTTTGTGTGACAATATAACCTAAGAATTTTAATTCAGTCTTAAAGAACTCTGTTTTATCAAGCTGTATACTTAATTTATGTTTCTTTAATCTTTGTAGAACTGTCTCTATATCATTTAAATGTTCTTCAATACTTTTAGAATATATTATGATATCGTCAACGTATGCCATAGTTCTAGGTAAATTAGCAATTGCCATATTGATCATTCTTTGGAATGTTGGCGGACCATTACACAGACCGAATGGCATGCGCAAAAATTCATAATGACCGTCGTCAGTGCTAAATGCCGTTTTTATAATCGAATTTTCATCCATCAATATCTGATGAAAGCCTGAAGTTAAATCTATAGTACTGAAATATTTAGCTCCTTTAAGTTTATTTAGAACATCTTCTATATTTGGAAGGGGAAATTTGTCCTTAATAGTTTCCTGATTCAATTTGCGATAGTCTATGACCATGCGTATCTTTTTTTTCTCCGCTCGCATCTGTCTTTTTCGGCACCATCCATAGTGGCGAATTATAAGGGGAGTTGCTTGGACGAATTATTCCATCTTTCAATAATTTTGTGACTTCGATTTTAATTTGTTCCTTAAACTGTTCAGGATATCTATAATTTCTCGTATAGATAGGATTTTCATTATGAGTTATTATTTTATGTTTTATCAAATCGGTAGCTTTTAAGTTTTCATTATTTCTTTTAATAATTTCACCGTTATCGGCTATTATTTGAATTAACTTATTTTTAACTTCGTTATTTAGATGCTCATGTCTAATAACATCTTTAACTTCTAGTTTATTATTCATTAAGTGACATTCATTGGTTTTCTTATAGTTAGAATGATTGAATTTAAATACGGTATCACCTATTATTATATGATCGTCTAAAATTTTTAAATCTTTCATTGTTTCGTAACCTAATAAAAAATCATATTTTTCGTTTATTGGATATACTAAGAAATCTAATTTAGTGTTAATACCTAAAGAGTATTGCATATTTAATTCTACTTTATATTGGCCATCACCTATTCCTGTAGGAGTAGAAATTGAAAATGGTTGGTCAATAAGTTTTAAATTAAAAAGTTTAACTATTCTCGGGTGGACATAATTTTTAGATGCTCCCGAATCAATAAGCCATATCTTATGGTTGAAATCTTTTATACTAGGAAGTTTTGTGGTATCACCTATATGGTAAATAGGTTTTATATTAGAGTTACTATTAGTTTGATTTAGGGGAACAGAATTGGTTTTAATTTTTACATCTTCTCCTCGTATGTTTGATCTAACGGAGGCGGATCTTCGCTGTGTAAGCCGTTTGATAAAAAAAAATCATTAAACTGTGTTGTTAAATTATGAATTTCATCTTTAAGAGATTGATTTTCTTGCCTAAGTTGTGAGATTTCATCATCTTCGATATGATGAGCTTTATCGGATACTGTTCGCATAGAAACGGTTTCAGGTTTTTCTGTTTTCTCAAAATTATGTTGTTGACGAAATTGTCCTGAAGTGGGTTTATTAAAGAATCTATTCTGATCTTGGTGATTCCATTGATTGTTTTGTGGTCTTTGGTAATTATTTTGAGGATAATTAATGTTTTGTCCTGGTTCGTAATATTGTTGAGGTTGAAAGTTTTGTCTGTGATTATTTTTTTGAAATTGTTGAGGTTTTTGTTGAAACTTATTTTGAATTGGTTTCTGATTAGTGAAGTTAGTTTGTTGTGTTTTTCTAACACCGTATAATTGATAAACCACGGTTGAAAAGGTATTTTTCAATGAATTTTTAATATCTTCTAAGTTATTATAAATTATATGCGTAAATTGTCTAGTCAAAACTGGGTGTAGATTGAGAACAGCGGTTGTTGCAATTGTTTTATCATAAATTTTAAGATTTCCTGTTTCACTTTCTGTATATAACTTTGTAACTAAGTCTCTACGTTTTTCTATTAATTTATTTATGTAATCTACTGGATGTTCATTATGTGCGGATTTTGTATCTAAAATTTCTTTTAATATTAGTTCAGTACTTCGCGAGTCATAAAATTGTTTCTTTAAATACTCAATTAGTTGCTTAACATCCTCGAATATTTTATCGTAACAAAGATCTTCTGGTTCTCCCGTTAATTTTGCTAAAGCTTGTATGAGAATAGATTTTTGATTCGTAAGTCTATAGCCGTTACTTGCTTGACAAAATTCTTCTGTTAAATATTCTAAATTTGATATGTATTTTATTAATTTTTGTGGATGTCCGTCATATACTGGGACAATCTTAAAGTCACTAGCATTAATTCTAATATTAGGATTCATTTCGTTAGTATTTGGCATATCAGAAATTCTTAACTTACTTAATCTATCACTAAGAGGCATATATAATTTATAAAATCATAAAATAAACTTATATTAATTAAATCTAACCTTGTGTCTTGTCTTCTTTTCCTAAGAGGTTCCTTCTAAGATTTATTTAGACTGAGTGGATTATCAATGTTTCTTGACTTGAGTGAGATCTTTAAGAGATCAGCAATATCCTTTCCTATTCAAGTGTTTGATGAACAAGTTCCACAGTGACAACTTGAAATGATGAAGAGATTCAGGAACAGTTACTGAAAAGCAAGTGTTTTATACCTTAGTCTTCTGTATGAAGAAATTCCTTGATGAATTCTTGATTGAAGTTCTAAGTCTGAAATCTTCTAAGAATAAGCCCTCAAGTCCCTATTTGGGCGCCAATTAAATAATCTTCAATACTAAATCACTTTTTAAAAAGAACTTTATTAAGATAGACAAAGACAGAGTAAAATTATAACATAGTAACTAGTCTAATTATGATCTAAGAATCCCTCCTCGATATTCTAGGAGAGAGTCTATATAAGGATGAAGCAGGAAATGAGGTAGTGCTGA
Organism: Euschistus heros; assembly: GCA_003667255.2. Taxonomy (NCBI): domain Eukaryota; kingdom Metazoa; phylum Arthropoda; class Insecta; order Hemiptera; family Pentatomidae; genus Euschistus; species Euschistus heros. Next base: position 540,722 of record RCWM02000512.1, read on the forward strand.
CCAAGCGTCTACTAGTTGTTTCCCGTGGGACCTAACTATATATATATATATATATATATATATATATATATATATATATATATATAAAATAAAAAATAACTGACCGTCCTGATCCTCCTTGATTTCTCTAAAGCATTCGATTCCTTAGACCATAATACCTTTTTTTCCAAATTAAAATCATTGAACTTTTCCCACAGCTGCCTCCTTTGGTTTCAATCTTTCCTTTCCCACCGCACCCAAGCAGTTGCCACTCCTAACCAAGGCCTATCATCCTCTTTCCTCACTCTACAGTCAGGAGTAGCTCAAGGTTCGAGGATTTCCCCTCTACTGTTTAATTCCTACATCAATGATCTTCCTCGTTCAATTCACCATTGTTCTCACCATTTTTATGCCGATGACTTCCAAATTTACTTTTCCTTTCCTCAATCCGAAATGTCAGCTGCGTTTGCCAAAATTCAGGAAGACCTAGACGAAACCTGTGCCTGGGCAAATCTGAACAAATTAACATTAAACGCAGCTAAAACTCAAGCAATTGCCATAGGATCACATTCCCTTCTCCATTCAAATGCCAACTTTCCCACATTATTCCTTAATGGTCATCCAATAACTTTCCATTCCTCTGTTAAAAATTTAGGCTTAATCATTGATCAAACCCTCTCCTGGAAATCCCATATTGCACAAATCTCCCGAAGGTCAATCGGTATCCTAAAACCATTTCACCGCTCCAGTCACCTCCTTCCCCTACCCACACGCAAACTTCTAGTATCCTCCCTTATCTTCTCCCAATTTGACTATGGTAGCGTGATATATGGCGGGCTCTCGACGGTTCTTGAAGACAGATTAAAACGCATCATGAATTGCTTCATCAGGTTTGTCTTCGGAACGTCGAGACGTTCCCATGTTTCGCATCTCTACACTGATTTAAATTGGCTTTTCCCCTCCTTCCGCAGAAAGTACTTCCTAGGCTCCTACCTATTCCAAGTTATCAACTCCCGTCACCCTACCTTTATTTACAGTAACCTGAAATTCAAATCTGCTATCAAATCACTGCATACAAGATCTCGTCTTTCCGATCTCTATACTCCATCCCACAGAAGTACTGCATTCCAACGTTCCTTCCTTGTCCGATCCTCTATCCTTTGGAATTCCCTCCCCTCCCCCTGTATCCGCAATGCTTCTTCCCTTGGAACATTCAAAACACTACTCTTTCACTTCTTTCATCTTCTTTCCCTCCAACCCGACGCTCTCTAATTATAAGGATGTATGTACTATGTATGTAATTGTCTAATTTATTTACTAAGACCGTCAGACATAAAACATTAGCCAAAATTATAGTTGGACTATGATAATGTTTTGTATTCTTGTAATGCTAATTTTTGATTTTCTATCTTTTATATTTCTTTAAGTTTCTGTTTGTTTTTTTTTTTTTCTCTTCTGCAATTTTGTTTACAATATTAACCTCTTTATTTGTACATTTATTCTTTCAATCTCTTTTTATTAATAGTTTTTTCTTTTTCTTGTTTTTCTCTTTATTTTTTTTCATACATATTTGTATTTAATTTTACCTATGTTGTTTTATTTTTAACAGCCTCTCGGCCAGTTATGATCTTACTTTGTATTATATAATGTTATTCTTAAGGGATTTTGTCCCCGGATAAAGTTTTCTTTCTATTCTATTCTATTCTATTATATTCTATTATATTCTATATATATATATATATATATATATAATATATATATATATATATATATATATATATATATACCTATATTTTTTTTTTCAATCGGTGCAACAACTATTACTGGGTCCTAGCCTCCTCACATTATATATTTAAAACTCTTTAATTAAATTAAATTTATTTAGGCTTCTACTCATAATTAATGTAGCTATACAACAGTAACATGCCATTGTACCATTTCATTATTTTTAGGAGACAATTAGTCCCAGAATAAAGTTTATTTTTCATTCATAACTATTTAAAAATAATAATTAGAAAATAAAAGTTTTGAATAATAATTTTTACACATGTTATATATAGTATAAGTTACACTCAAAACTTTAATTTGTCTACTTTAATTAAAAAAAGTTAAACTTTTACTTTTATCGATAACTGTTAACTGTTTCATTTGATCCCTGCAAGAACTATAAATCTGAATTCCCTCATGTTAAAGTTTCTCTGAAGTTCTCATTACACCAAATAAAGTCTTCAATACCTTTCAAGGAGAGGAAAACATTTTTTAATTAATGTATATACATAAATTAATTTAGTACAGTATAAACATGAACATTTGCTACTTTGTATGTTTAGTCAAATTGGAATCAATGTTTAAATTTATTATTATATTATTTATATCGGAAATATTTAATTAACCATAAGGTAATGGATGTTGTTAATCAAATAATATAGCTAAACGAGAAGCTATAAAACTTTCCACTATCGTTTTGCAACCTGAATGTATTTCAGATTATTCCTTATTATTAATATTATTCATTTCCTTGGTTTTAAATATTTATGGCATTTATTAAATTCAAAAGAATAGAATCAGTAACAGGTAAACTTGAATTAATTAAGTTTAAAAAACATGAACTATTGTTACATTTTTATGTATTATTTTTTAACAGGAAAATGCATACCAAAGTTGGTGTTAGATTTTTACAATTACAATAAACGTCATGGGTGTATTCTAGTTCCATACTTTGTCTTTGTTTTTTGTTTTTTTTAATTTTTTTTTTTATTCATATATTTATTTATTTTTTTATTTGTAATTATTACTTCATACATTTTCCTCTTTAATTACATCTACTTCTAATTAGCATTACCTAGTATAAATATCTTATATTCCCATCTTCAAATCTCTTTAATTACATTTTTAATTATTAGTTGTAATTAATTTCTCCATACAAAGCATTATCAAGAGTAGACTCACCAGCCGCGCAACCAAGGTAAGATTGTACAAGACTCTAGTGTGACCGGTAGCCTCGTATACCTGCGAAACATGGGCTATTAATAAGCCAGTAGCCACGAAACTGGACTGTTTCGAAAGGAAAGTACTGAGGCGTACATTTGGTCCGATAAAGGATAACGGTATGTGGCGGTGAAGGAAGAACCGAGAGCTATACGATTTGTATGGTGACTTGCCATTGACGACATTCACAAGTTCAACGACTAAAATGGGTGGGGCATGTATAACAGATGGGTGAAAACGGAACGTGCCGAAAATTGTTCTGGGATAGACCGAATGGAGTGAGACCCCATGGAAGACCGAAAAGAAGATGGTTCGATGGCGTCTCCGAGGACTTAAAAATATCTAATATATCTAAGGCGAGCAGCTGATAGAGACTGTGGAGCAGGCCAAGAACAGCTTCATAGTGTCTGTCGTGCTAATAAAGAAGAAGAAGAAGTTGTAACTAATATTAAAGAAAAAACATGAACATTTTGTTGTTACTGAATTATATTGGGTTGGAAAATAAGACCGTTCGGTTTCTGAGGGTAAAATGAAACTTTGTGTATAATAGACATATACTTTATTTTAATCTACAATATATTCCCGATTATTTAGTATAACTAGTTCCCATCTTTTGACCGATTGCATAATGCCACGTTCATAGAACGTCTGGGGTTTATTGTCAAAAAATTGATCCAAGTGGTTTTTTATGCCCTGTTCGTTTTGGAATTACTTTCCATTCATAGAGTTCTGCAGAGACCAGAATAAGTGGTAGTCCCTTGGAGCTAGGTCTGGTGTATATGGAGGATGGGGCAAAAGGTCCCATCCAAATAATTTATTGCGAGTGACCAACAATGTGTGGCCTTGGTGGAAAACAACACCCTTTCGATTTGCCAGTTAGCTTTTTTTAAATTGATTGATCCATTTTCGTTAATTGCGAACAGTATAGAGTTGAATCAATTGTTTTTCCTGATGCCAATAGCTCGTTTCAATTTCTGGTGGACGACTATTTATGTTAAAATTTTCTGAACGAAATTTTGTAAACCAATTTTGATAGGTGCATTCGGTTAAGGAATCATCCTCATAAACACTGCAAATTTTTTTTCGGGCTTTTGCAGCATGGTTACCTTTTTTAAAATAATACATTAAAATATGCCGATAAAGAATTATATTTTTTCCCATGATCACAGTGAAATAGCAATCTAATGTAAACAAGAATATACAGAAATGTTTGTTGACAGATTAAAATGAAATGAAATGAAATGAAAAAATAATCTTTATTCTGTGTCCTATTGTCCCCTAAGAATATTATACACAGACTAAACAATCCAATTTTGGGATTAATTCATCAGACAAGAAATGGACCGTAATGATATAAAAATAGACTGAAAAACCAAAAGGACTTATTTGCCAACCCAATACATCCCCTGTTGCATTGATCATACTTGACAAACAATATTTTGATGCGCCTTTGTCGTTTGGGGTCTTAAGTAAATAACAAGCTTATATGAATAATAACAAGCTTTCCTGTAAGTTGGTCATTAAATAGGTATAAATTCAACTAATTTTTTAAACTTTATGCTTTAGCAAAATAAATTAAAGATTTTTATCACATGCATTTATCACTAAGAATCTAACAACTTCTGATTGAGTAGAACAATTGTTAGTTAATAGTTTTTATTTCTTTTAAAGGAATAACTTCTATTTAATCTTTAATTTTACTCAACATGTTTTGGAATACATTGCTCCATCTTCAGGATCTACAACTTACATTATCCACTTATATATCCATTTACAATATTATCAACTGTACAATCCAATCTCATTCAATTATGCTCAAATTTCTACTTACGACCGTGATTTTTAAATAGGTGAGTGTTAATAGTTTATTATGCAAGATAAATATTGATGTCTGGTGTTCCTTCCACATTATTGTGTTGATAGGTAAAATGTTAACATTCACTGTTACTAAAACTTTGCTCCTTATCTACTATTAGGCAAGAAAAGTTCAATAATTCTTCAGGATCTGCTGAACAGGCCTGGGAAACAGTATTAAAGTACTCGATGAAAAGTTTTCAAATCAATAAGAAACACATGGAACATCGCAAATGGGAATAAATTAGATTATAATAAGCTGGATTCATTTGGACTATCGTATCTTATCAACTGTACTAAAAGTTGACAGGTTAAGAAAAAAATTATACTGATGACACTGCTAACCAAAATATTGGTGCTAGAATTTATTTTGTTATGAATTTTACTATGCCAATCTCTCTAGTAAAACTGAGTATAAAATGTTACTTGGTTTATGCCTTTGAATTTGAGAAATAATTTTTCTTTGAAATTCCTAAAATTTACAAATAGTTACACATTAAAATATAAAGTTTTGGAAAGTTGACATATACAGTGTTTCAACAGTTGACATACGCATTTATTTGTAATTACACAAGAGGAATCAGATTCCTTCTCTCATAGTAGAAACATCTGTGTGTGTGCATAGTAGAAATCCCCTGTCGATATTTAACCTTAATATTTTTCAATTCACAGAAATTATTTTATGCTCAGTTTGATGAGAGTTTAGAACTCCAACAGTTGACACCTACATTCTAGCACTAAAAATTTGCATAAATATACTGAAAAGGATAGCAATTTGTTTAATGAACCTAATGCACATCATAGCAGTAATTAAAAAAATTGAACACCAATAAATAAACTAAATGGCTTATTTAACTTGAACTACCATGCTATTGAAATAGGTTAGCAGAAACCTCCTGCTAAGGCCACTCAAATAACTTCCTAAAAACTAAGATTTAGTTTTCTTCAATATAAAATAGATGGCTGCAAAGTTAAATAGAATATCTTGGCAAATCACTGTCAAATTTTAAATTAAGATAATCACCTTTGAATAGTTACCCTTTTTGTATAAAATGTCAACTATTAAAGCATTTATGGTACAGTTACACTATGCATATTTTTACTATCAATATTATAATGTAATAATTAATATTTTGTACTTTTAATCAAAATAAAATCATCTACAGGCTTTGAAACCCCTTACAGATATAGCAATTATAATTTCAAACAAATTATAAATATACTACAAGATAACGAACAATGTATAACATTCATTGCAGCCTGTCCCCTGCCAAAAAAATAAAATAAATAAAAAAAAAAAAAAAAAAAAAAAAATAAAAAAAAATAAAAAAAAAAAAAATAAATAAATAAAAAAAATAAATAAATAAAAAAAAAATAAAAAAAAAAAAAAAAAAAAAAAATATATATATATATATATATATATATATATATATATATATATATATATATATATAAAATAATTAATAAATAAAAAAAATTACATTGCATTATTACAAAGCTATCAATTTTATGAATTAAAGAAAACTAATAAACATTTGGTCGCACTGAATTTTTGACCAAGTAAATATTAAGAAGCAGTTCAAATTGTTTGGTAATAGTAAACTAATACTAACACAGACCAAGATTTTAAATTCATAAATTCGAATAATGTAAAAGTGCCTTCAGGAATACTGAAGGAGAGGTCCTGGGAATGAGGATGAACATGGTAAGAAATGAAGTGAGAATGGAGATGCTAGTAAGAAAACAGAAATTTAGTCGGATCTTTGGGAGTTCCAGGGGGTAACTTGCCTGTCTACTTCTCGTACCTTCCTCAATAGATGAATGTCCACAAACAAGAACATTAGTGAAATGATTTTTCTTCTTTTTCTTAGGCTAGATATTAGCTGTGTATGGCTGATAGAGCTACGTATAAAAGTCTTGTACCCCTCTTTATTATTTTTTTGTTTTAATAGTATCTGATAAATGTTAAGAATAAATATTGTAAATAACAATTCTTCCATTAATTTGTTTGGTTTTGTTGAACATTTTGTCTGGCAGTCTAGATGGAGAGATTTAAGATTCCAGTAAGATATCTTGAAGAGCCATTGCACTGAAGAAGAAGAGTTGGCATAAGTAACTAAATATTATGTAAAAAAAAAAAAGAAGACTAATTTGCACTTAGCAGTATCTAAACTAATCATAGTTATTGCTGTTATTGCCAGGACTCTAGAAAATAATATTGTTTAATTGATTAGGAAGATAGTTAGCTAGAAGTCATCTTGGATAAGAACGAGGTACTGAAAGGAAGGCTATTTGGATATTTTTAAGGATTTAGCTTATCTGATGATATGAGGGGGAATGGAATTTCAGAAGATGGTTCATTAAAAGAGAAAGGAGCGCTGAAATTATGAAGGGTTTATAGGTTGCATCTATAGGGTATGTATGTATGAATCATATGCATCTATTGGGTTGCATATGTCAGAAAGACGGGATCTTGTGTGTATTGAGTTACGGCAGAACCTAAGCATATTGTAAATATAGGAAGAATGAAGGGAAGTAATTATTTGGTAAAGGAATGTTCCAAGAAATTATTGTCTGCGGAAAGTGGGATAAAGGCAACTTAATTCGAAATAGGGATGGGAGCGTCTCAATATTTCTATGAACTGAAGAAGAAAATGACGGGATCGGTGGAATAGTTTAAGTATGCCTACGGATCGACGAGAGATTTGGGCAATGTGAGGTTTCCACGAGAGGGTTTGTTCATAAAATAAAAGACCTTGAGAATCTGTGCCTGAGCCAATTTGAATAACTTAAAGTTAAATACAAATGAAACACAGGCGATAGTAATCGGCTCAAGTCACCTTCTCAGATCAAACTGCTACTATCCCTCTCTAAACCTAAGTAACCAACCTATTACCTTTTGCTCCATCGTCAAAAATTTTGGAATCATCTTCGACCAAAACCTTTCCTGGAAGCCTCAAATTGCCCAAATATCCAGAAATTCAATAGGAACCCTGAAAGTATTTAATCGTTCCCGTCACTTCCTTCCCCAAGCCACTCGCAAACTCCTAGTTTCCTCGCTCATCTTTCCTCACTTTGATTATGGCTGCGTAGTGTATGGTGGGCTCTCTATGGGCCTCCGAGACAGGTTAAAGCGAATTATTAACTGCTTCGTTCGATTTGTTTTCGATACCCCGAGGTGTTCCCATGTGGCACACCAGTACACTGCCTTGAAGTGGCTCTACCCATCCACCCGTATATTATACATCCTGGGTTCATTTCTTTATCAAGTCATTTATCACCATCGCCCATCCTACATCTATAATCTGTTGAAATGTGTCTTCCTTCCACTCCCGATTCACAACAAGATCACGTTCCTCTGACCTATACTTGCCTTTCCATCGAACAGCTTCATACCAGCATTCCTTCTTAGTCCGATCCGATACACTATGGAACACTCTCCCACCTGAAGTAAAACATGCCCCTTCCTCAAGCTCATTTAAAACACTCGTTTTCCAATATCTCCTCACTTCCCAGTCAGATACCAGTCAATATAAACAATAATTAACATTAAATTTGGTCAAATCTGATACCGGTGAATGGTTTGATAAATTTTCTTTTATTTAATAATAATCCTTTATTTGTTCCATAATGGTACATAATCATTTGTTTTATAAAAATTCAAATTTTTTTTCACTTTAAATGTTTTTCCTATACAATGAAATATTATCTATTAACTTGACAATTCATATGTGCATAGTTGTGAGTTTGGACATATAAGTAAATGTGTGCAGTATATATAAATATTAATCCTGGTATCTGTAAATATTTTCCTCATTCAATGTACATATAGACATAGTTCAATTTCTGTATATATCTTTTCTTATTTTCTCTTGGTTATTTTATTTTATTTTATTTTTGTTAGTTTATCGCATTACTCCTTCTTATGTTATCATATCTACCTAAGTTCTTTAGACAATTATTTACAATTAACTGTATTTATATGTCTCATGTTTCTCATATATAAATACCTTTGTATTAAAATATGAAAGCCAGGCCATTGTACTACGTTATGATACAATTTTGTTATTCTTAGGGGCAATACGTCCCAGAATAAAGATTTTTTTTTTATTTCATTTCAAAATTATTTAAAAAATAATCAATCCTCAAAATCCGCGTTAGACGCTTTATGCCCGAGCTAACACCCAAGGGTAAAAATTCGCAGGGAAAAATTCCTAGGACAACTCATCCAACTACTTGATCGTTGATTATCTTCATTGTAATTTCATATATATATATTTTTTAAGGATTGATTGGAACGAGTAAACAACTGTTATACTAGGTTTTCCACTATGATAAATCTACCTATTTTTTTCTGAAGAGCAAACTCAGTGTTTTATGCAAGCATGTTTGGCTCCATAATAAAATATTGAAACACAAATTTTAACTATTTTTTAAAAATGAATTACTTAGAAAAACATATATATATATATATTTTTTTATGGGGGTGATTATTTGTTAATAAAATATCGATGATTATAAGTTTTTCAATGAATGTTTCACGATTACATTTGACTTATGGATTATCATTTATCATACAATGGTTTTTTAAGTGTGTTATTTCCTTTATGATGTTTGAGAACACTCAAGTCGACCTAACTTCTTACGTGTGTGTAGGTTTATATTGAAAATGCCTGGAGAGGGTATTCTATCCAGTTGAGAGGAATATTGCATTATCCCATTTCGTTGAAAACCCTTTCGTTTATAAAGGTCCATTTTCATTCTTTCCTTTCCAAGTTTGTTTTTCCCCGAAGGATCCTCTTTTATTTACCAATAAAACTTGCATCCTTCAACTGATGTAATTTTTAAAATGCTTGTGTTTTCAATATTGAATATTTCTTGGGTACTTTAACAACGCACATTGTTCACGTTTATAATGTTTTATTAAAAATAAGTTTCCTTGTTTATTTTTTTCAAAAAACAAATTCAAGTAGAAAGCACTAATGATAGGCAATATATATATATATATATATATATATATATATATATATATATATATATATATATATATATATATATATATATATATATATATATCCGTAAATACTTTTTTTTTTTTTATTCGTTTTTTTATTAGAAAAAAAAAAAAAAAACACAATTCCTTGAAAGTATAGGATTTTGCATATAACGGGAATGGGTGCGTTAGACAAATGCTCATCCCGGCAACCTGTTTCAACTTAACCTGTTAAGAGTTTTTGAAAACTAATTTCCTAGTTTTACTTTGTGCTTTGATATCCTAAAAGGGCACATCTGGATATTTTCGAACTAAATATATCCAAGACAAATGACAGCTAACTTTCCTCCAAATTTCGCCTCAACAATATTATTATCTTCCCTGTATCCTTGTGAACCCAGTATTTGTCGGAATGGAGATGAAGATAAATTCAAGAAGATGCTGGAAGTAATTAAAAAAAAAAAAAAAATGGAAATAACTTCGACTCTGATTGCGGTCAATCGAAGTATGTTGAATTGAAAATGTGGGGAGGGTAGTACCTAACGAAATAGATTAGAAAAAAAAAAATTTTCTTTGTAAATATGTTTACTTTTTCTATCATATTCCCCATTATAACTGTTTTGCTTGCTATAGATTTTTCCGAAAAAATAAAATAAATAGATCTATAAATAAACTGGTAGTACAATTTATAATATTATTTTAATGTAGGACGACAAATATCTAAATGATTAGTCACATAATTACATATGTAATAAATACATGTAAATATGTAATATACATATAATATTATAACTAGATCGATCTTTGACTAATTGAAACAATTTATTAACTTAATATTTTTGTTAAATTTAGCAAAGTATAATACAAATATTTTAAATTCTTATTAAGTGGAATTAAAAAAATACTTAAATCGGAATTAGTTTGCATTACTTCTAAATCTTGAAATTGCTTCAAATCCAATATACATTACCCAATTTGACTAATTAGTTTTAAGAAGTAACTTTTTATATAAATTTAAATTCTTCGCTACAGTTGAAACTAATGAATATTACCAGGTTTACTGGATTTACCTAAGCGCCGCGTAATTTTTTTACTTTGCAAGAAATTAATTTATTGAAATTTTATTCTAGTGCCTCCAAATTTAGTTAGCTTTACAGTTAACTGTAGAAAATAATAAAAAAAAAATCCCAAATTGAAAAAAAAAAATAATTATTCATAATTTTGCAACAGAGACGTTTTCTACTAAAACTAATCCCACCACATGATCTAGCGTGGAAAATAAAAATAAAATAAAAATATGTGTCACATGTTGTGTTTGAGAAATTTCTTAAAATGCACTTTTCGCATTGATAGCTCATGCTAGACGCTCCATTATAACTTAAGCAAGGTATTCATTCTTCATGAAATTTAACGTAATATAAAATTCTAAAATAAATATAGGTATTCTCATATGTAAAAAAAAAGAAGTTTATTACGATTGCACATGCTCATTTTGCTCTATCTTTTAGAAGTTATTCAATACTTCCCATGCCCCCCAGGATTTGTTCCAACCATTAGGTTCATTCCCAGGATTCATTCCTATATAATATTCATATTAATATATTCATAAATCATCACTCAGCGCGCGTTAGAGTTTTTCTATACCCTTTCTGCCCTTGGGATGCCCTGGGGTGTTAATATGCCATGATTGGTTCAAAGCGTTCAAAGAACCACCCTGTGATGATTAGTCTTCCCTACGTGGTATGAAAAGGCCATCTCTTTTTGTCTCTTTCGGTCTCGCACACCGAATAAACGTCCGGTCCGAACCGATTTTTTCCTTTTTTCACAGTAGTTTAATCTTGTCCCATACCGTCCTGTTGCCTACGTAGATAAGGTAATTCTTGTTCAGCATTGTTGTTCCTCGCAAGATCCATAGTAGCGGTTCTTCCCTGATTCCTGGTTTCGACCAGATTGTGGTAACGCTACGCTTTCCGAATTATGAAAAGTCCACCTTTAATAGACCCACAGACCTGGTGTTCAAGATAATCTGGTTCTTCTTTTCATTTATGATGTCCTCTATTTCATCCATCTCTTTGGGTCCTCTGTGGAACTCTCGTCTTCTTGGGACTCATTTCCGCCTCGACGTGTCTCCTCTTTACCCTCACCCTCCGGGGTCCATTTCCTCAGGAACTGTTGGATATTTCCCGCCCTCCCCTCCTCGACGGTATTGACCATTTCGTCTCGCGAGAGCCCCATCCAAGACAAAATTCTCCTTCCTCGGCTTGTAAACTATCTCGAGATTGTACTGGCTATGGAACTCCTTCCACCTCGTAACTCTCGTAAAGGTTCTCCTACCCACGGTAACTAGAACAAGATCTTGTTCTAGTTACCGTGCTCCTACCTACTCATTGTAAAGGTATGCGGTCCGTATGCACTCGAAACCGCCTCCCGAAAACCAGCAATCTCAAGTAATTTACGCTCCAGTGAGCTGTATTCTGCGTCCATGTCTGTCAGTCGTCTACTCGCATAGGCCTCGGGTGTGTCCCCTCATGAACTCTTTTGTACCTCCCCCAAACAGTTATTTTCCTATAAGTCTTCTGCTTCGCCATTATGTCTCAGTCAGGAGGTGTCCGCTGGGTTGCTTCCTTACAACTACTCAATTTTCAATTTACAAAGATATTAGTTAGCGACTATAGATATCAGATCGATAGTCGTTGGAAATAGTGTAGTGTATGACTGCTGGAGGCGATGCCTAGAGAATACTAAGGAAGAGGAACTTGAGAGAGGTAATATAGAGAGAGGGGTTGACGCCTGTGCTGTCGGCGCAGTATATTAGACTCTGTGTGACTTTATATATTTCCAAGACTATTATTTACTTGTATTTAATGTGTTCTGATTTTTATTAAAATGTTTGTTTTATCTTGTTTGTTTTGTGCGTGTGCTGAGTATTCCCCATTCATACTGTGTGTTGAAATGTAGTAGGAGGGACAACAATTACATATACATACATAGATATTTTTTCATATTATTTATCTTTAATCTCATGATCTATATTTATTTTAATTACTCAATAATTTAAATTATAATTGATTGGAAACATTTTTCTTTTTTTCAGGTAGAGCAAAGATAAGAACTTTTTCTATAAGGTTAGTTATCTAATGAATTACAATATTATTTGTAGTATAATACTAATGTTTATTTTTTACAATTAATACCATAGATATTGCCCATTAATTTCTCGTTCGGATCTACAGTAATTTTTTTATTAAAATTGTATCTAAACTTTAAAATCATATGTTAAAACTTTAATTGAAGTTGTAGTGCAAGTAATTAACCATTGATTGTTAGTTGCTTTACAACTAATTGACATCTCTTATGCATTATCCCTTACCTTCACTTTATTGTATTTCTGTATACAGCTATAAATTTTAAAAATTAAATATTTAAAAAAATCTAATATATCTTTTTTCTTTTCTTTTATTATACACGTCAACAAAATTTGGTGATTGCATTGATTAGTGATTTCTCCCTGATCCTATACAAATTTAGATAAACGTATTAAATCAGTTATAAATATGCTTTTTATGTAGTTAAAAAAAATCAGACATATAACAATTCAGTAAATATTTAACTAGAATATGTTTAGTTATTTTGAGCTTATGTTTCCCTGTTGTAATTTTTATTAACTTCCTTATTATTTTGATTATTAAGATTTCAATATTCAATATGCGAATAATGAATAAGTTAATTGCTGTACGCATTTTTAAAAAGCCATATTTAAATTAGTATGTTTCTAAGATATCTTTATATTTTATGTAGTATGGATACTGGATTTACGGTTCGTGAGTATTGGTTCTATAAGATGAATTTTTTTTAAATTCTATCTTTTGCTATGATACGTTAGTTTCTATATCTAGGAAGTGCATTAGAGTTAGCTGAATGAGATATCACATAGTTAGCATGAATTGGAGGTGTGATCCATTGAGATTCTTGTCTGTCTCAACAATTTTCTTTTGCTTCCCTTTGTCATTCAGAGTTGACATCATCCAGGCTGTTGTGGTTAGCATGTATATATTGAAGATTTTTTTTGGCTGTTGAGCTTAAAATTTGAGACGGATCTTTCAATCCCTACTTAAAGTAGGATTAACCGTATTAGTCTATTATACAAAATGATGTTTCATGATGGTATGGAATAGAGGTAAATGTCAATACCGTCACATATATGTCGATGACTTACAATTTCTTTTCTTTCCACCCAAACTCGACTTGTGCTGTCAATAACATCCATTCCTTAAACACCGATCCAGTCCCATCCAATCGTTTATTTATATCAGCAATAATTATCATCTTCTAAATCAGAGTATTGTTCTGCTCTAAATTCAAGTAAATTGGGGTCCAATTTAGCGTTCTCATATTCATTTATTTATTTTTATGTGGTAAGAAATATTCTTATTATCAAATACCATACCTGAGGTAGGATTACCATGTTAGCCTGATATAAAAAAAAAATATACGTTTCATGAGGGTACTGCGATGAGATAACCATCATTTCAGGCAGGGATGCAGTTTAAACCTTTTCATAATTATTCTCGACGCCACCCATAAAGTTCTAAACAAAACATAAGACCTTTTCATCAGGTTTTCAGAAGACACCAACCAATCACATACACAGCTCTAGCGTTTGCTGACGATTGGTGGTGTTAGGTGAAAATGGTCCATCCAATACAATCTTCATGTCCTACATGGAATAACTAAGGAAAATTATCATATTAAAATGACTTCATTGAAGATAGACTTGAGAAATAATATAAGGCTTAATAGGGTAGTAATAGAACCGATGCCTGAATATAAATATCTAGGATTGTACCTAAACGATGGCATGGACAGAAAATATGAGAGATGATCAGATTGGAGAGGAGGATAAGCTTCAATTATCTGATTCAATGGTCTTCCTGATAAGGAAAGGAATCATAAAAGAAACAAATGATAGGTGAGATTCATCTTACTGGTTGAACTAAAGACCACGAGAGACAGAGTGAGGAACACTACGATCAGAGCTAGGGAATAATAGAACAAAATCGCCTGAGGTGTTACGGACAAGTCTCCCGAATGACAAAAAATCGCATAGCAAAGATTACATAGCTGTTACACAGGGAACGGGACCACTAAAAGACTTAAGAAGACTAGAGAAAAGGCATTGAGAGAAGCATTCGAAAGGCGAGTAATGGAGTGTAAAACGAGGCACCAGATGGCACAGTATCGGGCTCCTGGATTAGTTTTAACCATTGCTAACAAAAAAATAGTTTTGAAACATTCGAAAAAAAAAAAAACAAAGCAACTAATTCCTTTATATTACTAGTTCACTAAAATTCCCTAGAACTTGGTACTGTTAGTCATTGATCGGTGGAAATATAAATTAATAACTGCTCAGTTCCACAACAGCTCCTAATCTGCTTTATGTCAGAAATTTAAATTTCTGGCTTGAGTCCAGTCCATGAGTTCACTTATTTCGGTAATCGATAATCCTCCCAGGGAAGAAAAGTGTTCGGCTGAGGATAAAAGCCTTGTGAAAAATGTAAATGGGGTCCAGGTAATCGGGAAAGCCCTTTTCCATCCACTCTTGCCTTCATTAGACATTAACCGAGTCTAATCGTTTTCAAATAGCCTGCCACCGCTGCCAAGAAACCGGACACTTACAAGGGGATTGAACCTTTGTGGTAAGTGGTTGTCGTATTCGTTTATGTTCCTAAGTCTGCTATTTGTGGAACTTATATAAGTCTCAGATTCGCAGACATTATACACAACTGGAAGATAACTAAAATCCAGAGACTAATATATATATATATATATATATATATATATATATATATATATATATATATATATATATATATATATATATATATATATATATATATATATAATTTTAGGCAAGTGGGAAGAAGATTCCATTATATATTTTTTTATCTATCATCGACGCAAACTGTCACGAGCCGTGTTAAAAAATAAGAAAACTGATGTTCGATTTTTTTTTTCAGGGGTAATATTGAAGAACCTTAGAAAAAAAAAGAAAACATCACAATTTCAATATAAAAACAAAGGCTCAAAGCTAAGGATTACTTGAATTGTTCATACAAATGCATGGAATAAAACTGGTTGGATTAGTATATTTACTAACGCGATTACTAAAAGCTCATCATTCCTCTTTTCACCAATTGAAGTATCAGGCTCTTGTGGATTGTTTATTGACTCATCTTGACCAACAGTTAAAAAATGGGTAGGTTCCTTTGTTAAAGATTAGGTAAGAAATTTTTAAACATTTTTTAACTTTGGTATTGATTAAAAAAAAGAAAATGTAAATAAACGTTTTTTTTTCATACTTTAACCATAAATGGTACATATCTTCACAATTATTTTGATATCTATTTTTGTTTGCCTTTATCTCCCTTTTACGGTGATTTTTGTGGTTTTAGATTTTAAAACCAATTCTCAACGGTGCGACGTCTGGCGTAATTATGCTAGACTATAATTTATCTGAATATTTGGATGAAGTTAAGGAGAATATAAGAAAATTCGTACGATTGTTTTGCCTGTACATTAAAGATAAATTAAATTGACCCGCTATCACAGGTTTTCATTAAACACTAACATTATATAAACTAAATGTATGAATGAAAAAAAAGAATAATTTGCGCTTACATACTCAATTCTAAGAGAAATTGATATTATTGGTTTACATTATAGTGATTACATTATTCTGGGTAATAATAAGTTTTTTTTATTTATAATTTTCTGTTTACATTTTTTGTGAGTTTGTAAATGTCATATGTGAGTCTCTATATACATTTCATGTAAGTTTATACCATAATAAATTTAATTTATTTACCATTTTTTTTTGCTAAGTTACCTAAAAAAAATATATAAATCTTATTAAGACAAAATTATGATTTTGTAATTCTTACCTTATGTACTCCTGAAGGGTGGAGGTAAAAAAATACAAATGGAGGTATTTTTTTAATTATAATTATTATTTCTTTATATTTACCCCTGTATAAAATATATAAATCAAGTAAATGTGTTGATAGTGATTACCATGACATGTCAATAAGTCGTAAAGAACTAGTCATTAGTAGCACTTTTTTCAGATGTCTCGGAAGATTATTGGGAATGGAGTGAGAAGCAAGTTGCTTACTATGAAAGGATAGATATCTGGTTTGGGCTAAATCAGCTACATATGGATCATTAAAATCTTTATGGATAAGTTTATTGGTGACAAAGTAAGGAGCATTGAGGATTTCTCGAAGGATTTTGGATTGTAAGGATTGGATAAGAGATGGATTGGATGGTTTAGTAGTGCCCCAAAGCTCGACTCCGTAGGTCTAAATAGGTCTAATCACAGTCAAGTAAATAATTCTTTTGAAATTAATTGGGAGCTTTGAACGTTTGTCTAGTAAATTTTGAAGTAGTCTATAATGACGGGCAGTTTCTTGTCGTTTTAATCTTGTCTGAGGATTTCAAGTAAGACGTTTGTTCAGATAGAGTCCCAGGTAACGGATCTGTTAAAGAGGAATTTATGAAATATCATTAAAGGATACTGTAGGACAAGAAATAGTTTAGGATGACGGGTAAAGGCTATTTGATGAGAGGGATGTAAATGAAGATGGATTCACTTCTTAGGCAAACATGTTTTTTGTAATTTTTTTTCGTAATAAATAACTGCTTATAATCTAATTTTAAAATTGCCATTAATAATAAATAGAAAATGATTTAAAAATAATTTAGAAAGTAGGAAACTGTTATCGTTTCATTTATGCTATTATGTAGAAATAAACTATTTAAAAGATTTGTTTTATCTTTTATAAACAATCGTTTCAGATTTAGGGTGCCTTAAATTAATTTTCTTGTTATTATAAAAAACATTTTTTGTCTTTTAAGCGAAATGTATTATCATTGTTTAAAAGAAAGAACAATTATTGATTGATTTTATTCAAAATAAAATTTTAATCAGGATTCGATTTGATGCTGATTCATTTTATCATTTATGCGTAGTAAGCATTCTTTTGTGTTTATACCCAACAAAGAATCTGCTATATCATCGAATCCATTCTAGAAAGCTGCATATTCTTTGAAACTATTTTGTTACTATATCACATTGCTAAAAAAAAAAAAAAAAAAAAAAAAAAAAAAAAAAAAAAAAAAAAAAAAAAAAAAAAAAAAAAAAAAAAAAAAAAAAAAAAAAAAAAAAAAAAAAAAAAAAAACTGTTCAAGAGTTTCTTTTTCAGCTTATTTTTGAAATTTTTAAATTTATTTGAAGAGTTTTGACTTGTAAATAAAATTGTTTATATTGTAATACGGATATGATAAGGATATGTATTATCTATACAAGGTACATGTCATTATCATAGCTCACCTCCAGAAATACTGGAAATATGGTGTATAAATATATTTTTATAGATCTAGAAAACTGCTAGTAAATATTTGTATTTTATATTGTTTACATTGTCAAAACAAATATTTGATATGTAGTGGTGTTTCTATAATATTGATAAAAGAAAAAAATAACACATCCTGTTCATATTCTATAGTTTATTAAGAGAATTCAATATTAATTATTTAGAACAACTTAGAACTCGAGGTCTTTCCATATCATATTTCTCGATTCTAAACTCCTTTGTGAATTCTCCTCAGCGTTAATTTGATATGCTTGATGTTTCCGAGTTGAAACCTATACCTCCCATAAACTCCTTACCTCACTAAATCATATCTTCGCAACTGTGGTATCATCATAATCAAATATAGTTTAGAAGAAGATAATTATGCCAAGGAGGTTTAATTATCTCCTTATTTTTTTTAATTCGTCGTATGTGGTGAAAGACAACGAAAACGCTTCGTGTTATCATGTTAATTTATTTATTTATTTTTTAAACAAAAAACTCGGCATTAACTAAGACTAAACTGGTTGAAAATAACAATATATAATCTTTTATAAAATTGTAAGAAAAAAAAACAAACAAAAAAAGAATATTTGGCTGCCCGAGGATGTCTAGACTGGTTTTCGTGTTGTAGCGGCAAATATATATGTATGTACTAGAAACAAAAACAAAGGGAAAAATATTTCAATCAAAACGTAACATAATATGGACTTTTTAAAACCAAAAATAAATTAAATCTACTCAAAGAAATTTTAACAATTATTTTGGCTTAGTTATATACCCTCCATTAATTCCAAATGTTTTTTTCAGGAAATCATTAAGATATTAAAGTCGAAATTAGGTAAACTTAAACTATGACAGAAACTATCTCTATTAATTTGGGTACTAGATTTAATATTAATGTTACCGTCAGTAGTTGCGTTATAGGGCAATAATTATAACTTGGTATATTAAAGTTATTAAAATATTTTATTTGAAAAATTGATAATTTAACCAGGTAACATTTAGCACTAACTTAACTATTCAAAATAAATTGGTTTAGCCTACGACGAGGTTGTTAAAATGAAGCCTTGGTATTTGAAGTGATCTCCATATAATTGCTCAGTTGTATTCTACCATTACATTTTTGGTTTTATTAAAAATATCCGTTAAAAGCATAAGAAACACATTAAAAAATGTATATAATTTAAAATCAACGTTTATAAATTCCAATTTTGTTACTTGAGATATGCATGATGGCATAGAAGGACAATACAATTAGGAGTTATGAATTATTTTCTATTGGAATTTTTCATTTACAGACTAGTTTCGAATGTTAAACATTCATCATCAGTTCTAAAAACAAACTTCTTCTGAAAGATATCTGTTAGAACACACTGAGTGAATGGAGACAATAGGATCAGATAGACGGGTTGTCCTTTAGGTTTTCGGTATGTTTAGTTGTTGTTTTTTTTTTCTGTTTCAACTAGAAAAAAATTTAAAATTGGACTATTGGAAATATTTATTTAGTCATTTAAACAAAATTCTGGATGGGTTTTTAACATTTTTATTGTTCCTCATGACCCCTCAATATTTTATTTTAAACTATTATCTACATGATGTATTAGTTTCACTCCGAGATTTTTGTTGAATTTAAGATTTTTTTCGTTAAAATGAATAGCAAAGTTGGAATTCTGCGTTTTATTGTTGTATGAACTTTTATGTCCGTTTAACCTTTGATTCACTGATCGTCCATTTCTTGTAATTTATGTATACTTGTATATTAAAATCTCCTTACAAGACCTCACATGTTTAATGATTCAGCTTTTTCAACATAGAAAAGTGCTCAGGACTAATAGTTAATGACAGTGGTCAAAACTGAATCATTTAACTCCGAGTACAATATACTCCAGTTCCATTAATCCAACCCAATCCACATATCCATCATCAGATCTCCCATATTCCTCCTCCCCCCTACTACCTCAGATCTCACATCCTTATTTAATTCCTCCCTTTCAGAGTTGAAAACTCTTATCACCCCTCTCATTTCACTCCTCACAAATGTTATCCCTCATCAAAAAAATCCTTAAATGTCTCCAAAAAACCCTTATCCATTCTCCTTTGGAATGCGAATGGTATTCGCAACCACACTGACGAACTAACATCCTTGCTACATTACAAAGAAATCGATGTAGCTTTAATTACAGAAACTAGACTGACCAGTAAACAACGTTTCAACATATCACGTTACCCAACATACCGAACAGACCACCCTGATGGTAGAGCCCAAGCCGGACTGCTGTCATCATTCACCATTCCCTCTCTCACCATGTATTTCCTTTGCCAGTAAATGAATCCCTACAATCCACAGCAGTTGTTGTCAAAACCTCCTTTTCCGTCACGATTGCAGCAGCCTACTGCCCCCCAAATAATCCCATTTCCACATCCCAGTTTCTCTCATTTTTTTATTCCTTAGGTCATCGCTTTCTTCTTGGTGCTAACTTTAATGCTAAGCACCAGCAATTGGGTTCAAGAACCACCAACTTCCATGGGCGAGCATTACAGTCAGCACTTAATTCTGGAAGATCCAATTTTATTTCTCCCGTCACTCCTACCTATTGGCCCACGGATCCAAACCTTCCATCCGGAATTGGCACGGATCCAAAACGCAGACCTTCTTGATTTCTTCATCCATTCAGGATTAGGACCTATCCATCACTCCATAGAACGCCTGGATGACCTTTCCTCAGATCATAGTTCTTTAATTCTAACCCTTTCTGCCACTCCAATCCCAAAACCTCTTTTCCCATTTGTAATAGGGCCAGTAGACTGGAACCTCTTCCATCAAATAATATCCGACACTATTGACCTCAGAGTATCCCTAAAAACCTTCCAAGACCCAATGCAACTAATTCCTTCATAAACATAATCCAGCAAGCAGTCTGGGCTGCATCCTTACCTCGTTTCCTTCCCAACGTTCGAAAAGAAAATCCTTTACCTCAAGATATACTGGACCTAGATCTGTGGGGGACAACGAAATATGCGAATATCAAACGCATTCAATCCTTCCAATCCAAAATCCTCCAACAAAACCCTACGTAATGATCTCAATATAACATACTCGACCTCATACACCTCTTAATTTTTTGAAATTCAATCGCAACCTTTCCTTTTATCCTAACGTTCTGGCACAATCATTATCCAGTTTCTCACATCCTAATAACCCCCTCGCAGACTAAAAGGGCAGTAACCCCGAAATCTTTTGTAAAATTTATTTATGTTGAAGTTCTGGCAATGGCCAGCTTTTCCTCTCATGCCTTTAGTAAATGTATATAGCGCTATCACTCAGCGTCCACTGGCTTTTTTCATATCAGTGACAGCTGAGAGAGGAGAGCTGGGACCTCTCTGTACCTGGCTTGTCACTCCATAAGTGGAGGAATGGATCTGGTCGGGGGATCTCTACGATGAATGTAAATTGTAAATAAAATATGATTGTATTTTTAACCTTTAATTAAATTTTGTTTTAATTTTTACATACTGTTATTTATTTATTTTTATTTATTTATTTATTTTTATTGTATTTTACTGTACATAATGTGGGAACGTAATCATTAAGTCATCTATATTACTTATTGCCCACATTTGTGGCAGATTGTAATAATTACTCAATAAAAATTTTATTTAAAAAAAACAACCGATTTTCGTACTTTTAGGAATATGTTCTACTCAATTCATGGAAAAACTTTTTCAAATAACATTATTGTCGAAAACATATATTTTTTGATTAAATGAAAAATTAACGTTTCATTTGAAACGACCTAATTAATACATAATGCAATACATATGAATGTATTCAGGAAAATTATATATGACTTTTATATAAATTATATATGCCATATTAATAACATTTTTGGCTTTAGTTTTGTTAGCAGATTTTTTTTTAGTATTTTAAAACTCAAACCATTGATGAAAAATGTTGTTTGAGACGTAAAAATAAATCAAGAGGGTTAAAAATGTTATGAACATTTTCAGAATAGTTAATGTAATAGCTTAAGGAATATATCAGAATACATGAGTAGAATAAATTCCGGATCTCTTTACCAACCGCTCCGCTCTGTTAGGCCCAGGCTCCACTAAGGAACGTTTCGAATAACATCAACATTTATTTGTTAAAGCTATGTAAGAAAGAAACATCGTTTTAGGCATTTTGAAACGAGGTATTGTACAATTAAACTGAAAAATTTATTATCAGTCTTATCTATATCGGATATCTTAATATTTCCTCTAAAATAGGTTTTCCTGACATCAAAATATATGATTTTGGAGATTCTATTTCACACACGCTTCATCTTTTGGATGCATTAGGTACATGCATGAAATATCGGAGCCTGTTAGCAAATTTTCTTATATCATCCGACACCTGAAAATCGTTGGCCCAACAATATGGAGTATATTTTTCTTGTTTCCCTGACAAACGACATCAGAAACGACCAGCCATGCTTCAATTTTTCAATCCAGGTAAATGATGGGGGTCAATAGATCTCTTTCGGGCCAGGCGCCTGTGAGAAGTTTACTGCTTAAAAGCAGTTTCGTTTTACTTGATATCTTACTCTGGGATTTATTGAATCTTGTAAAAAAAAAAGAAGTTAACAATAGTTTTCAACATTCTTTACCTACTCAGCTACCACCTCTTTTATCTAAATATATTAATATTAATAATTCGTATTCCGTTACTTTTTTAGCCTCTTTAATTTTAAATAAAATACTGATCCTCAAGAAATGTTATGGAGATTCCTAAGTAAAAATATAAGCCCTTCCCAATCCATAATACTCTGAAGTTTTGTGAACTGTGTGAAAATTAAAAATTAAAACCAATAGAGACTTCTTTACACATGCAAAAGAAGTTTTTTTCTGTTTTTTTTTTAACCTATTTATTTATTTTTTTACAAGATGTCACAATTCAACCGAGTCGAGGGCAATAAGTAATAGTGCTTTAAGTTAACATTCATGCCTTATTATGAGAAAATCAAAGTAATAATAAAGCAGAATAAAATTATGAAATAAACAGGTAAATAAATACGTAAATGGATAAAATAAAAAAATAAGGGTTATGGTGCAAACATCAATTTTCATCAGCTTCATTTCCGAATGTTACTATGTATTTTGAGGCATCGGCGTTTTATATTGCAAGGAGGATTATAAGGATGTGCGGAAGTGGATTGGGGATTGAACCAAAGATTTGGATGATAAAAAAAGTTTGAAAAATTTACTGGTATAGAAGTAAGGATGAAAGGGATATGCTTGTTTTTCAGGTTGTATTTTTACCATATCGTTCCTTCAAGACGAAAAATAACGTGGCTTCAAAATTAGTAAAGATAGGGTCACTATACCGACTCCAAACGTGGATTAAAAACAGTTATAAAAGGTAGATAACTTTGCAAACCTCTAATGATTTAGCGTTCCTACTAGAAGACAAGGAGGACCAGATTTATCCAATGAATAGCTGACACTTTAAAATAGATACATAGAAGGAAAACAACGTAAAATCTCATTGTTGATAATTACCCACATTAGTCCCCCTGCCAGTAAAAGAAATATATCCTGCTCTTTTTTTTTATCCTGTTTTTAATTATAAATAGTATGGTTAATTATTTAAATTAATTTATTAAAATTTACAACGGTATTAATAAAAATAAATCTTGTAAATTTGATTACAATGTTCGTAGTAATATGTTAATTGCTTGTAAAGCATCTACTCACTGGACGCACATCAATAAAAGCTCTATATAAGAAGGTCCCGAGACCACCTTCTTTACAGACAACCCAGAGATTTGTCGGGTACAGATTGGAAAGCAAACAGAGAGACCAATGGATTTCATTGACTATGAAATGATAGATATTTGATTAGAGGTATATCATAAAGTAAGGAGCATAAAGGATTTTGGACAGCAACGATTGGATTTGAGATAAAATAAATATTTTAATGGAACCCCAGATCTCAACGCTGTTTTTTGTTAATGTTATATTTTTCATTAAATCTAGGTATTTTAT
Organism: Euschistus heros; assembly: GCA_003667255.2. Lineage (NCBI taxonomy): Eukaryota > Metazoa > Arthropoda > Insecta > Hemiptera > Pentatomidae > Euschistus > Euschistus heros. The sequence goes on from RCWM02000512.1 coordinate 564,977, forward strand.
ATTGTATTAAAAATGGATATCATGCTGTTAAATTGAATTTCGTTCGTAAATTTCGATATCTCCTAATCAATCCTAGGTCAAACTAAGCACGCTGTTGAATGATTTTTATAGAAAATTAACGTCTGATTAGTAACTTTAATGATTTGAAATATTGGATTCTCCCCCAGTTATCTAAAGTTTGAAAAATAGGCTTTAATTACATTTTTGAAATTAAGATAGGAGAAGGTAGGTAGTAAAAAGAAGCTTGTTATGTATCACGCCGAGGTGGATTATGTAATGCTGTTACAATGGCCCTCTTGAAAAGTGCAATATTATGCATAATGGAGAGCGGCGTTATTTCACGGAAAGATCCCTTTTTATATAGCTTCGGTATTTTAGAAATAAATTCCTTATTTTAATATTTTGCTAACCGAAAATTTCTACTAACGACCGCACACTATTATGTTTTTTTATCTATCAAAGTTTTTATTATTTAAAGGTTTTAACTTAATCCCAATTAATCAATCAATTGAGCTGCTTGAGAGGGGAGTGAGTGTGAGGGAGAATGTAAAAGAGTGCGAAAGAGAGTGTGAGAGTGTGTAATATTGAGAGTGATACCGATCCCAATTAGCGATTGAGAGTAAGGGAGTTAAGAGCCTGACTTTGAGCGGGAATGACGGAGAGAGAGGGATTTAGAGTCTGATAGAGAAAGAGAATGAGAGTGTGAGGAAACGAGATTGGAAGATTTGAAGAGAGAATGAGAATTGATTGTGCGAGTGTGCAATAAAGTGCGTAAGAGTACAAGAGAGTGTACGAGAAAGAAAAAAGTGTGTGAGAGTAACAAATACTCTGTGTGGGGGTGTTAGGGAGAGAATGTAAGAATTTTCTGAAGCGCGAGAATATGTACGAGAGCGAGATCGTGTGAGTGTGAGAGCGAGAGATTTAAAAAAATCTTAATAAGTTTGAAAATATGTAATATTAAAATTATTTTAGATTATCCTTTTAAAATTAGGCACTTACTTTCTGAATGTATTTATATAATAGTCATAAAAATATAAAATTCTTAATATCTTAATATTCCAGGCCGTTTTCATACCGGAGTTATTATACAGTGTGCACAGGAAAATGTTTGAGGAATGCAGGAGTCGTCTTTGGAGCAATCCAGGTAACGGATCTTTTATGAAGTACAAGTTAATCACAGCAGATATAGCTTATCTTTTTAATAGAGGGTTGGGCTATAACATAAAAATATATTATTTTCTGCTGGGATGAATTCATATTATGAAATAACGTTACCCAATCTGCGCATAATATTAGTTTGTTGTTTATACATATTGAGCTAGAAGTGGCCAATATTTAAAGGTATTTCATTATAGTAATTATCAGTAAATATACACTATATTATTTATTTATTTTATTTTATGCCATTCTCAGTTTTTACGATATATTATTATGAAATTCGAATAATATTGATGGTGAGTAATTATAATGTTAATATTTTTCTGAACCATATATCTAAAAATTTCTTTTTTCAATTACAGTTTTTAGTGAATAAATACACAAGCAAGTTAGTGAAATACATAATCCTCTCTCATCGATGGCGACGTTAATAACATTTGTTTTTCATTACAGCTTGACACTGTCCCCTGTAGATCGGGGGCCGTAGCTCAGGGCGGGAATCGCCCATCATCCCCCAACGCCGTGGTGGGAGTTTATTCGCCCCTCATTGGGACGGCCAGGTGTCGTTTATCACCTGCCGATTTACGGCCCCAAGCCCCACTAAATCCAGAGTATTGCTGTTGGGGAAATGGAAAAATGTGACATAAATTAAATGTGGCCGTTTTTATCAACTCCCGTCCGAACGGTCCTTATCGCCCCCCGCCCAGGCAAATTATCGTCTCCATTCGATTAACTAGCTGTTTTACCTTATAATAGACTGAATGATTGTACGTAGTGTTTCTACTATAGCCAGTACTTTTAAAAACACACAACTTGATTACAGTATGTGTTAGTCGATAAATATTTCTGTAATTTCGAAAACAACCTCTCCACACTATCAGCAGCTTACAGTGCATCAATTTAGGCAGTGCATGCATGGCCTTACAATTAAGGCTTTAAAGTTACATTAGATCCTTATCGCAAGACCGTTTAAATCTGAATTCTTTTTGTGGCAAAATATTATTCAAACTATTGCCCTAGAAGATGCCTGAGTAATGACAAAACGTTGAAGTATTCTTAGTACTTACATTTCGTTTTTTAATAATTTATTGATATTTATAAGATAAGCATCGAAACGTTTTCAATTATTCATTCCAAAACTCTCCAAAGTTGCTTGAAATATTGATCTTTAGAGCCTATCTGAGAATTATGCATGTCAAACTAATAGTTTTCCAAAAAATCACATTTTTCGAGGTTACCTCTTATTATAATCCTGCCTCCTTCTGGTCTTAATCATATAATTTAAAGATTAAATTTCATATGTATTAAAAAATTGTGTTTTATTATTTGTATATAATCTTTTTCTTCTATTTTTTTCCTTTTAAACCTTTTCTTATAATTATTACTTAATTCATAAGTCCATTTCAATAAATATTAGTTTTTATTTCTTAAGTCAATGTTTATTCCTATTTTATTTTTACTAAAAAAAATTGTATAATTGCAATGTAAAAAATTGAACTGAAGGATTACGTTTTTATATCCTTCAAGACCTTCAAAATATAATTTCAGCATAAAATATATATAAACATATATAGGGTGAGTACCTCTTAGTGTAAAAAAAAAAAAGGACGAAACTAGATCAAAAATGTAGAAAAATGCCGCAGACCTCACTTTTCTATTCCAATCCGTTGCAGATATACTATAAATCAAAGAATTTTTTGAGGAAAACACATTTTTTACTCTAAAAGCTGCAATATCTCTATTTTTTAAAAAAATGTTTTTCAAACTTTAACCTCGTTTTCGAATTCAGCATTAAATTTTCTATAAAAACAGAGTACATGTAACCTCGAATTTTACAAACTTGGTATCTTTTACTCTTGAAACCGAAAAAAATCATGGTGTTCTCATTTGGCATACAAATCAGTTACTTGTGTAAATAAAACATTATAATAATCCCTTAATGGAAATGTGCCTTTTAAAATTGATAAACCTCTTTATGGGAATAAAAAGCAAAGAAAAAAATTATTTTTTGATGGAAAATTAAGGATAACTGTCAATAAAGTGACACCAGATCAGAGGATCTTATGTTATTGCATTTATTTATTTATTATTATTATTTAAGATTTATGTTATTAGATTTTCAATGTAAGGTTTAAAACCCAATGATAATGAACATAGACCTTAAATTGTGCCATTAGCTTCTGAATGCAGATGATATTGAAGAATACCACTTTTTGAGGTTAATTTTTTGGACAGATGAGTCTGTTTTTACTGGTGAAGGCATTTCTACGTATCCATGTATATGGCTGGTTTATGGCTACGGTGCTCCATGGTGTTGGAAAATCATATTTAGCCGAACTTCAGATGGAATATGGAGATGAAGTTGTGGTAGGATATTTAGTAATAAATCTTAGTAATTCTCATCATTCAATCTGTTGGGTAACTATGATTTTTTAACACTATTCGACAGCAATAAAAAGATGAAAAAACCAACGATACCCCTTTTGAAAGGAAACTATATGTAGAAATGCTTCCCCTGTAAAAACAGACTCATTTGTCCATAAATTTCATCTCAAAAAGTGGTATTCTTCAATAACATCTGTATTCCAAAGCTAACGGCAAAATTGAGGTCTATGTTCATTATCATTGGGTTTTAAACCTTACATTGAAAATCTAATAACATAAATCTTAAATAATAATAATAAATAAATAAATGTAATAACATAAGATCCTCTGATCTGGTGTCACTTTATTGACAGTTTTCCTTTATTTTCTATCAAAAAATAATTTTTTTCTTTGTTATTTATTCCCATAAAGAGGTTTATCAATTTTAAAAGGCACATTTCCATTAAGGGATTATCATAATGTTTTATTTACACAAGTAACTGATTTGTATGCCAAATGAGAACACCATGATTTTTTTTCGGTTTCAAGAGTAAATTTATCTATGAAATTGAAACAGAATCATTACATTTAACATGTCATTCGAAAGCTGATTAAATTTGAAAGTTTTTATGAGATTTGACGTTTTGTGGATTGTTTTTTTCGAAAAAAAAAGTGAGCGTTGAAATAATATAAGACGTTGTAACTTCCCTACATAATGTGAAGATCAAGCTGTTCTCAAGATACCAAGTTTGTAAAATTCAAGGTTATGTGCTCTGTTTTTATAGAAAATTTAATGCTAAATTCGAAAACGAGGTTAAAGTTTGAAAAATATTTTTAAAAAAAATTGAGATATTGCAGCTTTTAGAGTAAAAAACGTGTTTTCCTCAAAAAATTCTTTGATTTATCGTATATCTGCAACGGATTGGAATAGAAAAGTGAGGTCTGCGTCATTTTTCTACATTTTTGATCTAGTTTTATCCAACTTTTTTTTTTACACTAAGTGGTAATCACCCTGTATATATATATATTGTTACCATCAATTTGTTAACTTTTTATTTATTTACTATTTCTAAGGAAAGTTGCTGGGATGCATTGCATTATTATGTTAAAAGTTATTGTGCCCAAAAATGTATTATTAGCTTTAAAAAGAAAATTTCGAATGGAATGTTTAAGTAAACTTTTTATGTCCATTGATATGAATGAACCTTACAGTTACCGTTTTACATTTCATGTTATGAGGTGATACATTGAATACGGAGGTATCGAATTCATACTTTTTTCATTCGAACCAATATAGCTACTGAACGGTAGTTCCTAGCGATGTATGCTATAAAAACAAAAAATCTTCTTCATTATATTTCTCATTAGGAAACTGCCGTCAAATTTTAGATCCGAGGAACACCAACGGAACCAGATCGTGTCAAAATGAATGTTAAAAAAACATTTCGCCAAAAAAGAATAGAGCCCCTTCCAAAAGACATACCCATGTCAAACAATATTACTTTTAATATAGAATAACTGAGAATGAATGAATTTTGATCTTTGGAGGTTTTGATTATGCTTTATTACTTTAAAATATAGTAAATATATTTATTTTAAAATCTAAAAAATGTAATTTTTTGATTAGTTTCATTATTTTATGTTGAAATCTAAATCAAGATCGTTCTTTATAAAAAATAAATAAGATTGTTTGACGATTCAAACACAAAACCTAAGGTACTCATTTATAACCGAGCAAAGTTCCGCCAATTCAAGAAACATTAAGATTAATGAACAATATCATTAATGTTCACAAGGTCTCACATTGCAAGGACAGATACCTACAGCACATGACCCTCATACAAATATACACAATTCTTATATAAACTCACATAAATTTATCTCAGCAGAAGTAATATGAGATCCATTGGGTCGCTTTGACTGCCTTGAATTCCTGGCCCTGGCTTACCAGCAAACCTCCCCCCCCCCCCTCCATCCCCTCCCTTTGTAGAACTGAATGATCAACTATTACCCTGGAATCCCTTTTGTGCCCTTCTAGGACTACTAATGTAATTTAGAGCCGACCAGGTCCACTATTTTAACTCCTCTGTCCTCAGGCACACTATCAAAGCTCTGTTGATTTCCTTTGGCATATTCTTGTCAAAATTTACATCAGGTACAATATTAGTGGAAAATTATTAAAAAGAAAAAAAAAATAGCATATATCTACATAAGTATTTTACCGACACGAATACGTATTTAAACGACTGTGTGCCGACAGGAACCTTATCATCTTGATCCAATTACAATTTGTTTTAAAGATGAAGGGGTAATCCATTCTGTTCTACATTCAAATAAATTAAAAGCGATTGTTTCTTATGATTTGATTTTTGATTTACTTGATAATTTTATTTTATTATTATTATTATATCGCGGTACAGGGCAACCAAGGACCCTGAGTATACCACTTCTTGTTGTTTTTTTTCCTTCTTTCTACCAATATCGTTCTAATTGAGCAATATTTATGTTCTAATTCGTAAAGATCAACTCATCAGTAGCCTTATAGAAGTAACATAAAAGTTTTATTTTCTAATGTTTCTAGACTTGTATTACTTATTATGAAAGGTTAATTATCAGGTTAATTATGTTTTTTTGTTTTTTTTTAAATTCTATTATTGAGAAACTATTACAATCTGCCGCAAAGAGGGCAATAAGCAATGTGGATGACTTTATGGATTCATCCACACAATATGTACAATACGATATAAATGAAAAGAAGAGAAACAAAATAAAGAACTTGATAATACAATAAATAAAGTGCAAATAAAAATAAGCTTCCTAAAACTGTACAATATGTAAAGTGAAGACAATAAAATATAATGAAATAGATTATATTAAAAACTGTATTTTTAACAGTCATACTTTATTTATAATATACACTCTCCTAGGGATATCCCGATCAAACCTGTCCCTCGACTTATGGGGGTCCATAGAGATCACAGCGTTTCTCTCTCAGCTGGTCAAAAAAACCCAGTGGGCTAAAGATTTTTAAGAATGACAAAGTAAGGAGCATTGAGGATTTTCCGAAGGATTTCGGATCGTAAGGATTGTATAAAAGATTAATTGGATAGTTAAGTGGAGCCCCAAGTATTAACTTTAAAATATAAAAATATAAACAAATAAAAAAAAGTAAGAAACACTAGGGTAAATCACTAGTTATGGTCACCTCACCAGTTATGGGCAGGGTAATACAATTTTCGTAATAATAAGGGTCTAATCAATTTATTTGTAATATCACCAGGGGGAATATTTCTGAAAAGGATTTAAGATTCATTTGCTAATGAAACTCTCCCTCCTATCCCTTTTGCAGTAGGCATTAAAAAATATTTTTCTCAAATAGTGTCCTGAAATACCTCGTTTTTTAGTAGGGCCGTTTTTAAAAGTGAGGATTCTTAAGGAATTATAGTGAAATTGCTTCGGTAATTTTTAGTTATTGAGTTATGTAACTTTTCATTAGAATTCAGGCTTCCATACCAGCTCCATTATGTTGGACTATCTGATTTTCATTAACGATAATTTTGAACTGACCATAACTGGTGTATAAAAATACGAGATAGGAGTTATGGTCACTCTTATCCATTTCAATTTTCTTTGGTGTTGCAAACGTTCTTTCTGCTAATAAAGAAAAAATTGAAATTTCTTCATTTGATTATGCCCTTTTAAAACTTAAATACTACATCCCTTCCTAGTAGTGGACATGTTTGACCTTACGTTTCTTAAGTGACCAATACTAGTTAATGTAGTAAGTTATATTCTGTACTTCGCGGGGGATACTGCTGTTTAAGAAAACTGGAAATATCTAAATAAGATAATTTACAAAAAATACATTCCGATTTCTTTTAATTCATTATTTTTTTAATGGGGATGATTACCATGTTGTATGACATTACTGCTTATGTAAAAAAAAAATCAACGAGACGTGCAGCTATAAATTATGCACTGATAAATAGTTGTTTGGATACATTTTTAACTATCATTTCATGACAGTTTTCTAAACTAAAAAGTACCTACAAAGTTTGTGAATGAGTGCATCAAAGTGATTGTGTTTTTAAATATATATTTTACTTTTTTGTTAGACCGCGTTGTATTAGTATATAGATTATTTTTATAGTTATAGTTGTTCATTAATCAATTATTAAAAATATTTGTTTAAAGATTATTTTGCCACGTGACCATAACTAGTCTTGGCTATGACCATAAACGATACAACATGCCCATAACTGGTATTTTTAGCTTTTTGAAAAAAAATAGAAATATTTATATGAAAGGAAGCTTTAGTGTAGTTGTCAATTTTACATTCAATATAGTAAACTTTTGAGAATCTAAGTACATAACCAAAGATGTCATATTATAAACTGTATCAACGAAATTCCCTTTTAAATCGACAAGTTCCCTTAACTATGACCATAACTAGCCTATAAGAAATTATTAATTTTTTTTTTTTATTTGCTATTGCAACATAAATACTTAATTACAGACTTTAGCTTTATTGCTCTATTGTAATGACCCTACAAATCGGTGTCATTCAAAATTTATTATTTAGTGTTAATGTATTGTTGTTGTTAATCGAATGGACTAGAAGAAAATTTATTGGAATCACTATCACAGATTAAAACTAAAATTAAAATGTCGGCGTTATTTAAATAAATTAATTAGGTAGTTTCAGTTCATCTATTTAACTGGGTTTCAATTATGAAGCCTTGAATTAGAAGTGATTATAAATTTTTGAAAGTTTCTGCATAAAGAGAGCGGATTAACAGAGACTTGTTGAACCTGCAGTAAATTTTTAGCAATTTGAAAGGAATAACGGAAACTTCTAAAAGACGCCGTTTAACTGCGTTTTGAACAATGGAAACTCAAATGGTACTTACACTAAAACATTCTAATTATCTTTCTAGTTCTTGATTGTTCAAAGGAGTCACAGACTTTATACGGAAATAGTGAACTAGTTTCTCAATAGCATTTTTGTTTTTATGTTTTGGTATTTCATAAATTAAATTATCTATAATAACCTTAATAATAATGAGATTACTATGGACTTATTATGGAAGAATAGGTAGATAGTTTTCCATAATAAGTTCCAAAACCGCTTAAACACATTAATTCTAAATTTTCCCATACAATCCTACGAAGTATTGGGAAATTAATTGGCTTTGTGTCTTTTTAGTATAGAATTGCTTATTGAGGTCCAATCCACGGGTAATTTCTTTATATACCTCTATTTCTTCATGTGCGACATTTGCTTCATATGTTTCTATTATACATGCTAACAATTTGAGAATCTCTGCCGAAAGGCTAGAAATTCTAGAAATGGCTAGCCTGTCAGGAAAGAAGCCCGCAATACATTACCTCATTCCCCGCCCTTCAGCGAGAGGTTCTCACAAGATACAGCCGTAGAGTATTAAATATCCTAATCTTTTTTTTTTAGTTTAATTGAATAAATATTACAAGCTGCCTCTTAAAGGGCAATGAATAATATATATGACAAAGAATCCATTCGTACAACTATGTACAATTAAATTAAATTAAACTATACAAGATAATAATATTAAAAAAAAGAAACAACATAAAATGAAAATATAAACAATAGTAAAAATGAAGGAGCAGAAAAAAATTAAATAAATTGCAAAAGCACAATTACACTACATTTACATACAATGTACACATACATCCCAGGGAAACCCTAAACCAAGCTTGTTCCCCCAACTTATGGTAGAAGGCAAGCCAGACCCCCAGTAATTCCAACGCTCTTCTCTCAGCCATATCACCAGGGTGAAAATCTATTGGAAGCTGCGAGGGAGCGTCACAGTCACTCAGGACTTGAGTTGAGAGGTTGGCCATTGCCAGAACTCCAGTAATATATATTTATTACAATAGGTATCGGGGCCATTGCCGTTTTAATCTGCGAGGAGGGTTATAAGGATGTGTGGAGCTGGATAATGAATCTGCCAGAGGGTTGGGATGGTTGGAAAGGTTTTGATGAACTTTGGAGAATTTAATGGGTATAAGGTCAAGGACAAAAAATATTATGGAAACATAATATGGAGCATTTAAAATAGTACGAATGACTTAGGATTGAAAGGATTGAATGCGTTTGGTATTCGATTGTTTTCTGTCCCCCACAGTTCAAGACCATAGGTCAAATAGTTTTAGTGATGGTTTTGTATATGAGGAGTTTGTTTTCAATGGAAAGATGAGATGTCTTATTTATTAGTCTGTACAATTGGCTGAAGTGTCTATTAAGTTCTTGCCTTTTAGGCCTAGTGTGTGGATTCCAAGTAAGTCTTTTGTATAAGTAGGAGCCAAGATATCGTTCTGTGTCAGCTATGAGTAGCGGAATATTATTGATATAAACAGGAGGTAGAGGATGTGCGGAGGAGAATAAACGTTACGTGGGTGCATTTCGGTTCATTTAGAATATCATATTTAAGTGAATATGATGCTTTCATTTAAATTTTTTTTTTTTTTTTAAACATTTATTTAAGGAAAGTAATACAATCTGCCTCAATGTGGGCAATAAATAATATGGATGGCTTAATGGATCCATTCACACAATATATACAATATCATTTAAATTAATTTTTAAAAATTTCAAACCCTTTTATTCAATATTTATTGTAAATTAGGTGAGTTTCTAACAACGGAACTTTTTGGGTAAGATTCTTCTGTTTTTGATTAATGGAACTTTATTGAAGTGCCTCTCTAAGTTTAAAGGCAACCTGGATGCTTTTCATGATTCTATGACGAGATTTTACTGGAACTTACAGTACTATTTCTATAATACTTTGTAACCCAGTGGATATTGTTACTACAAAGGGCTCTTAATTTCTGACCAACCTCAGCTAAATTTAAGATGACCTCAGGACTTCAGAACATTTCTCTTGTATCTCCCATCCTTTTTAAAAATACCATGGCTTAATATTTTTTGCCTCTTACGGTAGTAATTGTCATTCGACACCCAATAATAATGTATTTAATTTCAATAAACCGTTTTTCTTAAAATGCCATTGTTGCCTAAATATGTTAATTTAATTAACGATTTTAATTTATTTTTATAAAAAGTCAGACTTTAAATGTATCGGGGAAAGTAAAAGAGGGTAGCTTTTGGCACAAATCAACTCTAACAACCGAAATTTCTTTAAAGAATCCGAAATATTCTTACAGCGTCACTGATAAATTTATTCGAAATGCCGAAGATAATTAGAGACTCGATTACACCATAGGCCCTCTACACAAATCAACACAGATTTCTCTTGATAAAAATTAGATTGGGAAGCACTAAATACATCAAATACAATCAAATTTCAGAATAGAATAGATACTCTTGACAGACGGTAATCCATGTAAAACGAGAGTCCACCAAGCAAATTGAAAACTACTAAAAGAGTGCTTAGATTGGGGCATCTTTATTTCTTTCATTATTAATTGAAATAATTTCGTTAAAATATCAGCTTTTATTGCGACTTGAGAGATTCCTTCCTCCTTTTAGCGAAAGTACATCCATGATTTTTACATCTAAAGCTTTATGAAAACTAAAACCAGCAAGTTTAACTATATCTAGTAGTAGTATAAGTACAGAATAAATAGGATAATGTAATCAATATACTAGATTCAGTTTTCCTGTTCTGGAAATAACTATTCAGAACACGTGTATCGAGTTTTCCTAGCTAGGTTTTACTTAGAAATAACGTCGTAGTAGATAATATTGCATGTTTATAAGAGATTTTATTAGAAAACATAAAATAAAATCGCATGATTTCTTTTTCTTTTTAATGTCTTACAGTGTTCGATATATTAAACTTTGTATATGCATATTTTTCTTCTATTTTTGTTTTTTATTATAATAATAATTCATATTATTATAATGAATACATTGAGTTTTATTTTAATGAAATTTTGGAAATGCAAATTTTGGCGGAATCATTCAGTTATTTTATTTTTTATATTAATAGAATCTTTCTAACATTAAAACTCCGTTAAAGGTTTTCCCTGGAGTTCTGAAGAGTTGATTTTGAGCCTGAAAGCGATTTCGTGAAATTGAAGAATGGGGACTGAAATTTCTAATTTTCCCTATTTCTCTCCTCAAAATCCTAGAGTTCGGTGGATAAGTGCATAATTCCTTAAAGTTTTATTAACTTGTAAATATTTGTGAATATCTGATGGGTTTTTTTAACTTGTATTGAAATATATGTGTAATCTGCCTCAGTTAAGGGCAATAAGTAACAGCGATAAAGAGAATTTATTCCTACCATATATACAAGCTCTTTTACATACAAAATTAATAATAATAAGAGATAAAATAAAACAAATAGTCATAATAAAAATAAAACTAATAGTTACTTACAAACAGCAAAACTACAGTGAATAAAAGAAATTATTTAACACATATTAAAATAGAAAAAAAAATAAAATAATTTAAAGTACATTCATATTATATGTACAATACAGACACACTTAGTTAGGGGAACTCCGAATCAAGCCTATACTTATTGGGAGTCAATGCCAAACCCAAAGAGATCCCAGCGCTGCTCTCAGCTGCATCACTAGTAATATCCAGTGGAGGCTGAGTGGGAGCGCTACAGCCACATATGCTCAGGACTTGAGTAGAAAAGTCATTACCAAGACTCCAGCATACCATTATATTACAAAAAGACTTGGGGCCATTGCCGTTTCAATCTTCTGGGAGGGTTATAGGGATGGTTAAAGGTGGACAGGGATTGAGCCTGTTATAATATTCTTAGGTAACATATTTGCTTATGCTTAATTTTGGTTACCAAAAATTTGGATACCAAAAAAAAAGACATTCATTGGCGGCAGCGGCATACATATAACCCATATGTTGAACCCGCTGCTGCCAAAAAAAAAAAAAAAAAAAAAAAGTGTGTGTGCTCTAGACCACATGGTGGAAGTGAAAACTTCATTGAACGTTTGATAACGTTAACCGAACAAAACCTTAGTTCTTATATACAATCTAAATGTTTTGGTTAACTTACTTGACCAATTTCATTTTGTTTTAATTCCAGGAACAAGTCGTGAGTAATTATTTAACACAATAGAATACGTTTTCCGGGGTTTCAAATGAAAAACCGATCACGAAAAGTAAACAAACGAAACAGGTTACAACAGCACGCTGGGATGCCGGGAGTCCTCAGTGTTGCCAGCTTATTACACACGCATGATTTTTCCGATTTGTTGTATGCGCTGATTTGATGTATAGCTGATGATTTGATGTATAGCTGATTGTATTCTAAAGTAGAGTTGCGTATGATGCGTCATAATAATATTAATAAGGTTTGGAATTATTTTGAATATTTTGAAAAGACTAGATAGCGCACTGTACTCCGGATTCAGTGCCGAGTTCGCTCCGGATTCAGTGCCGAGCTCACGCTTAGTCGAGTCGAGCCGATTCTACCCGAAACAGCGTTACATATTCGGGCGTGACGGCTCAATCTCATTCACACCTCACAAAAAGTTTTGCTGAGCCCTCACAAAAAAGTTTTGCTGAGCGCGCCTAAAGAAGTTTTCACTTCAAAAATTATGCCTGAAAAGGCGAGGTAGGGGAGGAAAAAAAAAAAAAAAAAAAAGGAAAAAAAAAAGTTACCAAAAATTTGATATAGAGAATTTGATATTGAGGTTGAACCTTTTATGTTTTTAATATTTTATTTCGTTTGATGTATGTTCAGTCAACTGTTATAGTGTTCCCCATCTTGTTATATGGTAGCTCTTGGGCTGTCACAATTTACCCATCCCTGGAGCATACTGTAATAACTTTGTTAATTGATATCTAAAAAAATAAGTAGCTTTTAAGTATAATTTCGTTATTATTTCAATCCTAAAATAAAGGTTAAAGACTGTTGATTTCATGGTAAATAATTAGAAGAAGATATAACAATCTTTTTTAGGGCCGGAGGGTCGATCCACGGTTGATATATAAGGCAATGTATTTTCTTTCCATCGCCGAGTTATGGAGAAGGCGTTTAACTGATAAAGCGTTGACAGACGTTAGAAACTAGTGAGTGGATTTGAGTGGTTATAGAGTTTACTACGAAAAAATAGGGACCCGGTTCGTGTCAAATCAGCAACATATAGAACATATAATATAAATAAAATTGTTTATTTATAAAATATAAATTTTTTTTTTTAATTATAACTGCATACACATAACATGCATATACACAAAATTCATTAATTAAAAAATGCATAAAATACAAAAAATATTTGACATACAAATACATTTTAAAATATGTATATAATTCACTAATTAAGATTGTGCTTTGAAACATAATACAATAAAAAAAGTACCATTATTAAGTACTTATGTATAAAAATGCATATTTATTGTCATCATTCAGTTACTCTTTTTTTGGGAAAGAATTCATAATAGATCAAGGTTTCATGGATAAAAATTAAAAAAAAAAAATTTATGTTTCTGCATTTTGTGTGTTTGCATTTTATGTGTCTGAATGTTTTGTGTCTGCATTTTATTTTTTCAATTTATGTGCTTGCATTATAAATGTTTGTGTTTTATTTGTTGGATTATATTTTTTAATATCCATAAATAGCCATAAATAGATATTTTTACATATTTTGAACTGTAATTGCATATTTATCTACATATCCGGCATTTTTATTTTGCACATTATGGCATAAATATACATTCTGAACTGTAATTGCATATTTATTAACATATCCGGCATATCAGCAATTCTTTTATGTTTCTGAGCAGACAAAAAAATAAAATAAAAAATAAAATTCGAAAAGTAGCCCCACGAACTCCTCCTACTCTTTTTTTTTTTTTTTTTTTTTTTTGCTTAATGAATAAGCTTGTGTTTGTCCAGTTGATTTTTGCCTTTGCGTGAACTTAAAAGAATCACATTTAATTTGATTAATTTCTTGTTATCGGTGCGCTTAAATATTTGGAATATTACTTCAGTTTTATTGTTTCCCTTTTTCCTATCATTATTCAATTACCCAGTCTCTCAGGCATTGTTCACCCAAACAAATCATTCGTTAAATGTTTATACATCTATTCTTAAAATGCCGAAAATCACTCTTGCAAAGGCAAAAGATCTTATTGTAAATAATGTATGTGAGTTCTCAATTAAGACTTTTATGTGTGATGAAGACTTTTTTATATTGTGTTTGTATTGATTAAGTTGAATCAACTAATGCATAGATTTTAGTAGCGCAGCACATAAAAACAGCTAAGTACAAAAAAATGAAGTTTAGAAATTAAAATTTGAATGAACTTTTGTTAAACAAACTGCCTCTGGATCAGAAATTATGGCTTCGATTATGATTTATGTCCAGCTGACAAACACTTCCCTACGTGTTTTCTGTCCTAATGATCGCCTTGTATTTTTGTTTATTGATAGTTTTCTTGTTTCCATTTTCAACGCAATTATTTACTTAAACTTGAGTTTGTATTTTTGTGTAAGTATGTATTGCAACTTTTTTATTTTTCTAAATAATTAGATAGTTGTATATGTTAGGTATTAAATTGCATATTTGACCTTATATATTTGCATATACAGGGTGTCCCGAATTTAAATAGTAAAACTTCAGGCACTTATAGGGGACCGAAAAACTAAAAAGTCCTTTAGAGATTTGCTCGTTTTGGAGAAAATCGCAAAAAAAGAAACAAAACAAAAATGTTACAGTTAGCGATTATCACCTTTCAAAGTTAATCAGGCTAGGCAGTGAGATATGTAAAAATTTAAGGTTATCTTTTGCATTCTTTTATTTGTTTACATTTTGGCTTCCTTCTAGGATTATAATTCCTAAATCAGTCTTGAATCAGTTATTCAGCTATTTTTGTGTGAATAGCATCAGCCACAATGCCGCATACATATTCTAATGTTGAATACGCTGATATGATTTTTTTGTGTATGGTTTCTGTAACGGTAATGCTTTAGAAGCGGTGCGGGAGTATGCGCGCCGATTTCCAAATAGAAGAGTGCCTAATCGACGAGTCTTTTCGTTAACTTTTAATAGACTACGAGAGACTGGGTCATTCTTAATACGTAATAAAGGCGACCAATTCCAGGCAGCAATAAGACCGGATTATCGGAGAAGAAATTGTGTCCAACGCCACTCCGATAACAATCCTGAGACTAGCATCCGAAGAGCATATCCTGCATTAGGAATATCGCGGCAAGCAACATGGCGAACTTTGAAAGGTGACAATCGCTACCCATACCATCTTCAAAAAGTTCAGAATTTATTATCTCAAGATTATGTCAAGAGATTGAATTTTAGTGACTGGTTTCTTGACAAAATTCGCGATGATAATTTGTTTCTATTAAAAATTATATGGACCGATGAAGCTACCTTTACAATAGGAGGAATTGTAAATCAAAGAAATTATCATGTATGAGCTCTTGAAAATCCCAGAGCTATTAGAGAGAATAGGTTTCAGCATAAATTTTCTATTAACGTTTGGCTTGGAATTTGGAACGGATTACTGGTGGGACCATATTTTTTACCTGGAAGATTGAATAGTATAACATTTACACATTTTTTGGAGAACAACTTTTCTAATTATATAGATCACATTCCCTTACAGCAGCGGATTGAAATGTGGTTCCAACTCGATGGATGTCCAGCTCATTATGGCAGAGTTCCTCGAGCTTGGCTGGATATAAATTGTGCAAAACGATGGATTGGACGTAGAGGAGTAGTACCTTGGCCACCCAGATCACCTGATATGACACCCATGGATTTCTTCGTATGGGAAACCTTGAAGCAGAAAGTTTATTCGGTGTCAATCAATTCAAGAGAGCAATTAAGAGGCCGAATCATAGATGCAGTGCACCAAATATCATCAGAACAATGTTTAGCTGCAATTTATCAAGTGAGTGCTAGATGTAATGCTTGCATTGGTGCAAGTGGACAACATTTTGAGCAATATTTACATTAAAAAGAACATAACATAAATTTAAATGTAAATAAATAAGTATAAAAATGAAAACTTGTTTTGTTCCCTTTTTTTTTGTTGCGATTTTCTCTAAAACTAAGCAAAAACGAGCAAATCTCTAAAGGACTTTTTGAGTCCCCTATAAGTTCCTGAAGTTTTGCCATTTAAATTCGGGACACCCTGTGTATGTGCATTTTTACAGATTTTATTGCATATAATTCACAGCCCTATATATAACTGATTGAAAGCTTTGAACGTTTACCAAGTAAATGTTAAAGTAGTCTATAACCTCGAGCAATTTCGTGTTGTTTTAGTCTTCTATGCATCCAATCTTTAAACGAAAATCGTATCGCTGTAATAGGCACACCATAGCTTCTTTGAATATTTTGATAAGAGACAAATGATGAGCTATGCAGTAGATGATAAAGGGAACTACTTAATAAGTTACTAGGAATGCATTAGTTTGGCTATTATAGATTCAATAACGTTAGCGGAATATTGACGTCTAAGTTAACTTGGTGTTAACTGTAGTTTTTTTTTTTTTCTTTTCTCCTTCATTTTTCTATTTTACAACTCTGAGTTTATTGGTAAAGACTATTTAAAAAAAAAAGAAATCTGGAAGATCGGTGAAGCGGCAGATAGATTTGTCACACGTGCCTCTGTGCCTGTGCAGCTCAGCGTGCTCGCCCCCAACACTGTTTCCTGCCCGTTGAACACGATGATTGGCAATCACCCTGACGTGCATATCAACCGCTATCAATTTGTTATAGTCACCCAGTCGAGCTGAAAACTGTTGTTTCTTTTCTGTCTCCTTTTTATCTCCCTCTGATTTATCTTTTTTAATTTTTCATTTTTATATAAATCCAGAAAATGAACGATCCAAGAAATTCAGTTACTTCAAACTATATGAGTACACACGATATATGTTTTAAAAAGGAATTTTTCATCTTGAGCTAAAGCCTCTGTTATCTGCTTTGCTGGGTGTAGACTAGAGATGGTCTAATATATAAATATAAATATATAGCCAAATAATTTAACAAAGTATTTGGGGCAGTCACCAAACTTATTTTTATTTATTTTTTTGCTGAAAAAATAAATTACACAAGTACTTGAAGATGATAATCTTAGAAATAAAATAGCTGCAAAGATAAGATTTTTGAAAAAAAAAATTGCTAATTTTTATTTTTTTGTATAGTTCATTGATACTTTATCACCTCTAAAACTAAAGGTTTTCGTGGTATCTTTTATTAAAAGGGTAATTGAAATTTTTATATGCACTTCATTAACCAGTGGAAAAATCAAAGCTATATGGATAAGCTATCTCGTATAATCAATATGACTAAGCTGTTAGATTTATTAAATATTTATGAATATTAAACTAATTTAGCAGTATTGGTTTAACACTTCTAGAATGCATAAATATGTCCGATAGGATGATACTATGCTTATATTGTTTCTATGTATGTTATATTTTAAATTTGTCCCATCCTTTAAAAATAATAAAGATGTGAAGTAAAAAAAAAAAAAAAAAAAAATTTGATTTTCAGACATGAAACAACAGTATTGCTAATTCATGGTAAACGTAATAGTTATTACCTAAATATTAAAAAAAAAAAAAAAATTGCAATCACTACTGCATATTATTTTACCACTGGTAGAACTAGTATTAAAATTAATTGTTTAATTGTATAAAGAAGGATTGATTGAATTAACATTAAACATAACAATTTAAAACGTTAAACATAAAAAACATGATTTAAAACATACAATAACACGTGGAAAGAATTTAAATATGAATGATTATACATGAGCAATAGAGTTATTAATAAGACTAAAGTAAATATTCCAATTAATATATTAAACATTTTATCATTAGGGTCTAATGTTTGCTTAAATATTAATATCAACACAAATACAAACTTAACAAAGAAATAATTAGACTAATTGCAGATTTAGAAACCATCATAGACAATGATAATACCACAGATAACCACAAAAACTGTTTAAGGAATAACACTAAAATATCACTCAACAGTTTATATAGATAAATATAAAAATAGAAATAATTTTTCGGCATTGGATTTCATTATTAATAAAGACATTAATCATTTAAATCTACTTATGAAAGAGAATCCAAACATTATATTCGTAAGATCTGATAAAACTAAACAATTAGCCATAATGGAAAAAAAGAAGAATATTATAACAAAATTATTAACTTACTTAATGATAAAAATATTTATGGAACAATAAGAACAGATCCGGGAAATAATTTAGCCAAAAATATCATTAAATACCTAAATAATTTAGAAAAATCTGGATTTATGACAAAAAAAAAAGAAAAGAATAATATAGCACCTAACACTTTCACCACACTGGTAGCTCATGGCCCAATAAAATTACACAAAGCTAACCATAATTTAAGAGTGGTAATAAATGGAAAATATGGCCCTATAGAAAAACTATCTATTTTAATAAAACATTATCACATCTCAACAATAATAACAACTATGATGTAAAAAATTCAATAGATTGAAGGAACCATTTATCTATATTAAAACCAAATGATTTAATCAATCTTATTAGCCTTGGTATAAAAAATTTATTCACCAATATACTGATAGATACTTGTTTAAAAGTCATCAATGAAAAATGGAATGATATTGAATCATATACCACAATAAAAAACAAAAAACTATACATGGAAGGACTAAAATTATGTTTATATAATAATTATTTCATGTACAATGAACAATTTTACAGGCAATTAGATGGAGTACCAATGGGCTCTTACCTTAGTGCGAATTTCAGTGGAATATGGTTGGACTATCTAATCGATGAATGTTTAAATAAACTAAATAATAAATCATTAGAATTACATAAATACATTGATGATTTATTCATTATAATAAAAATAATCAAATCGATAATCTATTACATACATATAATGAATTCAATAATAAAATAGAATTTACCATAGAAAAATCTATAAAGAACATAATAAACTTTTTAGATATGACTATTATTTTGGATAATAACCAAATCAAAACAAAATGGTTCAAAAAGACAACAAAAACCAATAGATAACTAAATTATTACAGCAAACATCCTTAACACCATAAATACTGTAATATTCAAAGCAATAGCCATAACAGACAGAATATATCAAAGAAATAAAAAAAAAAATATATATATACAAAATACTGGAAGACAATTTCATACCAAAACATAATTAACAAATATTGGTATTAGAACTTAAATACAAAAAAATAAAAAAGAGGATAAAATAAATATAAACCATTTAGCCACACCATCCAGAAATAATTTAAAAGACAATAAACAAACAAAAGGTAGAAACATTCAAAAGAAAATAACTGATTTCTAAATCAATAAAAATAGCAAATATACAATAGAACATTTAAGGAATAATATAGATTCAATAGACAATACAAATAATACACCAACATTAAATAATAATAGAAATAATCCGAATTGTTTCGATATTATATTCTTTGACCAAATCAAAATGATTGTACATGACTCAGAATTGTATATTGAATAGATAGCAGGTTAAATATTGTCATAACTAATTTTCATATTTATTATCCATATATGTTTTCATGTTTTTAGGGCTTGAAAATGTGGCATAGGCCAAAATGTGAAATTTTGCCCAAATAAAAGGAATTATGTAACATGGTTATTTAAATATAATTGTGATAGCAGATAATATTGCTAATAAATATTCCTTATAAACTTAAATCTCCTTAGGTCATATAAAATATATAATTATTTAAGATGTTAGATGTTTTATAACAGCATTCTTATTTTTTATTTGATTTATGACCCATAAAATAATATAATTGCTTATGTATAGATTTCATATTTGAGTGTATTTTAATGATTATTAAAATTAACAATAATAAAATACAAAATAATGTAAGAGTGTCAAAATACAATGAAGACCGGCTGACATTTTACTAGAAAATACCCGTATAAGAGTGGAAGTAAAAATACTGGTTTAGTTAAACGAGTATCTGGTAACAGGTAGAGTTGACAAGAAAAAAATACTAGCCTAGGACAGTACGCAGTACGAAGGTAACAGGTATGAATGTTGTTCCCAGTACTGAAGTGAGTACACAAGTATCTCGTTCCTGTTACTTCTAAACATTGGTAACAGGGACGCGGTTCAGTGAGCCCATACCTGTTACAAAATAACAGGTCCAGTATTTCTGAACCACCACTAGTGTAGACCAAGACTCTTGACAATTTCAATCATAAAACATCATTCATTGATTTTATTTTTACCACGAATAATCTATACACTGAGTTTAGAAAGGTTAATTATTGTTAGCTATTGTTAGGAAAATTCCGTACTGAAAATCATTGTGAATTAAGCTAAATTATATATATATATATATATATATATATATATATATATATATATATATATATATATATATATATATATATATATATATATATGTGTGTGTGTGATTAGGTTAATCCTAATTTTGAATGAAGGATTTTCCGTTCTAATTTGTCCATAAAATTCATTCAAAATTAGCTCAACACGTCATATACTGTTATCGGTATGTTGATGACATAATTTTCCTATGGTCTGGGACGAACAGGCAAATCAATAGTTTCTTAAACGAAATCCACCCTTCAATTAAATTCACACTGGAGCTAGAGAACAATAAAACTTTAAATTTTTTAGATATTGAAATCTCCATAAATAATAAACAACACAAATTCAGTATATACAAAAAACCCACACACACAGATGTAGTTATACACAACAATGCTAGGAGACCACTAACACATAAACTCGCAGCATTTAATTGCATGATATACCGCCTTTTAAATATACCGCTAAATGAACAAAATTATAGCAAAGAAATCAAAACAATATACACTATAGCTAACAATAACGGATACAGTAAAACCACAATCGATAATATTATAAGAAAACAAATACATAAAAAAAATATAAATAATATATACATAACACCCCCAGAGGGTAAAGCTACTCCGAAAAAATATATTTTGATACCATACTACGGCCCAATATCCACTAAATTCAGGAAAGAATTTTAAAAAATTAGGTTTAAACCCACATTTTAAAATAGATAAACCATTGTCATCATACTTCCCTTCACCGAAAGACAAAATAGACCCTTTCCAAAAAAGCGGCGTATACGAATTAAAATGTAATGACTGTGAAGCATCAAAAAGTGAAAGAACATATAAGAGCATACACTTTCCAATTTTGCTATCCATCTAAATGAAAATAACCACAGATTTAATAAAGACAGATTTAATTAAAACAGACCCAGATTATTGTTTAAATGATCAGATAAACATATACAATAGCCCCATTTTAAATTTGTTTCCCATAGAAACGGAAAAATCCAATGAGTCATAAGGGAAACCCCATAGTAAATCAAACATTTACAAAGGTAGGCCCGGGAAGGGCTAGACCCAACAAAAACAGGTAGCCGAGAAGATCCCAGGCTTTTACCTGACTCGAACAGTCTGGAATGTTCGATGAGGATATAAATTGACCAGCCCCCAGCCTGGAGAGTCAGTGATCGGTGAGTCAAGAGGCAGTGATCAGTGAGTCAAGGGACAGTCCTCGGGGAATCGTCAGTCACTGACTGAGGTGGTGACTGTTCAGTGGATGTGACTTAGTATTGGGGTCAGTCATAACTAGCAATATGTGTCAGTAAACGTAGTAGTGATAGGCCTGTGTCTGTAAAAGTTGTGACAGTCTTTGTGTTTGTCAGTGTTGTCTATATATTTAATATTAATAATAAAGTTCTTAATTTATTCTGGGACCTTAAGTGCCTTAAGAATAATGAATAATGCACAAACAAGGGCCTTCAGAGTCTTAAAAAGAAATAATATTTTTATAACAAATTAACAGATAATAATTATAAAAAAGAGCAAAAATAAATTAATAAAAAGTAACAAAGAATTTATTAACATTTTTTACAAAAACAAAAAGATTTATTGAATATAAACTGTTCTTATTTTAAACAACTAAAAGGTGGCTATTGACAGTTTGTGGAGGACAGGATCTAGGTGAATAGTAGGTGGTAAAAGAAGTGGTATTGGAACGTGGAAAGATAATTGAATGACGAATGTTGAGAGGAATGGAGTTCCATACAGAAGAGGATTGGATTACGAAAGATATGTCGAAAGTGGCTGAGCAATGAACAGGAGTAAGCAAATCTGATTGACGGGAGCGGGTTTGGCGGGTAAGAATTGAGAATTTTAGTTGAAGGAGTTCAGAAATGTAAAGTGGATGATGTGATTGGACGGTTTGAAAAAGAAAGGATGCCAGGAAATACTGGCGACGGTTGGAAGGAATAAGCCACTTTAACTCAGCATAAAACTGCGAAATGTGGGCGCTTCTCGGGATTCCGAAAATAAAACGGAGTTAAATAGTCTTTTGATTCTCGCCTCCCCAGAAACACCCCCATACACAGCACAGCAGTAGTTGAAGTAGGGGAAGATGAGAGAGGTAACTAGTAATCTGCGGGTTTCAAAAGGAAGAAGGTGGCGAACGTAATTGAGACGTTTTAGGATAGGGATGGTGCGGCGGGAAATTTTGGATACTTGGTTTTTCCAGGATAGGATTTTATCAAAAACGTATCCAAGATTTTCGACCGAGGATTAAAATTTGATATGAACACTATTCAGGAAAATGTTAAGAATAGAGGATATGATTTTTAAGAGGTAACTCGAACCTATAACAATCGCTTAGGTATTTTCAGCATTTAAATTTAGCTTGTTCGTCGATGCCCATTTACAGATTCGATTCAGATCTTCCTGGATCCTTTTAGTGGCTTGTAATAGGTCAGAGTAGAGAAAGGATAAATATATTTGAAGATCATCGGCGTAGAGATGATACCGAGAATGATGGATGGAAAGCGGAAGGTCAATTATGTTGACAGAAAATAGCGTGGGTGATAGTAAAGATTCCTGAGGAACACCACAGGATAGGAGTTGGGTCTTGGGAGGAATTTTATTTGAAATAACTACATACAGTGATCTATAGGAAAGGAAGGACTTAAACCAGAGTAAGGCAGATGTGGATAAGGAAAGGTTTCTTAGTTTGGATAGGAGGATGTTGTGGTCAACTTTATCGAAAGCTTTAGAAAAATCTAATAGGATAAGGTTAGTTAACTGTTGGCGATATATTATGGAAAATATGTCTTGTGATATTTTCAGAAGGGCAGATTGGGTAGAGTATCCGGGATGGAAACCGGATTGATAAGGATTAAGGAGGGTGCGTTCTAGGAAAACTGAAAGTTGGGACTGAACAATGCATTCTAGAGGTTTCTATAGGTTGGAGAGGTGTGAAATAGGACGGAAGTCACTTGAAGAGGAAGGATTAGGGATTTTGTTCAAGGGGCGGACCAGCGCTGTTTTCCAAGAAGAAGGAAATATCGAATTTTGAAGAGAAAAATTGTAAATGTGGTAAAAGAGAGAGAGGGATAAATATGGGAAGGCATGATTTGATAAGTTTAACTAAGATATTATCGGGTCTATAATCATTTGTACGGGATTTCATAATGGTTGAAAGTATATCATCGTAGGACACATGGGAGAAGAAAAAGTTGTAACGATCAAAGCTAGGGTAAGGTAATTAAGTTTCGAGCGTGTTCATATCAAATTTTAATCCTCGGTCAAAAATCTTGGAGTCGTTTTTGATCTTCTTCCTTTTGAAACCCGCAGATTACTAGTTACCTCTCTCATCTTCCCCTACTTCAACTACTGCTGTGCTGTGTATGGGGGTGTTTCTGGGGATCTCGAGGCGAGAATCAAAAGACTATTTAACTCCGTTTTATTTTCGGGATCCCGAGAAGCGCCCACATTTCGCAGTTTTATGCTGAGTTAAAGTGGCTTATTCCTTCCTACCGTCGCCAGTATTTCCTGGCATCCTTTCTTTTTCAAACCGTCCAATCACATCATCCACCTTACATTTCCGAACTCCTTCAACTGAAATTCTCAATTCTTACCCGTTAAACCCGCTCCCGTAAATCAGATTTGCTTACTCCTGTTCATTGCTCAGCCACTTTCGACATATCTTTCGTAATCCGATCCTCTTCTGTATGGAACTCCATTCTTCTCAACATTCGTCATTCAATTACCTTTCCACGTTCCAATACCACTTCTTTTACTACCTACTATTCACCTAGATCCTGTCCTCCACAAACTGTCAATAGCCACCTTTTAGTTGTTTAAAATAAGAACAGTTTATATTCAATAAATCTTTTTGTTTTTGTAAAAAATGTTAATAAATTCTCTGTTACTTTTTATTAATTACTTTTTTTTTTTTTTTTTTTTTTTGCTCGTTTTTATAATTATTATCTGTTAATTTGTTATAAAAATATTATTTCTTTTTAAGGCTCTGAAGGCCCTTGTTTGTGCATTATTCATTATTCTTAAGGGACTTAAGGTCCCAGAATAAATAAAGAACTTTATTATTATTATTAAATATAGAGACAACACTGACAAACACAAAGACTGTCACAACTTTTACAGACACAGGCCTATCACTACTACGTTTACGGACACATATTGCTAGTTATGACTGACCCCAATACTAAGTCACATCCACTGAACAGTCACCACCTCAGTCAGTGACTGACGACTCCCCGATGACTGTCCCTTGACTCACTGATCACTGTCTCTTGACTCACCGATCACTGACTCTCCAGGCTGGAGGCTGGTCAATTTATATCCTCATCGAACATTCCAGACTGTTCGAGTCAGGTAAAAGCCTGGGATCTTCTCGGCTACCTGCTTTTGTTGGGTCTAGCCCTTCCCGGGCCTACCTTTGTTGCCTGGGTGGTCCTCGATCCCAGTTACTTCCTCGGACCGTAACATTATATAGGCCGAGGATAGACAATGGGGTCGCGCAACCCTTTTGGGGCGCACCCAGTCTCTATAAACTGGGTACCTTTAATTGAGGAAAAACCCTGAGATTGATTATGATTATGGCTGATTGACTTACTTTTGTTACCGTTGTTCGAGATACAGTATAGCATCAAGAACGGAATCCAAGATCCTTTACGGGTTGTGGCGGTAAAGTTGTTTTGTTTTTTTAATAATCTGTATTGTGGACGAATTTTGTTCCCTAATTAAGATTATTTAATAAGACATATAAAACAAAACATATTATCTGGAAAAAAAGTTCGAATAATGTAAAAATCGTGCGCGATTCCTTGTCAGAAAGTTAATAGACACGATAGAAATCTAAGAAAGCATTGAATCAGCTTGAAGGCTACGCTTTCATTCCATCTAAGACCGCCCCCTGAATAGTTATTAGGCCCACTAAAAGGTTGGTTTTAACCCCATTCAGAAGCGAAGTGGGAGTATAGTATATCCCCTACATCTTCGAAAATGTAAAAATGGCTCATACGGAATCGGAAAGTCGATAGTCATTTAAAGTTGACATCGAAACAAAATCAACGGAATTCTGTCGTTTCGTATAATAGGAAGCTGAAGGTAAAAAATGGGAGTACCTCATGAAACTGCTTTATTTTATATATCGTTTTAAAAAAATCTACATGATTCTAGAGAATTTTAACTATCTGAAATCTACAAAATGTAATTGAATTAAGGAGGAAATAAAAAAAAAGATAAAAGGAAACACCTGTTGCCTCGCAGTCCCAATATTATTAAAGTCGTCCCTATTAAAAATATAAGCACATAAATTAAAAATAACTGAACTAGTATTTTACTTACAGTTATTTTAGGCTGCAAAACTTTATCACTTTATCTAACAAAAAAAAAAAAAAAGTTTTAAGCTTTCTTAAACTAACAATAAGTTAACTTTCCTGACCATGGGGCTGTAGGAAAAGAAATCCCAACAAGCAGTGATGAGGTAGAAACCAGTATTTAAAAAAATAAAATTGAATGGAACTGTTTTCAGAGACCTATTTGCCGTTTGCATTAAAGTATGTATTTACAAATACGATCCTATATATAAAGTCTATGAGCAGTACACTATAAGTAGAATGATACCATTAGTATTGTCGTGTCTGAAAAGATAGTTAATATTTGTTGTTAGTTATATTTATTTTATTGTGTATTCTTGTAACGTGATATAATTGAAAATGTGATGTAAATCATATAAAAAAAGAAATAACATATGTTTTTTAATACTAACCCGAAGCGGGAAGGTTAAAATTCTAATATTTGAACTTGTTACAGTTTATTTTCAGTTAAAGTTTATTTGATTAGTTTTCATCATTTTATTGTTTTATTCATTACCATTTAAATACCTTCAGTGATTTGATCCCGACATCTGGCGCTCAACGTTCGGCAATTATATTTCATTAAAAACTAACAGGTATTTATTTTTAAGAATATGAGTGAAATTAATAAAACCAGTAAACTCAGAAAATGCAGGAGTTCGTTTAGTAAGACCTTCAATAGTTTAGTAAAACTTACTAATCATGAATCAATTGATCTCCCTGCAATTAGGGCTACGTTCAATGTTTTAAATGTACATTGGGAAAAAGTAGTAAAATTAGATCAAGAAATGATGGAGAATTTGTTAAACGACAACGCTACTGGAGAAGTGCTGGAAAACGAAGCTATGAGTATCTGATGAAATATGAAACAATTAAAGTTAAAGTTCAAATGCTAGAAGAAATAGAAGTTAATAAATTGAATAGTTTGGAAGATCAACACCAACTGGTAAGTAGCATTCCTGTGAGATTAATTTAAGAAAAGTTAAGCTTCCAAAAATATAATTAATTAAATTTAATGGAAAACAAACAACTAGTGAAAACATCCGTTACGGCGCATAGGGTTTGCCGACCACTCAGCAAAGAAAAACTATTAAAGGCTGAATTTTCTGCAATAAGACTAATCATAAAAGTTTTAATTGTTTTAAACCTCGCCACATGAATTTAGGAAGTAAAAGGAAAATAATTAATAATAAAGAATGCTGTGCTATTTGCTTAAAGACAAATCATGGAGAAAGTACTTGCAGATTCAAGCCTATATGTTCTATTTGCAAAGGTAAACATATTATAATTCTATGTGCAGACTTACTTAAAAAAGAAACCAATTCTGTTCTAGATTGTGTACAAGACAAAGCTGATTCCCCGGGCACAGCGCTAGCTAATTTCACGAGTAGTGACACAACTGTTTTACTGCCTACAATTAAGATTTTAATAAAAGGTGATGGTTGTCGAAAGGAAATTAGAGCTGTCATTGATAGTGGTTTGCAAAGATCTTACATAAAGAAAAGTACAGTTGAAGAGATGAGATATGAACCAATAGGTGAGAAAGTAATGGCACATTCTCTGTTTGGAGGACAGAAGTCGGGTGAATCTAGTCATAATTTATTTAAAATGTATTTAAGTAGCCTGAATAAAAACTATTCATGTAACTTCGATGCCCTTGATCACTTCAACATTACCGATCTTGAAATATGGTCCATGGTTAAATGAACTTCAAGACATCGAAGTAAATATTTCAAATTTTAATAAAAACTATAGCCCAATTATAGTTCTAATTGGAGCTGATGTCTCTGGAAAATTATTTAATAGCAGAACTTTCAAGTATACTTGTTGCTATGGAGATGGATGGATAGTTATGGGGAGGATGCCTGAAAAATCAATAGAAACGAACAAGTCTATGATGGCAACATCTTTGCTTATCAACGAATTTTCTGTGTCAGATATAAATAAAGCTAGATGTAATAGGTATTTCTGATCCGTCCCAAGTAAATTCCAAACTAGAATCGCATTCCGAAGTTCAGAGACATTTCTTAGATACTGTTTAACTTCAGTCAGATGGTAGATATCAGGTGAGTATACCTTGGTTAGAATGTCATCCGCCTCTTCCAAATAATTTTGATGTTGCTTGTAAGCGATTAACAACTACTATTAATAAAGAAAAATCTGAAAATTTGCTTGAGCATTATGAAAATGTTTTTGATGAATGGCTTTTAGAAGGTGTGATTGAAAGAGTGCCACCTGCTGAAATGGATTATGGGAAATATTATCTACCACTTAGAGCGATTGTGAAAGAGAAAAGTAGTACTAGGCTTAGACCTGTATTTTATGCGTCTTCTCATGAGAAAAATAAACCATTGCTTAATGACTGTTTAAATAAAGGTTTAAATTTAATTGAACTGATGCCTTCATTTATGATACGTTTTCATTTGAAGAGATTAGGAGTAGTTGCTGATATTAGAAGGGGATTCTTGCAGACAGGCTTACATCCATCTGATCAAGACTTTCTAAGATTCTTATGGCGGAATAATGATAATAATGAATTAATAACTTTTTGTCATAGGAGGGTTGTGTTTGGAGTTGTATCAAGTCCTTACTTGTTAGGAGCCGTAATCCAGCTTCACCTTAATAATACTTTAGAAGACACCAGGCTTGATAGGTCGACTTATTCAGAGGATACTGTGCTAGAAAGTTTCTATGTGGACAATTGTATTACTTCTAAAGCTGATATAACATGAATTAGAGAATTTTTTTCAAGAAACCACATCGGTAATGAGTAGTGGTAAGAATTCGGTGAAGGAAAATGGACACTTCACACTTTCTCCGATGCCAGCGAATTGGTATGTGCTGCCGTCTTGTTCCTGAGAGCAGAAAGTGAATCTGGGTTCAATATTTAAATGATTCAAGCAAAATCAAGAGTTGCATCGACCAAGAGGGTAACTATTTCTCACCTTGAGTTATTGGTCGCTCTTTTTGGTGCAAGACTTCATGCGTCTCTAGTCATTGATTTACATGATGGTGGTAAGTCATTCTTTTGGAGCTACTCGACTGCTGTTTTGGCATGGATCTCTAGAGAAGATCATTGGGCAACGTTTGTGGGAAATCAAGTTAAAGAAATAAAAAAACTTGACTAGAGTGGAACAATGGCATTATGTGCCAGCAGAAGCTAATCACTCACTGGAAAAAGATGATTGATTTCCTACCCGGAAAGGAAGGAAACATCCGACTGGTGGGACTTGTGACTTTCTCCAAAGATGTGCTGTTGCATCCATTCCAGAGGATTTACCCTTTGGTAGAGTTTATTTGATTAGTTTCCATCATTAAAAAAGTGTTTTTTATTGTTTTATTCATTATCATTTTAATACATTCAGTGATTTGATCCCGACAAGTATGCTAGAATACACTATTTTAATTTAATTACATTTGTCTCAAGATTGGAGGAATAATGGTTCCCTGATACAAGTGTAATTATTGAACCTGCTATATCAATCCAAAATCATATAATGATCATAACAGGTTTTATTATGTTTAAATTTAGGGAAAGCTAAACTGAAATATAGTAGTTTCCTTAGTATTCACTCAGCCATGAGCCAACTGGAAGTTCTTATCTTCTGTTTCAATATTATTATTGATCACTTTATATTATTTTTAAATAAAAACCTTTTTTTTTCCAGACCGTAACGCAACGATTCAAATAATATATCCCTGATTGATACTAAGTCACTGAAGTCCATTATATTCATCTCATGATTTAAAATTAATCCAAATTCATTTAAAATTCTACAAAACCCAAGTATACTGAACTTGAAAAGTAAAGATTGTAGAACTCGTTTTTGGCATCAGAAATCACTAATTGGAAATCCAGGCCACCAAAGAGAGCAATACTCTGTACAATTAGGAACTGGCTTCACCGATGTTAACTTTTCAAGAAATAAAATGAATCAGATACACATTACATAATAAATTCTCTGAACTATTCCATAAAAAGTAAATAAATAAAAGTGTGTAGTATAACGTTCTTGCTAAACAATATGATTCATTTTCAACCATGTGGATGAATATTCATTGCTCATTGATATTCATTGAAAATCGGGGGAAATAAAAAAAAAGGAGAATAAAACATTCATAATCATCATAATAGTGTGGCGGTATCTTAAGGCTGGGCGCACACAGGTTTGCACCTGAAGCAAAATGTTGCGAAACGTTTTGCTGCAAGCGTTTTGCTTCTTTGCTCCTCCAGTGTGTGGGAGGTTTGCACGACGCAACATTTTGTTTCAAGCAACTGAGCATAATATTATCTAAAATAATCATAGATTTGAACGATGGACAAGTTTATTCAATGGAAACATTGTACCGAGTACGAAACAATTTTATCTTTTATTACGTAGAAATCGAGCCGTGTAATCCTCTAGGTAAACGATAATTATCTACACATGCCATAGAATAAGATTTTTTAAATTATCAGTAGTTTTAAATCTAACGGCAAAAATATTGAGACTACCATTTCCTGATATTTATCATTGAGGGGTATTACTATTTTTATTAAAAGAAATGAAACAAGAAAAAAAGTTTATTGCTCTATAGTAACTTTTTTTCTAGCCATCGACTAACAAAAACAAATTATTGGAAAAACATTTTTTGAAAGGAAGAAACTTTTTCAGTAAATATATGAAACTTTTTCCATTCAGTTATCGTTTAATGTTATCAAATGTCGATTGCCATTTCGTTTTATTTTTATTGTGCAAAACTGAAAAAAAAAAAAAAAAAATTCCAACTACCGGTGAACAAAAAATTGTTAATCAAATTATTTAAAAGAAAAAGTGCCAAAAAGTAAATGTTTCAATAAATACAAGAGATTCTTATACAATTATCGTTCTTTTTTAAAAATATTATTTTAAAAAACATCATGAATAATATTTTTAAAATTGAAACATTTACTTCTTGACATTTTCACTTTTAAGGGAGATGCCACATGTTGGATGGCACATCTTTGCTCACGTTGGACACAGGTTTTCTCATCCGTGTTTCTCGGACTACGGGCTACTTTCAGAGATGATGTGGGAGCTAGTGGGGCTAAAGCAGTATACGGGCAACCCTTGCGTCTTCCTGGTGACTATTTAGAGGACACAAGTCGAGAGCCTTGTGTTTCTCCACAGAAGCTGAAAGAGGATCTCGCACGATTCAAGCCCCGTAGCTACTAAGCATAACAAATGTTAGTTTTACGAATTAGTTTTTGTTTAACGGACTACTTTTATGTGTTTTGGCAACCAATTTTGTTCATGATTATTAATAATGTTTAATTGTAACTTCCTCATTTTTTTTTTTATTGTTAGAAAAATAAAGTGTATTTTTGTTTTGAGTTAAGTTTTGAACATGTAGTTTTTATCGAAACCTTCTGATTTACTTATGATTAAAACTAATTATTCTCGGCAATAGAAAGAGGAAGAAATCTTCCAATAAAGATTCTCCAGAATAAATTTCCACTTGCAACTGCATATAATTATCTTTATAGATGAACAATTTTTAAATGGTGCAACAATTCATTGAAAAATACAAGTATATTAAATAATGTTTTATATTGGACAAAGTATATGGTAAATTATACTATCTTCTCTATGGTTAAAAATAGAAACAAATAATATTAATGGGTTCCGAGAAAACAGTAATTTTTCCATTGGAGATAATCATAAAATTGGCAGCGGAAGTTTTTCTGTCCTGAAGAATGGAGATATGAAGAATCTGAACGGGGTGATTGAGAAGAAAAAGAGATACAATATTTGTTCAAGAACCAGAGATAGGAAGAGGTCCATGGCTTGAACAAAACGTGATAAATATTTCTGGAGACAATATTCAGCTTTGCTATACAAAAACTATCCCTAGATTTGTACCAATGCTTTTCCTAATACGTATAATCTTTTAGCTTTATCTACATTTTCTATTTTCAATTATATTAAAGCCTATGTCCTATCTACAAAGTCATTGACAAGAATTTCAATAATTGGAAAATACATTTACTATTGACAACCACTTTAAAAATATTTGACTTGGGTAAACTTAATGCTTGAGGATGTCAACGAAAGAGAGAAATTTAAATAGTAGATCTAGTCACCTTTTTTTTTTTTTTTTTTTTTTTTTAATGCAAAAGTCAATCAGAATTGACTTATGATCAATAGAAACAAGGGAAATACAGTAAATTCTGAATTCTAAGAGAAAATGAAACATCATGAGTCAAATACAGTGAAGATGTATGAAGATTACACAGATGAAAGCATGCTTGCTGTGATTCAAGAAGTTAAAAGTGGAATGTTGATTCATTTAGTTTCAATGAAAAATACTGTGCCTCACATCACACTGATTTATGAGATGCAGAGTAAATCTCCACTTAGGGAACCCTGGTCCTGACTGAATGTTTTATAATGATGAAGAGGGTAATCTTGTGTGTTAAATAGATCTGATGGAAAGAATGAAGAGAAACATACCCTAAACATAGCAAGTTAAAGGAGAAAACAAAAAGATTATATTATATCCTTGCAAAGAAGAGAAGTCAAAATAAATAATAAGGAATATTGTTTAACATATGTAAAATTATCGTTAGAAGAAGAAAGCAAATAAGAAGCCTCTACAGACACAGATGAACTGGAAGAGATCGAGGGAGAATATAATATTTTTATGCTAGCAGACCAAATGCAAGAAAAGACTGAAAAGTTGGTTGAGAAAATTATATTCGTTCAAGACGAAAATCATGTGTCATTCAGCATCAAAAACCTAGTGCCATGTGTCATGAAGAAAATAGCTCTAGGAATTTTAGTAGCGAAAACCAAGATATGGAAAAAAAAATCATTAATAACACTATCACAAATATCTTAGGAGATGATAAAGACAAAGATTAAGAGCCTCTTCCAAGAAAGTTTTATAACATAGAATGTATTAAGTATTATAAAGAATCAGAACTGATCAGTGTAGAGAAACAAGACATTTATATCAGGATTCCCAATGAAAGATAATGATGGAAACAATCAGGATCAAGGCTATTAAACTGTGCTTGCTAGATTACATAGGCTGTGAAAAACAGAATCGCATAAAAGTAACCATGAAGGTGACAGTGATAGTTTCCTTTCAATATTAAATAAGGGTGAAAAGGGTGCTAAGTGAAGTATCCAAAAGGGAAAGAAGCAACTGTGATACAGCAATAACTTGTCAATAAAATGAAAGTTATGTTTAAATTAAACTTAAAAAAAAAAAACATTTAGAATCAAAGAAGGTGTTAATGTCATACGGACACAGATTTGTTTGGTGGAAATTAAATAAAAATGATAGATGTTAAAAGATTAAAAATAAATATTTATTTTTTAGCGATCTAGTCGACTAATAAAAAATTAATAATGTAATACATATTTATGTTAAGAATGATTAATATTCCAAGTGCTTTAAGCAAATGTAACCAAAATTATTTAACATTTTGACGAAACTCAGGTTTTTGTTGGGGTGTGTACTTAAACTAGTTACATAGTATTAATGTAACTAATTTCAATTTAAAAATGCCATGTACAGCAATATCAAGAAAGTAAGTAAACATGTAAAACTTATAAGTACCTGAACTAGTAAGTATATTTTTTTATTAATCTTGCTTGAAAAACATGGTGTCAATATTAAATACAAATGTGGTGTCAATAACTTGTTTTTCCATATCAATAAATAGTGCAGCAATAATATAATGCAGAATGTACGATACTTGTCGAATATTTAAATACAGCAATAAAGTTATAATTTGATTTTATAAAAAAAACAAAAAAACTTTTCAACAGAGAGATTGATAAAAATCTGGGCAGTTTATATCAAATACATCTTTAAAAATTTCACTGAAGTGTCTGCTTCGCTTACCCTGAAGTAGTATACAATATATTAAAATTCTGAAAAATAAGTCAAAGTCAAAGTCGCTATAGCTTAAGAAATAATACATCTCTAGTATATAATGATATCAGACTGCCCAAAGATTTGAATTTGTCAACTAAAATGCTTTCCAATGTTAACCAATATTTTGATTTTTGGATATTTTGACAATCGATGCTCATGAAATCAATTGGTACCATTCGATATATATATATATATACACAACTGTACTAGAATTGTTAGTCTATTCCATATCCACTAGTAACATTGGCATGATTATGAGAACAATATAGTCTCGAAACGTCGCCAAAATAGTTGTTTTTTATTTATTGACTGAACCTCAAGAACCTCACTAAACATATATATATAAGTGTGTGTGTGTGTGTGTATTTGGATTTGGTACAAATGAATGATAATAGCATCATTAACAAAAACTGTTTGTTTCTAAATTTTATGTTCAAACACTCCATTGTAATATTTTTTATTTAAACTACTTTTCTATGTTTCATAAAATTTAGATTTGTGCCTGTATTGAGGCTATCTAATTGGTTTGAAATGTGTTGGAAAAAAAAAAAAAAAAACTCTATGGCTAAAAATGGTTTAAAGTTACTGATAAAAGTGTAAATAGGAACAATTTAATTAGCTGATAAGTACTAAATTTAGAAATAAGCCTCAAAAAAGTCTTGAAGTAATGTAAAAAGAAAACTTACCTATCAGTATCTCTATAAAATAATAAAAACATATTTTAGAGAATAACACAAATAAAAAAAAAAAAAAAACAAGAAATAATCTAATACAGAATATAGTAGGGGAGACTGTTGTACCTTGAAACAATTGACTTTGCTCTTTTTATTGTTCACTATAGCAGATGTTTACCGAGCTTAGTTAGTGATGTTTGGTTATGATTTTATCAGTGTACCTCAGCTGGAGAAGAGGTTTTTTGTTTTACTGACATCTGATTTTTTAAACTTTTTGCAACCCCAGAATACTGTTGGTTCCTACCATCATTTTTCAAGTTAAGTGATAAATTGTATCCTATGGGGTACTATTAGATACCCCTTGGGAAAGTGCCCAGTTGTTTCAACATAAAGGAAGAAAGTGGACTGATTCGCATGCACTTTTTCCTATTGTCATGTCATCTCTTACCTTGAAACTTTAATGGTCTTTACCATAAAACAGACTTGTAAAGAGTTGGAAACCTCTTGTACCTTAAAACGCCTATTTTTTTTCACGTTTGATTTTGCAGAATACCTGAAAATACTGAGGAGTAAGGAAGGAATCAAAGTTTTTCAGTTTCTCGTTCAAGTTTCTAATTCTATTAATATGTCGTTCAAGTTTATATAGTTTATTTTTTGTGAAATAACAAAGCGCTAAAAGAAAAACAGAAAATTGATTAAAAATACAATAAAATACTCTTTAGGTATCTAGAGTTTATTTTTAAGAATTACCACTGTTTCAAGTTGTAAGAACATTGTTGTACTTTAAAACAAAAACCTAATTTCGTACTTTACTGCTTATTCTAAAAGAACACTAAAAACTGGGAATTAGATCTTCTACAACTATTGGTAACTATTACCTTGACGAACCACCAAAAGGAAAACACTTATATCAGCTAAATTGGGGGTGCCAACACAAAAAATCAGAAAAATGTTTCAAGGTACAACAGTCTCCCCTTTACAAATGTTCAGGAATTTCATCCAATGAGAGAACATTTCAACTGATATTGAACAATACTCTTAAAAAAATTTAATCCAATCATGACTATATAAAGCGGATTTCAAATTATTGAAATTGTTGGTAAAACCAAACAGAAAAATAACACATATGCATATATTACCTTAATATTCAGTTTGCAGTGGATTAAAATAACATGAAAACCAGAAAAGAAACAGAAAGTTATCTTCATTGTATATTTAAACTGTCCTAACTAATGAAAAGGTAAATGTGTGCAACAATTTGTTGAGAAAACAATTTCATATATTTACTACATGTACTATGTTTACATTATTTTGATCTTACACTCACTCCAATATTTACAAAGATACAAAAAAAAAAAAAAAATAAATAAAAAAAATAATAATAATAAAATAAAATGAAATATAAACTTTAAAATATAATGAAATATGAACTTTAAAATAAAGTAAATAATGAAACTAATAACTTATTCTTGAACAATTAACATACATGAATCAGATGGTATAACATTATTTCAGTCTTTAATCCTTTTCTTTAAATGTTTTCTTAAATCTTCCTGCAACATTTTATGTGCATGATGATTTCATGTCATCATTTTTCTTTCTTTAAATCAAAATATTGTAAATAAGTATTACTTTGACTTTTAAGGGTCCTTAACATAATATGGGCTAATTGGCTTTTAATTTTATCCTGCCTGAAGCCTTTAAGTTCCTCCTCAACTTCTGATACAGTGCACTTGACACTATACAATGTAAGATCAGTAAGATCAGAGTTTATCCCTTCAATAAATATTGGCTCCCCAAGGTTAAGCCTAGTGCAGTATTCTCTCAAAGATTTAAGGGAATTATCAGTTTTCTCCTCACAATGTTTTTCATCTTCTGTTGCTTCTATCATCAATCTGTACATTTTTTTCGCGGCCTGCTCCATTGCCTTTTTCTCTGTTCTATCCTCTCCAAGTACAGTTTTTTCATTTACGGTCAACTCGATTTTCATCTGATCACTTAAACTACCCGGGACTAAACGATACATTGAGTAGAGGTTTTTTGACATCAAGTGATGTTCCAATATTGAAGTATAATCTTCCATAGTTAGTAGATTAACTGCTTTAATTAAAACACAAAACACACTCACCGCGTTACACGTAAGAAGTTAGTAAATACTATCTAAAACAGCTGTTACCAACGCCTGTTAAAGTAGGTTATTTTAGTATTTCTCTTTTCAAATGTAAGGTTATTAGTGCTGTAAAATGGCGTCTTTTAATTCTTTTACTGTGTTCATTTTTACAATAAATATTGGACTTTAGTGATTCATATATTGTCATGTTATTCAGAATAAAATCACATTGGAAACATCCTCAAACAGTCGTTTACCAAACAATATTTTGTTTTTCACCTTCCAGGAAAAAAAGAAAAAACCACAGGTAGTTTAAGATTATATATAACAACAAGCTTTATTCTGCTCACAAATTGAAGTGGACCACCCAAGGAATTTAAGATATTTTATAACTTTGTTTACTTGATTGATACGTTTCTTTAATATCACGATGTTTAAGAGATCAAAACAAAAACAAAGTCTCCCTATCTCAACTGAGAGCTAATTTGCTTATTTGAATTTGTCCCACAAGATAATGTTTGTTTTTTTCCTTGTGTTTTGTAAACATTATTTTCTTTTTATCGTCAGAATTAATACAACCAATTCACAAGGCAGTGTTTTTCAATGCCTTTACGATGTAAAACCTAAAATGAATTTCATATTCCTGTCATTATTTTTTATAACGAAAAAATGAGGATAAATGAAAATTAGAAATGTTGTTTTGGTGAAAAATTGTCAATTATACTCAAAAATTTCACATTCTTCTAACATTTACATCATAAACGCAAATAAATTCAAAACTTTAGGATATTTCTAAAAGCTAAAATGATTTTAACTACTGAGTTGTTTCCGAGCTATTTTTTATTGAATATATTAAGTATTATCAATATTGTTTTGTAACGCAATATACGCCTGTTCTTCAAAACTAAAAGACTGTTCGTACACTGCTAAAACGATAAAGGAATCCTACACTTACATGAATTAAATTTGTGGTAAAGTCCAGCTAAGTCCTTTGATGCGGTGCGGTTTACCAGAGTCGGGTGGTTTAAGCCTCAGCGGCTGAACAATTTTTGGTGCCTCTGTCTTTATTTTGTAAAGTTTATTGTGTTGATGGTCCTTCTTTATGGAACTGTTTCTATTTACAGTTATTTCCACAGCTAAATATTATAATATCCTGCAAGAGTTAAAATTACATGTGACCGTTGGTTAATGCTAAAAGAAATAGTGACGCCATACACACAGCCCAATAATCTTTATCTTGCGACGATATGTGAACACCTAAAATATTTGTAAGGTCTAAAAATGGCTTTTTCCAAGGTCTTGGAACCATTTTCAAAGTTCTGGAATCTTATTTTTAATGTTTAAGTGTTGGCTGGGTAGTGGGCAAAGTGACTGAACGGAATACTATTATCATCAAGAATTTCGATGATCTATAGGCCGGTTCATCTACTGAAAATATTATTAATTGCTTGGATACCAGACGTATACTGCAATGAGCGAGATAAGTGGAATGGGGCATAATTGTTGCTTCTAAGTTATCATTTATTGTAAAATACTAAATAAAAAAAGAAATGCAGAAGAGTGAGAAGCTGGAGGCCGTACCGTTAGACGTATTTGCTTTGCCGCTGTAGCTAGGAGGTGTTTAACAATTACACTCTACGTCAAAATGTTATAAATAAGAAAAACCTTTTATGATTTCTTTATTTTTAATTAATATTAGTTTTTTTAACACAGTTTGATGTATAACTCATATATATACATCTTTATATTTAAAAAGGAGACAGAATTATCAGAACTTGTTGAATAGTTAAATCCAATATGAGTAAAAATTTGCATTATATATGCGTCAAAATGATAGACACGCTGTCGTTTTTTGCGATTTTCTAAATCTTCTTGAGGCTGAGATCAATAAATACCATATCTATTTTATAGCTATTGAATTTGTACGAAAATAGACACAACTAAATAAGTCGATTATAGGAAACAATTAATGTTTTTGAAAAGAAAAGTTCCGTTTGATTTCTACACAAAGGATGGTGGAATTTGTTCCAGGGTGATTGCAAACCGCCTAAAACGTAGCTTTTCACCAAATACGAACTTTATAAGGCACGGAGAGAAATATGGAACACACCGCTCAACTGAGGTTCCCCTGGTTGTGGTCACAAGAAAAACGGAATATGCATCAACCTCTTGTAAAACGGCAACGGTAATCTCTAAGGAAGTCTGGAGATCAAACAAACATTAGGAATGTCCAAAGATTATTCTAAAAAACTTGTTAGAAGATAAGACGCCAGTTTTTTATCTAAAAATTAGCTAGCCTTTTCTGAAATTGCCTTAAAAGAGCGCTAGAATCACAACATTTTTGGACCAAAAGATAACCATTTTGATGTTAGCATAAGGAAAACCGAGTGTTGGGGAATTCGATGACCGAGCGATTTTAGGCGAGGGTCTCTGCGCGCTCGGTTCTGAAGGCCGTGGTTTTGAATCACACCTGGGTGGGTTAAAATTTATTTCGTAGTGGAGCTACGAAATAAATCTTGACCTTCCACTCTAGCTAGTATAGGTTGGTATCCTTCAGGATAACATGTGCTTCCTGCCCTAGTTGGAGTAGATGAGGACGATAAGCCCCAATAAACAAACAAACAAGTAAAACCGAGCACCAGATCTTGATGCAATCGACATCACTAGACGGCCCATGGTTAAAATGGTTTTTAACAACGAGATGAAATTGTTTATGCTAAAACCAACTGAACCGACAAGTTAGCGATGAAAGCTTGTATTGAAAGAGTTCTTAATTAAATTAATAGTATTGATAGTCCTGAACTTATTTTCACTATTTATGTTTTTATTGCATGCTTACAAAAATGTAAATTGTACAGCTATACTAACATCGTAAGCTAGGTCAGTTATATAGCCTTTAAAGGACTTACACTTTACTCAGTTCCAATTATGCCGGTATTGCATATTAATGACAAACGATTAAGGTTACGTCACTTTTGAATAATAACTTATTTAATTACTCGAATTTTGCCGTGTCTGCTTTCTATTCGTCCTGTAGATTTATGGAAACCTGCTTGTTTTTGCTCCTCTTGTTAATTAGGTTCTAATTCTATTCTAATTCGAAATGCTCAATAAGAATTTGTCTTTTTTTACATTTCTAACAGCTTTTACTGTAAAAAAATCTGCCTCAGCGAAGGACAATAGATAATATAGACAAATACACACACACACAATGTGTCTTTTTTTTTTTTTTTTTTTTTTTTTTTGTCATTTCGTAATTTTTTATTTTTGTATCATTTTTACGGGTTCGTTACAAAACTATTCGTTTACTTCTTCTATTGGTTTAGATTCGTTAAAGAGCTCTTTATAACGAAGACTTGTTTAAAACAGTGAGAATAGAATGGGATTATATATGATTGTAAATGCAACAACACCCTCTGGTAATATAATGACGTAAAATATGACGCAATGACAAAAGAAAATTATTCTTGTTATGAACTTTTTGATACAGTAGATTATATAATACGAAAAACCTCCTAGCTATGATTTTTTTTGTTGAATCAGAAATGTTATTATAATGCAGCTAGGACCTTATGTATTGAATTGAATGTCTTGAGTATAACAACCACAGGCTGTCTTCGGAATATATGTATAATACTAGAGTATTCTTGTATTCGTCGTCCGTTTACATTGCTACCGTGA
Source organism: Euschistus heros (assembly GCA_003667255.2). Classification (NCBI taxonomy): domain Eukaryota; kingdom Metazoa; phylum Arthropoda; class Insecta; order Hemiptera; family Pentatomidae; genus Euschistus; species Euschistus heros. Next base: position 605,597 of record RCWM02000512.1, read on the forward strand.
ACTAAAATCTGGAGTGGAAATTGATACAGTCCTGTTAAATGTTTATCTAACGAAAATATTGTGTTTTAAACTATAAAATTTGTATTTATTAAATTTCAAAAATCAAAAATGAAAAAAAAAGAAAAAAAAAAAAAGGTTACGATTGTTTATGTTCATCTACTCATCCGAAACTGGATTAATTTACTTAATAAATAAGTCTATATTCTCAATTACCGTGATTGATAAAATATTGTAAACTGGGGACGGACTAAGTTAGTTGGGCTTGTCACATTGCAAGAATAGATCCGAACAAAGTACCATATGAAATCCGGACAGAGCAGGTGTATGGTACCAGGTAAGTTGGACTGCCAAGGCTCTGTTGGGAAGACTGAGTGGCTGATCTTTGCTTGGTTTTAGAAACTGGAGGGCAGCAGCTCATGATAGAGTGGGCCATGCTTGAGCAGGCTAAAACTTAACTAGTGGGTCGTAATGCTAGATAATTATAATCATATGAATAAATAAAATCATTGAGTTGTATTTGCGAATATTGTTGAATTAATATTCTGGTTTGCGATTCCTTCGGTCAATTTCAGCGTTGATTGTGCACTTATTCGTTTTTAATTTTTTTCGTTATTTTATTTTAATTTTTTTTTTTAGATTACTTAAATAAGAAAGGTGCGGAAGCTCAATGGGTAAGGCAGTAGACTGTAATACTTCCGGGCACGGTTTTGGGTCCAGCTAAAGGCAGAAAATTTATATTTAGACCGTGTATCGACCAGGGGAAAAACTGATATTTGAGCTTGATTTCGGCCAAATCTCCTCTTTTTTACAACCGCGGAACATCATTTTCTAAGTACAGAACTCAAGATCCTCCAAGGGTTGTGAAATGGTCCGGGTTTAATTAGTCATACTTATTCCGTCTGATGAATTTTTCTCAGTCTATTCTTCTTTTACAATGTGATGTATCCTATATAACCTAGAAAAAAATGTTTTATTATTTAAAAAAAAAAGATAAAAAAATAACTTATAAAGAACCAATAAATAATAAAGAAATATAATAATCTATGCAAGTACCCAATTTTATTCATTAGCTGAATACGCAAATTTGTTATCTTGCTGCTAGGCTGTTATATATTACTATGCGGATGAAAAGAAAGAGCTGATTCTGGTTAAGTACGTGGAAGGATATGTCTATAGTCAATGCCTCATGCGCCCGATGAATTTATTGGGCATCTAACACATGGGAGAAGAATGTAATATTACTATAGTATAGTATACGTGGGTATCATTATTTTTTTTTGTACCCTTGCCTTACAGGTCTTTAGTGCATTAAGTGAGATTAATTATTTTATGCGATAATATTATTTTTTCCAAAAACAATGCATGTAACCTTAGTAATTATTTTTTTATTTACTTCTAAAGAGGTGTTGTGGCTAAAAGTATGGCTGGCCGGTGAGTAACGGAGGAAAAAGCGATAAACAGATAGGAGGGTAGGAATAGACTGAGGGAAGAGTTTGGTTGATAGAAACTTCGAATAGTGTAGAAAACCCTTTAGAATAAAAAGAAGAATAAAAAGATTAAGAAGAGGAAGAAGAAGAAGAAATATTTTTCTTCTCAGCATTCAAATTTAGTCTTCTGCTTTAAGGCTGCCACCGTCTTCTGTGCCATCTTTGCTCCGTGACCGATTGGCCTTAGCATTATTCTTCTCGTAAATATATCTCTATAGTTTGGGTAGTTTTCCATAGTGACTATATAACAGAAGGGTAGTTTTTCATAGTGACTATATAACAGAAATGGATTTCCGGGAGAAAATAAATTCCATTAGCAGTTTCACCCATATTAAATATAACATCGTTTTATCAAACTTTAACCCGTTTTGTAGTGCCAGAGATTTTCCCTAGTCGTATCTATACGGATCCAAAAATTGACGAGAACTCACAATTCCTCATATAACATGAGGTTTTTCCGGGAATACTTGGAACAATCATTGATCCTTATCACCTAGATCCGGAATTCTTTAGATGGCATAGCAGAACGATGAACTTAAACGGCATAATAGAAAAAACAATTGTGTTCTTTTTAATGTACCTGAGATTGAAGGTGAGTCTGTTCTAGAAAACACAAAAGAAATAATTTCGAAATTTGTGGAATAATTTTACAAGATTCTTCTATAAAAAATTGTTTAAGTTCTTTACATTATGAGAGCTGGCGAAGCCGCGATGGGAAATGCTAGTAGAATATAAAATCATAAAATGTGGTTTAGTGCTCTATCTTGTCACCAAATCATTTGTGATTTTTGGGCGTATGTTTATAACAAATGTTTGGATCCGTTTAAAATTCTTTGTAGGATAGGTTGATAAAGTAATTTTGTCCTGCTAAATTGATAATTCTTACCACTGTGAGACGTTTAGTCTGTTAGTGTATACAGGGTGTCCCGAATTTAAATAGTAAAACTTCAGGAACTTATAGGGGACCGAAAAACGAAGACAAAAAGTCCTTTAGAGATTTGCTCGTTTTGGAGAAAATCGCAAAAAAAGAAACAAAACAAAAATGTTACAGTTAGCGATTATCACCTTTCAAAGTTAATCAGGCTAGGCAGTGAGATATGTAAACACTTAATGTTATCCTTTACATTATTTCATTTGTTTAACTTTTGGCTTCCTTCTAGGATTATAATTCTTAAATCAGTCTTCTGTCAGTTACTCAAATATTTTTGTGTGAATAGCATCAGCCACAATGCCGCATACATATTCTAATGTTGAATACGCTGATATGATTTTTGTGTATGGTTTCTGTAACGGTAATGCTTTAGAAGCGGTGCGGGAGTATGCGCGCCGATTTCCAGATAAAAGAGTGCCTAATCGACGAGTCTTTTTGTTAACTTTTAATTGACTGGGTCATTCTTAATGTGTAATGAAGGCGACCCATTCCAGGCAGCAATAAGACCGGATTATCGGAGAAGAAATTGTGTCCAACGCCACTTCGATAACAATCCTGTACTAGCATCCGAAGAGCATATCCTGCATTAGCAATATCGCGGCAAGCAACATGGCGAACTTTGAAAGGTGACAATCGCTACCCATACCATCTTCAAAAAGTTCAGAATTTATTATCTCAAGATTATGTCAAGAGATTGAATTTTAGTGACTGGTTTCTTGACAAAATTCGCGATGATAATTTGTTTCCATTAAAAATTATATGGACCGATGAAGCTACCTTTACAATAGGAGGAATTAGGAATCAAAGAAATTATCATGTATGAGCTCTTGAAAAACCCAGAGCTATTAGAGAGAATAGGTTTCAGCATAAATTTTCTATTAACGTTTGGCTTGGAATTTGGAACGGATTACTGGTGGGACCATATTTTTTACCTGGAAGATTGAATGGTATCACATTTACACATTTTTTGGAAAACGACTTTTCTTATTATTTAGATGACATTCCCTTACAGCAGCGGATTGAAATGTGGTTCCAACTCGATGGATGTCCAGCTCATTATAGCAGAGCTGCCCGAGCTTGTCTGGATATAAATTATCCACAACGATGGATTGGACGTGGAGGAGTAGTACCTTAGCCACCCACATCACCTGATATGACACCCATGGATTTCTTCGTATGGGGAACCTTGAAGCAGAAAGTTTATTCGGTGTCAATCAACTCAAGAGAGCAATTAAGAGACCGAATCATAGATGCAGTGCACCAAATATCATCAGAACAATGTTTAGCTGCAATTTATCAAGCGAGTGCTAGATGTAATGCTTGCATTGGTGCAAGAGGACAATATTTTGAGCAATATTTACATTAAAAAGAACATAACATAAATATAAATGTAAATAAATAAGTATAAAAATGAAAACTTGTTTTGTTTCTTTTTTTTTTTTGCGATTTTCTCTAAAACTAAGCAAAAACGAGCAAATCTCTAAAGGACTTTTTGTCTTAGTTTTTGGGTCCCCTATAAGTTCCTGAAGTTTTGCCATTTAAATTCGGGACACCCTGTATAAAGTGTGTTTCTATTTCTTTTATTTGTTTTGAATGATAATATATAATTTTTAATATATCTATAATACACGTGAATCGTGAAAAATATATTTCATTGTAATCTACCGTTAATCCGACCTTTTGACCGTTCCGCTCTACCCCTTGGTCCCTTGGGGGTCGGATTAATGAGGTTCTACTTTAGTGTTAATATAGATAATGGTCAGATGTAACCCCCCTGGCAATTAGAAACCATTAATATAAGTTAATAAATACATTTATAAACATTTTTGGGATGAAGTGTCATCATGGCTTCTTATTTTGTTGGCTATTAAATTATATGGCTATTATTTATATGGCCTTCTGTATATAAATATGTATATACATATATAAACTTAATTCATCCAAATCATCAAATTTATATATGATATTCCATACATCATTTTAAAAGTATATAGGAATCTATAGTATAATAGAAACAATATAAATAAACATTATTTCGGTTAATGTACTTCTAGTACTTCATTATAACCATTGTATCTTTGGAATAAAAATTTCTAATTATATGTATAACTAACTAATGTTTTTTTATTTTTCTAGCATATTTTATATACGTTTTTAGTGATAAATTTTCGAAGATCTATACCCTCCTAAATTATATGGATTGATTTAGCAATAGGGAAATATGAAGTATCTACTACAATGAGATGATGACAAGGCTTGTTAACTAGGACACCCTTGGTTATCTGGTTTCTTCTCTGCCTCAATCGGAGCTTTTGTCTGACTTGTGTTTTCCCTCGTGCCCTATAGAGCTTGTCCCACGTCCCTTGACCGTCCCAACTCTTCTTCTTCTTTCTTACCTTTCCAGGGTTGGTCTCTTCTCTCTTTTACTACAGATTGTACCTCTCTCTTTTACTTTTTTGGCTGTATATTTATTTATCCTTTCGCAATTGACTTAGTATAATGTTATAATGTATGAACAACTCATGACTTGAAGGTTATTTATCTACCAATAAAATTTATTTCAAATTGAAATTGGTATGACATGTTGAGGTTAAAGAAAGGCATCCGTTTTGCCGATTTCTTTCTTTTTTTAAGATTTATTAAAATTTACAGCTGCATACAAATAAAACAAATATACATTTGGTAAATGAGATGATAATGCTCTCAATAACATTTCAATTGCTTGTAGAGCAGCTACCCATTGGTAGCACTTAAGTATGTTCTATATTAGAAGGTCCCGAGGTCATCTTCTTTTCATACGCCTTAGTGTGTTATCTGGAATAGACTGGAAAGCGAGTTGAGAAATTAGAGGATTTGAATAGTTACAGAATTTATCATGAACGGATAGATATCTGGTTTGAGCTAAGTCAGAAACGTAAAGTACATAACTATATGAGCATTGAGGATTTTTCTAAGAATTTAGGATTGTAAGGATTGGATACGAGATTAAGTGGATTGTTTAGTATAGCCCTAAATTCATATATCCAAATAGGTCTAATTACTGTTATGCAATTGGGTGCTTTGTATTAAACGGAAGGTTTGAACATCTTTCAGGTAAATGTTTAAGGATTCACTGATTACTTAAATATCAAAATATAATTTATGCATATAAAACTATTTATGAGTATATATTCTTCCAAACAATGGCCTCTTAAAAGAATAATAATTGCCATAGACTAATTTTTTGTAAGGTTTAGTTAATATTCTAAGACATTGAATTGTGTTGTAGCTTCCTTAAATAGACGTTTCTTCAACTTTTGGTATATTCCTTCAATTTTATATCATTTAACAAGAAACTAAGGAGCAGAGCATCAGCATCAGCATCAGCTTAAAATCATTTCTAAAATAGCTGTATTAAAGAATATCTTGATTTCTTTCAGCATATCTGAATATAAGATTCTTTGTTCAGTGATTGTTCATCACCAAAAAGTGTTGTTCCTTCATACAATACTCATCTTTTAGCAGCCATTCTTCAACTAGCTACTGCTAACTATACAAGTGATTGCTCCCTTCAAAGCTAATTTCCGTAGATCCTGGAATAAGAAGAAATCTGATGAAGTAGGTGACGCGAATAGGTCTGGCGGGAAAGACATTTTATATTAACTCAAGTAATTTGCGTTAGGATTGTAATCTTTGGAAACCCTTCCGGATACTCGATTTGGGCCTCCTGAACCTTTTTGTTGGTCGCGGATCATTTTTTTTTTATTTTTTTTTTTTTTAAGACGAAGCCAAAAGTATCGTGTATACTCTGATCAATACTGAATAATTCGATTATAATTTCTGGTTATTAATATTTTTTTAAATATTTATTCTTTAGTAGCACAGTATTAGTCTAGTATAAACAAACACTGTAAACTGTATACAAAGAGAGGCATCAGAGCAACAAAGCCATATATATATATATATATATATATATATATATATATATATATATATATATATATATATATATATATATATATATATATAATAGAAAGGTTGCGCAATAAAAATCATATTGTGACCTAACAATTAAATCTAAAAATATAGTTGTGTGAATAAAATAAATGAAAAATTTATCGTGGTTCTCACTATGAGTCAAATAAACGAATGAGTATTTTTTTCCCTTTAGCGTTTTGTGATTTTTATAAGATATGGTACTATTTTTAAATATCACCGAAAATAATAATATATTTTTTTTAAAGTATCGATTTAAGAAAAAAAAACAAAGAAGAGAGAGTCGACGGTCATAAAAAACAAAACAAAAAATACAGTATTGTGAAAACACGATGAAAAAATTCATAACATTTTACCATTTTCCATTTCATGGATGATAACATACAGAAAGGGAGGTACACCATCCTCTGCCTCCCAGATATACCCCTAGGGCTCAGGAACAATGAATATTTTTACATTTGTAATTGAAAAATTGAAAACCGCTTTCATATTCGTGGGAAAGGACCATTTACTTAAATTAAATGTATTTCGATCAATGAGTTTCACTGGGTTTATTTTTGATTTGATTGAAACTAAATATGCATGCATTAATATATTGTTTTTAAAGGTTTAATCAAATGCAAAATCCTCATTTATCGGCATTGCTATTCTGTAAATATGAAATATTCATGTAAACTTCTCATTACACCATATTGCTTTAACTCTTTTTGTTAAGTATTTACTTTATTAATGTTTTTTGAAATCTCTTTGCTACATATATCGTTGATTTTTTTTTTCCTATCATTCGATTTATTACTTTAAAACATCTAAAAGTAACTGCAATATTGTACAATCCATTCCCTGTTAGTTATTGCAGAAGCGGTGAAAAGGTGCAGTGTTATGTTTTTATGGAGACTCAATGGTTCAATAGAAACACATTGAACTTGATTAATGAGTTTATTTGAACACAACAGAGAAATAGTCGTTTTACTCAACTCGCCTCAAACTAGGAAGAGAGGTTTCACACAATGTATCTGTTGCCATGCCAACCAACATAACAGTTCTCCGTCTTTTTTAAGCTTGTTGATACATACGTTTATAATACTTATAATATAATACATAGAAAAATACATCAAAATTCATGAAACAAAATACAGAGTAATTGAACATTACAGTAATACATATATACAGAGTAATCAAGATTGCAATAATACATATGCAGAGAAAATTAAAAATAAATACACAAGGTGCCGAATTGATTAGGGCATAACAGATTTTTCAGTAATTGCACTTTATTTAAATAGTAGCTACTGGTACATCGAAGGTGAAAAACGAATTGGTGGTCTCAGCATGGATGGAGGTCTCAGTCCTTCTCTTGCTCTTTGTAAATTTGATTCTGGGAGAGAACTTAACTCTGGATGGAGTGTTAATTCGGTGGATTTATCAACGTTTTCTGAATTCACTAGAACTTCTGGTGAGCCTTGAGTTGGCTCTGGGTACCACTGCCTTGCCGGTGGATGGCTGGCATCAGGAAGCTCACTTTTACGTAACTGGTTCAGGTGCACCTTTCTGATGGATTCATCCTCTAACTTCACAAGGTAAATAACAGAACCGATTTGTTTCATCACCCAAGCTCTAATCCATTTCAATATACCTTTCTTAGGGTTTTTTACAAGAACCTTGTCATTAATATTAAAATTTCTAATAGAAAAACTTTTTGTTTGAATTTCATTAAACTCGTCCCTCGATAACACCTTATCAGCCGGGGACAACATAATGAGAAGGTTTCGAGCTTTAAAACCTAAGATCATGTCTGAAGGGGATTTCTTTGTTACTGATGAAGGAGTGGACCGGTAAGATACTAAACAATTATACAATTTCCCCGGTAAATCCGTTGTTGAACTTTTGGCTACCACTGACCTCAAAAGAAGTTTTTTAATAGTTTGTACACTACGTTCTGCTTCCCCATTGGAAACAGGATGGTACGGAAGGCTTAGCACATGTAAAATGTTTCGTTTTTTTAAAAAATGACTCCAGTTCTTTAGAGGTAAATGGAGGGCCGTTATCAGACACCACACATTGAGGAAAACCAAAACGAGAAAAACATTCTTGCAATTTTTCACATACTACTGAGGCTGACGTTTGGGTCAAAATCCATGCTTCAAGCCAGTTGCTGTACTCGTCTACCAACAGGAGGATCTTACACTTAAATGTGTCTAGGAAATCTAAATGCAGTCGTCTCCATGGTCCTTGACTACTTGGCATTGGAGCATAGTTACGTGGAATTAAATCGTTCTGTGTGAGTTGACACGTTACACAAGTAGTCACTTGTTGTTCTATGTCTCGGTCCATACCGGACCACCAGACATAAGATCTAGCGAGTAATTTTGACCTAACTATACCAATATGTTCCTTGTGTAACAAGCTGAAAACAGCTGATTGGAGGGTCTTAGGGATGACAACCCTAGAACCAAACAATATGCAACCTTCTTGGACTGACAAACACAATCTATTCTTTAAAAAAACAGAATACTGACTATCTACCTTGGAAGGCCAACCCTCCTTGACCCACTGGCCCACTTTGGAGAGAATGTCATCATATAAGGTGGCTTGCGAGATTTCTCTAAACGTAACAAATTTACTTTCGAATTCGTCAAAAATAATAAAACACTCAGGCACGTTTGTTGAACCCTTAAGAGGTAGGCGAGACAATGCGTCGGCTTGAGAAATTTCTGAACCCTTTTTGTATCTAATCTGGTAATTGTAGGCTGACAAGATGATAGCCCAGCGTAGAAGACGAGCATTGGCAACCAACGGAATACCCTTTCGCTTTCCGAAAATGGAGCGAAGCGATTGGTGGTCTGTTACTAAAGTAAAGTGACGTCTTACCAGAAAATTATGGAAGTGTTTGACACCAAACACTAACGAAAGGGCTTCACGGTCTGTTTGAAAATAGTTCCTTTCTGCGGGTGAAAGTGTAGTGGAGGCGAACACGATTGGATGCTCCACACCGTCTATAAGGTGAGCCGACGTTGCTCCGACCCCATAACTACTACTGTCAGTGGTCAATATCAGGGGTTTGTCAGGATCGTACAACCATAAAAAACATTTCTCACAAATTGACGACTTGGCCCGGTTAAATGCCTCATCACATTCGTGAGACCAAGACCATGGTAAATTTTTTTTGGTCAGTTCATATAAAGGTCCAAGTAAATCAACAGACATGTTGACAAACTTGTGCTAAAAATTTATTAACCCAAGGAATGATTTGAGCTCGGATATATTTTTAGGTACTGGCGCATTTTGGAGGGCTGAAATTTTAGAAGGGGAAGGGCGCAACTCCTGCCCATCCAGACAAAAAGTTGTTCGAAGTTTTGAACCATTTACATTTATCTACATTCAATTTGACATTATACTCATTTAAACGATTGAGCACTTGTTCCACTGAAAACCTGCATTCTTCCCATGTTTTGCCTCCGATAATAATATTATCTAGATACGCTCTAGTATTGGGAATTTGACTCAAAATAGAATCCAATGTTGACTGAAACAAGGGTGGAGCTCTAAATAAACCAAACATCAAACGGTGAAATCTGAACAAACCTAATTGAGTATTAATCGTAAAATAATGTTTGCAGTTTTCATTTAACCTTAATTGCAAATAGGCATTTGACAGGTCTGATTCACAACAAACTTTAGACCCCACTAATGACTGAAAAATATCTTAGGGATAGGATAGTGATCTAAATCTACGTATTTGTTCAGGGTTACTTTAAAATTCACGCACAAGCGAATTTTGCTGCCGTTTGGCTTTCTAACACAGATAATTGGAGATGCCCATTGGCTATGCGCCACCTTACTAATAATACCTTTACTTTCCAGAGAAGTAAGTTCCTCAGCCACTGCTGCTCGTTGCGCATAAGGTACATTATAGGGTCTATGGAAGATCGGTACTGCTCCCTCTTTTGATACAACAGACGCTTCAAAATTTTTTATATGCTCGGTGTTTGATTCATCGAAAACTTTAGAAAAACGAACCTTATAATCTCTCACCCAATCGAATCCAACAGAAGGAACACCTGAACATATTTTAATATTATTACTAGAGCTTACCTCCGGTCCAAGCTCAACGAGATCCACAGTCAACGGTCCCAGCGCTCGATTTGGGTTCACAAGTACAGAAGATCTCCAATTTGGATAGAATCATGGAAAGCCAATCACGACCCAACAAAGGACGACTTAATTCTTTACCTGTACTTATTAAGAGCAATTTATCAAAAAATTTTCCTTCAAAATACAAAGAGACATTAACCTTTCCAAACACTGATAACGATTCACTGTTAGTAGCTTTGAGTTTTAGGTTACTTTTATCGATTCTAAGATCTCTGAAAAATCTGTTGTACAAATATACAGGAATCAACGTGTATGATGACCCTGAGTCTACTTCAAATCCAATTTTGGTATTATTAACAAACAATTTTTGTATTAGGGGATAGCAAAATGAATCAAAACTATCCACTTCTACCGCGTTTGCGGCTTCTACAATATTAGCTTTTTTTGGTGTTGGACATAATTTAGCAACGTGACCCTTCAGATTACAATTAGAACATTTCCAATCTCTAACTGGACATGAATTTTTATCAGTACTATGAAACCTACCACAATATTTGCATTTAGAAATACGTTTTCGAATATTAAATTCAAGTTTCTTATCTGAACTTGAAGATGTCCCTGAAGTGGCGTCCTTGGACTGAGCGGAGAACCTACTTGGTTTTGTCACTTCATAAGCGTGCTGATGCGGGTGAAGTTGATTGACGTTATCGAACCTCGGCTCCCCTTCCATCACCCTGGCTTGTTCCAAAACGAGTTCCATCTCAGAAACGATCTTCACTGCTGAATCAAAGGTTAGATTTTTTTCAGACAGCAACCTTTTTTTAACCACCGAGTCCCGGATACCAAAAACTAACTGATCTCGAAGGGCTTCGTTGAGAAAATCACCATAATTACATGTTATTGCCAGTTTCTTAATTGCGAACCGATTCATTTACCTCCTGGTTTCGACAATGAAACTTATACCGTTCGGCAACTTCAATACCTTCCGGAGCGTAATGATTTTTCAAAATAGAGCAGAGTTGGTCAAATGACTTGTCCTTAGGTTTGGCAGAAGAGACTAGGTTTTTGAGTGTTCCGTACGTTTCAGGACCAATAAGTACCACAAGATAGTTTACTTTATCTGACTCACCAGTGTCGTTCAAGTCGAAAAATGCCTCGAGCCTGTCGAGGTAGTTCTGAAAAGGTTCGAGAGACGGCACATAGGGATCGACGTGTCCCGAAACAGCATTTCGATGAGGATGACGCAATTCGTATTTTGCTTGCTCTTCTTTACCAGAGTTCTTTTCTTTAGAATTCATTTGTAACAGTATAAGGCACTAGAATACGTTGGTTAGAATAACGCTCAACAACCGACACCGTTTTAACTTTCACACGCAAATTAACAAAATGGTTCCAATTTACTCGTCGCCAATGTTATGTTTTTACGGAGACTCAGTGGTTCAATAGAAACACTTTGAACTTGATTAATGAGTTTATTTGAAAACAACAGAGAAATAGTCGTTTTAGTCAACTCGCCTCAAACTAGGAAGAGAGGTTGCACACAATGTATCTGTTGCCATGCCAACCAACATAACATGAAGATAAAACATAATAATAAGTTATTACTAATATAACAAAATGAAGAATACAAATAATAACTTTATGTAATGACTTTTATTCAAATGACAAATAAACATTTTATAATTATAATATATTATCGACAACCTTTTAAGGCATTAAGGAACACTGTATTGTACTCCATTATGAGTGCCATTGTTACGGATTGTCCTACAAAACTTTCGGACAAACAATATCTCGCGAAAGAAATCCAAAAGTTAAATGAAAAAGGAGGGGAGAGAGGGATACATAGCTTGATCCGAGATAGGGAATCTTGGAAGATCTCTTTGGATGGAAAGAAGTGGATGCCGGAGGAGGCAACGTGCAGCCTGGAGAGAGAATGGAAGATGTACGATGGCCCAAGATGGCGGCCAAGGCCTGGAAACAATCCCCTAACTCAGACATGATCTTGTGATGCAAAGCGGGGCAAAATAGCCAATAAGCGAAAAAAAAAAAATCAATATCTATTTAACTAATAATCCTATCGTCTTACAGTTAGTCCCATTCAATTAAGAATAGAAAATTACATTGGAATTTAACCCTGAAATAACATTACTTCGGGAATAGGCCAAAATCACCCTGAAACCATAATTTCACTGTAATGTTTAAAATGGGTTTAATTGTGAAGATTTTATATATTCAGAAACTAAAAAAATAAATAAATAAATAAGAAAAGCATTGATATTTAGCCTAAAAAAAAAAATACAAAATTACTTAAATTTTAAAATAAAATAAAATAATATTTTCTGTTTTTTAATAGTTTATAATCGGGGCTCCTATAGTATATGTTAACTTCTACATATTTACATAAAGTCTATAAAATATACTTAAAAACAACAAGTATAAAATTATGAAAGAATGAATGAAATGAATGAAAAAAATAATCTTTATTCTGGGATATATTGTGCCCTAAGAATAACAAGATTGTATCACAAGGTAGTACAATGAATGGTCTAGATTGCATGATTTCATAACGCTAATTGTATATAAAGAACATGAGACTGTTACATTAAAAAAAAAAAAGAAGAGAAAAAAAATTAAAAAGTGGTTAGGTGATTAGGGAAAAGGAAAAGGGAAAAAAGATAGATTTCCTGATTAATTGTTCCTTGTTTATTTTTAGTATTTAATTATTGCATTAAGTTAATGAAAAGCAATAACATATGAACTATTTTGTATTATTATTATTTGTTAAAATGTTTTAAGTGAGCAGAATGTACACTGCATTTATGTGAGTTAGAGAAAAAAAACAGTGAACAGTGAGATTAACAATTTATAGTGAGGGGGGCCGCCCGGAGCTACTGGCGTAGCGAGAGGGGGTCGACAAGAAAAGACAAGGAGAGAGATAAGAGGTTGGCCGGCTAGGTCAGGTGTGTGTGTGACTTGTGGTGACCGATTTTTCGGAGAAAAACGGTGTTCTTGGACGATTGTCTTCATTTAATACCCGCGGGTTAAGAAATGAAAAATCCGAAAGGAGATTGGGGCCAGGAAACCAACATTCACCAGAGAACTTCACTCAATTGAGCCGAGGGGAGCCGAGACCACCTTCAGGACAGTAAATACATGTATATATTAGTTTATATCTTGTTTATTAAGGAGTATATTTTCAAATTTTTATTTTTAAACCAGCTGGTAGTTAATTTTGTTTTATTTTTGTTTCAATAAATTTGTATTCTTTTTTTTTTTTTTGTGTGTGTTTATAGAAGAAATTATCTTTTGTTCTCTTTTTCCTTACTTTTTTAGATATATTTTTAAATATAAAATGTTAGGGGGATCACTAGTAATGCTCTCTCTGTAAAAATATAATTGGCTAACTGACGTAAGTATCAAGGTAAGGTGCTTAAATAGCAGCAGGTGGCATAGCTGATGGGTACAGAAACGGACTCCTAGATAGGATACCCACGTTCGAAACTCACTCCAGTAGATTCATTTTTTTTTTTATGCCATTTTTTTTTTATAAATGATTTTTAATTTATAGTTCAATTCATTTATTATTAAGTTAAGATTATTTGCCACTTTTGATTATAATTGATGAAAAATAATTAATTTAGCTGGTGATGTTTATCCTTTTATGTATTCAGTCCATTCAATGCCTCCAGAAAAATTGACTTCTAGGAGCAAATTTACTTATATGAGTTCAAACGAGGTCGAAGTGCTGCGCAAACGACTCGAAATATTAATGAAGTTTAGGGGCCAGGTACCATTACTGAATCTACAGTGCAGCGATGGTTTCAAAAATTCTGTAGTGGAAATTTTGACCTTTCAAACAAAGAAGGTTGTGGCCGTCCCTCTGCTATTGACAGCGACCAACTGCCCTTTAACTAAAGGCAATAGTTGACGCTGACCCCACCAAACTTCTCGAGAAATAGCGGAAGAACTCGATGTGGATCAGTCAACAATCGTACGCCATCTCAAGGCAATTGGAAAAACAAAGAAGCTCGCCAAGTGGGTGCCTCATGAACTCAACGACCACCAAAAGGATCGGAGGTATGAAATCACTTCTATGCTTTCCTTACGCTACAAAAATGATCCATTACTCAGTCGTACGTGCGATGAAAAACGGATATTGTACGACAATAAGAAGCGTATCAAACAGTGGCTGGATAAGTCCGAAAAACCACAACATTTTCCAAAGCCAAGCTTACACCCAAAAAACTATGGTCACTGTTTGGTGGTCATCTGCAGGACTTATTCATTACAGGTTCCTCAATCCGGGTGAAACCATCCCTGCTGAAAAGTACTGTAATGAAATTAATAAGATGAACCAGAAACTGCATCGTTTGTGCCCAGCATTAGTTAATCGGAAAGGGCCAAACCTTCTTCACGACAACGCCCGTCCACATGTCGCACGGCAGACAATTAAACGTCTTCATGAGTTGGGTTACGAGACTTTACCACATCTACTATACTCACCCAACCTCTCACCTACAGATTTTCACTTTTTTAAACATCTGGACAACTTTCTGCGCGAGAAGCAGTTCAAATCCCAGAAAGACATTGAAAATGCATTTC
The DNA here is from genome assembly GCA_003667255.2 of Euschistus heros. Lineage (NCBI taxonomy): Eukaryota > Metazoa > Arthropoda > Insecta > Hemiptera > Pentatomidae > Euschistus > Euschistus heros. Next base: position 620,687 of record RCWM02000512.1, read on the forward strand.
GAGGGTTTGTTGATTCCAGAGACTCTACTTTTTACTCTTCTGGGATTATTGCATTAATTGTGCGTTGGCAAACATGTATAAATTGTAATAAAAGTTATTTGGATTAAATTTATTTTATTGAAGTTAAATTTTGGCTTAATTTTACTGAATACCGAAAATCTGAATTATTTTTGCATCAACTTAATATATTCAGGCATAGGACCTCTCCATTACTCCATAGAACATCTGGATGAACTTTCCTCCGATCACAGTCCTTTAATTCTAACACTTTCCGTCACCCCGATTCCGAAAGCTCCTCCCCCATCATTCATAAGAGGGCCTCTAGACTGGAACCTCTATAGATCCGACTCTATAGACCTCAGAGTATCCCTAAAAACTCCCCAAGACCTTGACAATGCTACCAATTCCTTAACAAATATAATCCAGCAAGCAGCCTGGGCTGCATCCTCATCTCGTTCCCCTCCCAAAGGTCGGAATAAAAATCCTTTATCCCAAGATATACTGGACCTTGTCCAATCCAAACGTCATGCCAGAGCGATTTAGCAAAGAACCAGGCATCCAGGTGATCCGAAATTCTACAATTACCTTACCAAACTCCTTAAAAAAACATAGCTATCCTGAATCTAACCCCACCCACACAACAACAGTTCATGAATTTCTTGATTCAGCGATTCCCCCCCTCCTTACCTCCTAAAGTAATTCACCCCTCTGAGGTCAAATTCCTTCTAAAAAAATTAAAACCCTGTAAATCCCGTGGATATGATCTGCTTAGCTCGCAGATCCTGAGGCAGCTTCCTCATAAATCAATTATATTCCTTACCTAATTATACAATTGCATTCTCCGAACAACCTATTTCCCTTGGCTATGGAAACATTCCATTATTAACTTTTACCTAAAACCGGGCAAACCCTCCAACAATCCTTTATCATACATCATACTATCATACTAATTAGCCTTTTCCCAATCCTTTCAATTTTTTTTTTTAAAGCTCCTTCTTAAACGTATCCTACCCATCCTTAAATCGTAAAATTTTCCTTCTCCCCAGTTTGGATTCCGTACCAGCCATTCCACCGTCCAGCAAGGGCTAAGAGTCGTTTACCACATATCCTCAGCACATGAAAGCAAACAGTATTGCTCCGGCGCATTTCTGTACATAGCGGGAGCTTTCGACCGGGTATGGCATGCCGGTTTGCTTTTCAAACTCAAAACCCATTTACCTCAACAACTATTCCTAGTTCTTCGATCCTACCTCTCTAACCGTTCCTTTCGAGTACACTTCGGAATGGAATACTCTAACTGGTACTCAATAGAAGCTGGTGTTCCACAAGGTAGCGTTCTCGGTCCTGTACTATATATCCTTTATGCTGCAGATATCCCTACTACTCCTGAAACTTTCCTAGCCTCTGTCTTAGGCTAGTTGCACACACACCGACTTTTTGCTGGCCGGCAAAAAACCGACCGATATTTTGCCGGTCTAGGTGCTTGCACACTCACCGGTTTTTTACCGGTCAAACATTTAGTAGAATTATAATTTTATTTTATTCTTGACTTTTCGACCTTAAACTTTTAAGAATTTCTTATTAACAAACTGATATTGTTTCATTGGATTCAGTAACTCAAACAAGTAGTAGCTTTTGTAATTATAGTGCATAGAACAGTAATTATAATGCAGCAACATTCCTAGCTGATGACACTGCTATAAAATAAATCACTGCTATCATCCTATGCAGATCTCTCAATAGCATCCTGTGATATCCAAACCCATTTATCTCTGATTGAAGACTGGTGCAATGACTGGCGGATCAAAGTAAATGAATCGTAATGTACCGACGTAACTTTTACCCTCCGCCGCACATCCTGCTCTCCTGTTTATATCAACAATTTTCCGCTACCCATAGCTGACAAAGTACGGTATCTTGACTTCTACTTAGAAAAAAGACTTATTTGGAATCCTCACACTAGACTTAAAAGGCAAGAACTTAACCGACGCTTCAGCCATTTTATTATAGAATACTAAATAGAGACTACTAAATAGGACATCCCAGCTCTCCACTGAAAACAAACTGCTCTTATATAAAACCATCACTAAACCTATTTGTACTTATGGACCTGAATTGTGGGGGACAGAAAAACAATCGAATATCAAACGCATTCAGTCCTTCCAAAGTCCTACGTACTATTGTAAATTCTCCATATTATGTCTCCAACAAAACCCTTCATAATGATTTCAATATACCTTTCGTCCTTGATCTGATACTTCTTAAATTCTTCAAATTCTATCGCAACCTTTCCTTCCATCCTAACCCTCTGGCTCAATCATTATCCAGTTCCGCACATCCTAATGACCCTCCTCGCAGACTAATACGGCAGTGGCCCCGAGATCTTTTGTAAAATTTATTTATTTAGTAGTTCTGGCAACGGCAAATCACTCATGCCTTGAGTGAATGTACTATAGCGCTCTCACTGAGCTTCCCCTGGGTTTTTTTTTACACCAGTAACACAGCTGAGAGGGAATTGATGGGACTTCTCTAAGCCTGGAATGTCCCTCCATTATTGGAGGGAGGGGTTTGGCTGGGGGTCCCTAGGATGAGTGAGTATTGTCAATAATGTACGATTGTGTTTTTAACTTATAATTCAATTTAGTTTTATTTTTTATAATTGCTATTCATTTATTCAATTTTTTATTTACTTTTGTGATATTTCAGCATTTCATTTTATTTATATGTATATTGTATATTTTATATTGTTTATGTATAGGAAGTTCTTTTCTGTTATCTTTTTATTTATTTTATTTTATATATATATAATTGTTTTATTATTTTTTTTTTCTCTTTGTACATAATGAGTGAATGTAATCATATGCTATCTATATTACCTATTGCCCACATTTGTGTTTTTGTAAAAAAATAAAATAAAATAAAGTTGGCATAAACTTATTTTCTTCACTAATTTTCTGGAAATCAGAGAACCTACTATAATAATCATAAAACGGCACGGTAGCGAAACAGTAGAACTTAGTGTCTGTCCACTGGTATAAGAAATAAAAGATACTACGATCTCAAGCTGTAATCCACACCTGTAGAACATAATATAGCTACTGGAGCTTGTTCCTCAGAACGTGACTCAAAGCATCCTAGAATCACATTGGGTTACTTATAAACGTTTTCTCGATATCAAACAATCATTTAAAGAATTTCTTTTATTTTTTAATATTTTTTTTTTTATTGCTGTTTTATGTCATCAGGTATTGAGTTAAACCGCTACATTTTGGTAATAGGTTACTGTCCTTACCTGAAACTTTTGGTATTAGGTTATGGTAATAAGTAATTTCCAGTAATATTGTGCTCTAGTAAGCCATTCTATAAATAAATGAAACCTGCGTTAGCCGCTTATATAAGAGAATAATTTAATCATTCTGCCTAAAATAAAAAATATTTTCGTTTAAACATATTATTCATACTTTACTATTAAAACGGATTTGTTATCAACATTATTAGTTACCTATTTCGAGTAAATCTGCCATCATATCTATCTCGGCGAGATGCCTCCTACCAATAGGCATCTCTACTGGTTGGCACGGTAAAAAAAAGCTGCGGGAAAATTAAAATATGTTTGGTTTTCTGGCGGCAGATAACGCTGCAGGCGGGAGGATGGCCATCCTGTCATTTTTATTTACGTTGCTAAGAATCTTGAAGTCTTCACCTAAAACATTTACTCGTGTTACGTTTGATCATCACCTATCCTGGAATAACCATATAACCCACATTTCCAAAAAATCCATCATAATCCTTAAACAACTGTATAGATCTCGAGATTTCTTTTCCCAGAGTACCCGCCAGCTTCTGGTGTCCTCTCTTGTTTCCCCTGCTTTGATTACTGTTGCTTGGTTTATGGTGGACTGTCTGGGGTTCTCGAGAAGAAGCTGAGGAGGCTGATGAACTGTTTCATTAGGTTTATCTTCGGGATCCCCAGGCGGTCGCACATTACTTGCCGATATTCTGAGCTTGGGTGGCTATTTCCTAAATTCCGACGGCAATACTTTCTGGGTAATTTCCTATTTCAATGTCTAAAAACCAAAAATCCTTCCTATATTCTTGATTTATTAATTCTGCGTTCTTCTATCCACCTCCTAAGCACTAGATCCCAACCTTTTAACCTATATATCCCCTCAGATAAAACTATATATATATGAATATATATATATATATATATATATATATATATATATATATATATATATATATATATATATATATACGATTATACGATTTTTTTTTTATGTTATAATTATTATTACATATATTTATTTATTTTTATTATTTTAATTTAATTTAATTTTTTTCCTGTAATAAATGTAAGCTGTAATTACTGAAGCATCTAATTTGTAAGTAATAGGCCAGACAATTGTACTTTTAACTATGCATTATTTTTATTCTCAGGGGACAGTAAGTCCCAGAATGAAGTTTATTTTTTCATATCATTTCATTTCAATCATTATTTAAATTATTATTAGTCAAATTCTCTTTACTGTCATTATTTCTAACTTTCTACTTTTTCATACTATGTTATTGTAAGGTATTTTGTGAGTCCACTTTTTCTTTCTTTCTTTCTCTTTTTCCGCATCCTTTTCATGACTAGCGTCCTAACTGTCTGTCATGGTAACGCCCAATCCCTCCCTGCTCACTTTAACGAATTCCATCAATAGTTCTCTGATGAATACATATTATTGCTGGAGATTTCAATACCAATCTCCTTTCCGATTCCTCTGACAAGTGCAATTTTGAAAGTCTTTTTTTTTCCTCAACCTACATGTGGTACCTTTCTCTCCTATTCACCACACATTAACATCTAATGCGTAGCTTGGTCTCCTAATAGTTGATTCTCCTAAAAACCTTATTTCCTCTTCCCAGATAGCAATCACGTTTCTTTCTAATCACAATTTAATATCCCTTATATAAAATATCCAAACTCCAACATTCAACCAAAAAACCATTTCCTATCGCAATCTTGATTCTTTAACATTTATCCAAAATCCAACATAGTCCTCAATCCAAAATGATATTGACGCTCTGGACTGGGACTTTAAGTATTCCTCCACTAGCATGCTTATCTAGATATGTACAGCACCCTGGATCACAGAAACCTACAAAAGAGACGAGAGGCCGTCCGAAGACGTTTTCGACGGACTTGACATCAGGACGACTACGCTTTGATTAAATTCCTTCGGAATTAGACACAAACTTCCACTTGAAGAGCTAAATCACAACATTTTCACGAAGCCCTCTCCAGCGCCTATGATCCAAAATCAAAATGGAAAATACTATGAAAACTGTCCTTTTGCAAATCCTCCAATTTTCCGCTTTCATTCTCTTTTACTCCTAACAAAATTAATTCCTTTTTCGCTACCTCATCGTCAATCAGGTCAGTGATGTGCTTCCCACCAATCAAGTCAGTGATGTGACTATAGACATCTTCAGATTTATTTTAGTTTTAGTTTTTACCTCATTTAGATAATTCAAGAATTGGGTGTGCCCCTACACCCATATTAAAGACTATACGAGATTTTACAACTTCCAGGACTCACCATATCAAGTTAGGCCTTACAGCGTATTTTTCAATACAGCAAAAGGCCAACCATAAATCTTTCTGTCCCCAAATAACATATCCTTGTACACAATTTTCCATAGGAGCTTGGAACAAAAAAAAAAAAAAAAAAAAAAAAAATGGTCACACGGCTGCATCATTGACGTAGTGTTAGCAGGTAAGAAAACAAGCTTAATGTTCTTCAAATTCAAATTTACATTGTGAGCCGTGCAGTTGTCTACCAATAGCACCTGTGGAATCTGCATTACCTTGCTCTCCGTGGGTTTTTTAGTAGGAAATATTTTTTCTATTTTTCCAACAGTGTAAGCATTCTTCTGTCGCCTTGAATACCAAAAGGATACTGTTGGACAGTAGGACCTCCTTTTAACTCCATTTTTCCAATCTTTATTTTTCTATAACACACCTTCAGACCTCATTGATGCCATTTTCCAATGTCTTACACAAGCTATTGGGCATGATGTTATTCTACTAAAATTAATCAAATTATGCCTTCCTACATATATATTCCAATCCATCTTTTTCAGTCTTCCAGGCCTCCTACATATATATAATTATTCTCTGGAAAATTCCACCTTTCCTTCATCCTGGATGAAAGCTAAAATACAACCTTTGTAAAAGAAACTTAACCCATCTTCGCTCAACGATTTCCGTCCCATATCAATACTTTCAAATCTGTCCAAACCTCTTGAAAGACTAGTGCAATCACAAATCTCCAATTTTTAAGGAAACTCTCACCTCCTCAATACGTTCCAATCTGGATTCCGACCTGGTTATTCAACTCAGACAGCCTTAACAAAAATTACTAATGATATACATACTGCTCTGGACGAACGAAAAGTAACTGTCCTTATCCTTTTAGACTTTAACTAAAGCCATTGATAATCTTCACCATTCTATTCTCCTCACGAAACTAAAAGCCCTATTTTTTTCATAATGCTCTCTCATCTAGTTTCATTCCTTCCTGTATAGTGGAACTCAAATAGTATCCATGCCAAACCAGCAACTTTCCTCTTCTCTTTCGTTGACATCAGGGGTAGCCCAAGGTTCCAGTGTCTCTCCTACCCTTTTTCGCGCCTAGATAAATGATCTACCAAATTCCATTTACCACTGTTACTGTTCCTATCTTCTATACGCGAATGATTTTCAAATATATCTATCCTCCCATCCCTCTGATTTAATAAAATCATTCTCCCTTATCCAAAAGGAACTTAATAGCATTTGTAAGTGGGCCTCTGATAACAAATAAAAATTAAATATAGAAAAAACGCAGGCTATTATCATAGGTTCTAATACCCATTTGAGATCCCTTCCCCACCTCCCAATCCTGTCTATGAACCTACTCAATTCCACTCCACAGTTAAAAACCTTGGTATTACCTTAGAACAAACCCTTTCATGGAAACCTTATATCTCCCAATGTTCTCGACGGGCTATATCCATCCTTAAACTATTCGATTCTTCCCAGGATTCCCTTCCGATACTTACTAGTCAACTCTTGGTTTCTTCTCTTATCCTCCCTCATTTTGACTATAGATGTGTGGTATACGGTGGGTTGACGGCGGAACTCGAGAGTAAGCAAAGAAGACTAATGAACTGTTTCGTTAGGTTTATCTTTAGGGTCCCAAAAGCATCACATCTGTATACAAAGTTAAAATGGCTTTATTCTTCATCCCGCAGAAATTACTTCCTAGCCTCCTTCCTGAATCAAACCATAATTTCTCAGAATCCAACCTACATCTATAACATCTTCCAGTTCAGATCCTCGGTCTCCTCTCGCACTACAAGATCTCGCTCCTCAAACCTGTATACTTCTTCCCATAAGAGTACATCATTTGACCATTCCTTCATTTCCCGCCCAACTTCCTTATGGAATTCACTACCCTGTAATGTCCGTAATGCTCCATCTCTGTCCACATTTAAATCCCTTCTCTTTCAATGCCTCCTTTCCCACCAGAATGATACTGACTAACAAAACCTCATTAAAAAAGCATTCAGTAGATGTATATAGGTTTTTATTTTCTCCTACAATTATTGGATTTTTGTAATATTTAATTCATCTGTGCCTGTTTTTGTTCTTTATTTGTAAAATTGTAAATAGTTATCCAAATTGTTAATTTATTTTATTTCTAGACTCATTGTATTTATTTCTGTACATTATATTATTCTTTGGGGACATCGTCCCAGAATAAAGTTTATTTTCTATTCCATTCTATTCTAAATCTTATTACAAACGTAGATGATATAAATCTGTATTTCTGCAAACTCATTTTTTCTGATTTTCGAGAGACACATATAAAACTGAAACACATGAAGGAAAAACTTGAGATTGAAAAAGAGACTTGGAATCACTGACGAGGACAGTCTGGATAGAGTGAGATTTAGGAATCGTCTTAATAACATCAAGGTTCCTGTGGCAGAGAGAACAAGGCATAGGGGATGGACGGAAGAGAAGGATTGCGGCAGTTAAAGCGAATGAGGGATTATTGGAGGAGAAGGAATGAGCGTGTCATAAGAAGTTGAACATGGTATCAGCGTGATCCTTGTGAACTTGACTTAAATAAAATGTAGTTAAGTGATTTATAACTTCCTTATTTTTAAAGTTCAGACTTGGATTTAATATGAATTATTCTCAAGGAGGTATGCATAATTATGGTAAACGTTTCGAAAATTTTAAATTATTCTTTTATAATTTATGGAACTCTTAATTTCAAATTTTTTTTTAATGCAACGTTGTAAATAAATTAATAAATATCTTTTGAATTGAACGCAGTTGAATCTCGAGCTCTGTGTGGTACTTTAGAGATACTATCTGGTAAACATAATTTGAAAGAAAAATTTGCCCCAAGTTGCCCCTTTTTGAAATAATGATATTTTACTGATCATTTTCTCAGATATATTTTTACAACTTTTTTTGGTTATTTTTGTGATTCTATTATAAATATTTTAAGACTAGCAAAGAGGCATTAAGTGGAGATCTTGTGAAGTGGAGATCTCAGACGTAGTAAACCTTACATAAATCCAACATGAAATGTTGTGTACAACGATGGATCAGAAAATTTATAACTCTCTAGCTGATAACAAATCAACTCAAAGCTGCTATCTGTGTGTCCTCACTTCTAAAGATTTAACGGCCTGAAAAAATTGTTTGCAGCTCCAGTTGATGTTCCACGATTCAATTTCGGATTGTCTGTACTTCATTGATGGATACGATTTTCATATTAGTTATAAATTGCTCATTAAAAAATGGCAAGCTCGATGAAAGGATGACCAGCATGTTATAGCTAAACGAAAAAAAGAAATTCAAGATCATCTTCATCAGAAACTTGGAATTATTGTTGACAAAACTAAGCCAGGATTTGGAAGCTCAAACGATAGCAATTCAGCCAGGACCATTTTCAGTGAAAAACAAGCATAAGCACAGATAACTGTAGTTGACGCTAGGATTCTAAACATAATCTACACTATACTTAGCAATAAGCGGGAGGACATAAGTTTTTCCCTAATTTTCCTAGCAATTGGAATCAAAGATATTGGTTTGAATTTTTTATTATCAGGTCCTTTCGGGATAGGGATTATTTTTGAAATCTTCCATGGTTCGGGAAATAAACCTGTAATGAAACAAGTCTTATATATCGTGTAAATAAAGTTTGGAAAAATATTGAAGACATTTTTAAATATTATTGGTAATATTCCATCAATCCCAGCTGCTTTGTTATTATTTAAGTTATTTATTGTATCCTCAATTTCTATATTTGTTAGTGGGTCGTCTATTTCAGTATCAGGGATTGAATTAGCGATCGATCTTATATGTTTGTGATATTCAGTCTCTTCGTACTGGTCATCCGTTGGAAGAAATTCTTCTATTAGGTAATTTAATGTATCCTGTAAGCTGACTGTACAAGATTTATCTGATTTTTCAATTGTTTGGAATTTTGTAGATGGTTTCAACTTATTAGTGGCATATTTATATGGAAAGGTCCATGGTTTTCCTTTCGGTATATTTGTACAATAATCTTTCCAACAGTTTATTTTCTGCATTTTATATATTATAGTCTTTGTTTTGTATATGTGTTACGCCTTTCTTCTCTCAAAATATCATTGTCAGTTGTTTTTTGATAAATACTCCTAAGCTTTCTAGTTGTTTTTCGTAATTTAGTCAACTCATCCGTCCATCATGGTACCTTCCTATGCATAACTTGTCTTGATTTAGCAAAAAGGATATTACATGTCTTACGTAAGCATGTATTAAAGTTAATTAAAGTTCGATCAATACCAATCGTATCTAGTGACATAGTCAAGATTTCATCAGCTGTTATGTCTTCGTTATTTAAATCACTAAACTTTGTTTCGATGTATTTTATTAATAGTTCCTTGAAAGTATCCCAGTCAGCATTTTTTGTGAAATATTTTATTTCGTAATGTACAAATTGGTTTGATGAAGTATCTAGAAATATGTTAAATTTGAATGTTCTGTGATCAGAAAGGTTTTCCTCATCCATTATCATCCAATTTCAGATAAACCTAAACATGGAGTGGTTACACATGGTTAAGTCTATGTTACTCTCTCCTCTGGCGGATGAGAATGTAGATAATTTTTCATTTGTATTTATTATAAATAATTTACTGCTAGTGATAAGGGATTCGAGGATTTTCCCCCGCCTATTAGTTAATTTATCAAACCATAATTTGGATCTACAATTCGAATCAACAGAAAAAAAATTTTTTATCATTAAACTTTTTTAAAACTGTTTCAAGTCTTGAAAATTCATCTTCGACTTCAATATTTATGTCAAAATATGCACTAACTAAGATATATTCAGTTTTATTCCATAATAGTTGCACTACTACAAGGTCTTCAGATGATACATCATCTATTAAAATTGCTTTAATTTCGTTTTTAGTAATGATAATTGAAGCTCTTGGGTTCGCATTGCCCCCTTGATATACTTGATAACTAATGGGAAAACCACATGTTTTATATAACTCTTCTTGTATTAAGATGATATCTAAATTATAGCGATAAATAGTACCTATCAAGCTCCAGGTGGCAGTGGCAGAGTGGTGTAGATTGATTTGTGCCAAATTTAATTTATTATTTTGCTTAACCATATGTTTTAATGAGATATGTTGCAAATAAAACCTTCTTACTGATAATATTATTTTGATTGCTAATGTCAAGGTATGTGTTATCGGCATGTTTATCGGCTGTTGCCTTACTACACTTATTGTCAAGATGATAACTATTTGTTATAACCATAATGTTTATTCTAATAATATTATGTCTTTTAGGTTTGTCAGTCATAGTCAGTATTTGCTGTTATTCTGTTTATTATCAATGACTCTTGTGGGCACAAAATCATGGTACATTTTCCAAATTCACGAAGAAAACAGCAGAGATGTGTGAAGACAATTAAGTATTTGATCGCAGCTCCACCTACAATTAATTCCATAATATTATTTTATATTTTATATTTCGTTTTGCTTATTATTATGTGTTAATTGTAACAAAAAAAATGTTCTTAAATGTTTAGTGTAAAAATTATTGTAAATATTATAATATAAAATTTTAGTTTCAATTTTTTTATTCTTTTAACATAGTTCTCTCTCTCTCTCTCTCTCTCTCTCTCTCTCTCTCTCTCTCTCTCTCTCTCTCTCTCTCTCTCTCTCTCTTTTCTTTCTTAACCATGGAAGTCCCAATCAAGTTTTATGTTGAATCCGAACAGCGGAACATGTGTGTCATGAAAAATAGGTATATATAAAAAAAAAAAATCACTATTTTGATGTCCAGGCAATACGAAAAGCCATTAAATCTACGTCACTGGACACATCACCGGGGCCTGACGGGGTCTTAATCCAGAGCCACCGAAGCGTGAGAGCTCTACGACGGTCGCTGAGAGAGGGCGCTTTTGAGGAATGGACCAATTGCAGGTGGCAGGGCGTTGGTGTACCTCATTTTAAGGAGAAGCCGAGAGCTAATCGATATATTTGTGAAAAACAAATACTTTCGGGGTCTGAATGGACCAATGCCCTAAAACTCAACATCAATTATGCACCCCTGCGTGGAGTCCCAGGTGCCAGCGGACAGATAGGAGAGGTTGGGTCCCTTTGTCGCAAGTGCGGCAAAGAGTCCGAAACACCAGCCCATGAGCTGGGAAAATGTCCCAACAACTCACTCCTGTTCACACGCCGTCACCACAGGGTCAAGAATGAATTGATAAGGCTCCTCAATAATAAAGGCTTTACCTGAGCGGATTTGGGTTTTGAGAGAGTGGGTTGGAGGGAGGTGTGTGGGCAACGGTTGGTAGTGTCGGCATCCAACCTTCCGGTTCGCTAAGCCTTTTAATATTATTATTTTCACCAATAATAAATACTATTGAAAAATTGTAGTAATAATAAAAAAATCTACCATCAATTTTTTTAATGTTATTTTTTTTATATTAAAAGAAATTATCCACTAATGTTGTCGTTCCTGACCTAAATATCTTTCAGATTTTTTCTAGTCTTCTTGATCCATTACTTGCCATTTAAATATTTGATTTGGACCAAGCCAAAGCTGGATGTAAGAAAAAAAAAATAATAATAAAAAAAAAATGTAACTTTATTTATTAATTTTTTTTTTTTATTTAAGCCCACATAGGAGTGCTTATGACCAGTTCCTTTGGATGCCTTCTTTTGTTCCCAATACTTCCAGAGACCAGCCAATACGTTTTCCTTTTTCTCTTCTGTCATTGGGTTTCGACTGGATTTAACTTTTGATTGTGGGTACCAATATTTCACCATACCTCTGAATTTCGACCGATCCACCACATCAAGGTCAGAAATTCCAGCAGAATTTATTTCTTTTTGAATTTCACTTAGCCACAGACTTCGAGTCTTATAACTTTTGATTAGTAAGAAGATCTTTTTGGTAAGCCTGTTGTTGTCCACTCTCAGAGGTGCCCACAGTACTCCAGCCGCCTACGTCACATGCTAGTGTTGGCTGTTTCCGATTGTCGGTACAATTCGTGATTCGCCTTTAGTCTGTAGGATCTATCTGGTCTATAGAATTCTCGGTCCATGAATTTTCCCGAGAATACGTCTTTCGAATTTTTCTAGATTACCCAAGGGGTATTTTTTGTTCATTAGTAAGGTTTCAGCTGCATACAAGAACTGGGGCCTCACTACAGTTTTGTAACTTTGAATTTTGGAGTTCTTCGAAATTCACCTCCTAATACGTAACTTATAAACATTATGTTTATCTAGAAAAAAAAATAGAAAGTTAATATTAGTATTGAGTTAAATTAACCTGATTAATTTGATTAAACTTATAAAGAATTTGTTTTTCCTAATCGATTCTTTTTATTTGTTCGTTATATTTTTTATTTCTAAGAGAAATCCATAAAGTTATTATTTCCTTTTTTATTCTTTTTTATTTTTTATCTTTTTTATTATGTTCACTAATCATATAAGATATTAACAATTTATTAACGTTATTTAAATTGATAAAAGCAGTAAATAATGAAAAGAAAACTATAGAACCTCACTTGATTCTCATTATTGTTTGTTTAACGCAGGTTTTAATCAAGTTGGGGTAAACCCCGTGATTAATTAACCACCAACTAACCACAACATTTGGGTTCCGCCTTGATTAGTGAGACTTCCCTTATACTTCCTCATAACGGCCGCAATCGTTTTTGAAAATTAATATTTATTTTGTTAGTTTATAAATTAAAATCATTGAACCAATTTCATTATATACTTGTCTATCTCTTTTCCTCTAAATAAATTAACCAATTTACGTGATCTCTGAGCTAGGAGAAGGTTGCATTTTGGATTTGGTTGGATATATTGTTTAAAATATCTCCTATCAAAAAATTTTAATTAGCTTGAAAAATTAACGATTATCCTTTAATTCCGCGATTTTTATTTTTTGGTATTTAAAACTGTATACAGTATGCACATCAAGTTAATGGTGGATAAATTATTTCAATAGCTCATTTCCCCCACCTACCTACCTACAAAACAGACATTCCAATTGTTAATTTTTTTTTTTTTTATAAATAACAGTTATTAGTTTTACGTATTACAATTTGCCACTAAAGGTATTGTATAGTAAATCAAGAAAAATGTGTAGAAAAGGATTACAATGGCATATCAATAACTTGTAATGAACTTAGTGACACATTATTAGTAGCACTTCAACAAAAAATCCACATAAAAAGATCCCAAGCCATCTTATTTTCAAACGGTTCGGGGTGTTATCGGGAATCGAGGAGTGAGACGCTAGTTAGAAGGGAGGCTTGTGGATTCGAGTGGGTATGGAGCTTATCACGGAAGGAGAGATATCTGATGTTGCCACATCATCTATATATGGGACATAATGATCACCATAGATAGATTTATTTGCTACGTAATAAGGAGCCTCTAGTTCACATGCTGAGGATTTATCACATGTAAAACCCTTTACGCTGGAAACGGCAGAGAAGGGAGGTAAAAAAAAATTATAATAATAAGGAGCAATGAGGATTTTATTAACCATTTTGGATTGAAATTACACCTTGGAAGGTGTAAGATCATGTAACAGATTAACTGAACAGAGGAACAAATTTCTGCTTTAGAAAGATGTTATATAAAGATGTAGTATTGGAAGACGTAGGTTTACGACGAAGAATAAATGTTATTTGATGAGATTAGTTTAGAATAATTTTAATTATCCAATGTCGAAACCATTTCCGAAGGTTTGAGATGTGATATTGGAGTGTTTGGGATGCAATGAAGGGTTTATAATTAGCATATAACACACGTGTCATCAGAGTAGGTGGTGAGGAATGTATCTTAGTACCTGAGTTGGGATGTCAACTGTATAAACCGTGATTAGGATGGGATCTAGGATAATTCTCTGAGGGACCCCGGCAGGACAAATGAAGTTCCACAATAGAAAAAAAAAAATGTTATGCTTATTGATGTAAGGAATTTCCAAGATAAGTTTATCAAAAAAATTAGTTTAGATCTTTTAACAGTGGACATTTAACCAGAGAACATAAGTGAATATACTCAAAAATTTGGTTGATTAATTCATTTCGATTCCTAAAGATTAAACTGCTAATAAAACAAAAACAAAAGTTGAAGGCTTATGCAAGTTCTGTGAATCAGCAACGCTAGCATATAGTTCTGTATTAAATTAAATTTAGAACAATAATTTTAAATTTATTACACTATACCTGCGCATGAGCAAGCTCATATTTATCCCTATGCCTGTTCTAATTTTAGATTTCAGAAAGATTTAGTAGGATGAACAAATATTTACATCATGGTTAAATAAAAAAAAAAAAATAAAAAAACTTTGTTTTTACTATTCTCAACTAAATTTTAAAATAATTATTAATTTCTTTTGTTAATTGTAGCTCCACTTTGACTCACTGGATGCAAAATTGAAATGAAACTAAAACAAGGTAAGCTTACTTTTCTTTTAATTGTATATTTAGATTATTTTGATAAACTGTATTCTTTTTATTTAACTATCAATTGGTTTTATTTAAAAATTTACAAAAATTATTTTTATTCTTATACAAATAATTTTTAATAATGCTCTCTGGATTGAGCCAATGGCCGTGATGTACAAATGTAGCGGAGTTTGGGTCCAAGAGCCCCTGATAAGCATGAGCTATTTGGGTTAATCTTGCAAATAATAAAATCCCATAATGATATTCTACTTCAGTTCATAAATGATCTATTATACAAGCAATAAACAAAAAAAAACAAAAAAAAAAAAACTATTGAAGTAAATTTCAATAAATGGATTAAAAAAGAAAAAAAATATATAATGCGTTGTTTTCTTTCTGTTTCTTGTAAATTCTTTAGAGCCAATAGGAGTAACGATATCGAGTGCATCTAGCGATAGTAAATTCGTTTTTCTTTTAATTATAACAACTTTTATTCGCAATATTACAATCTGTTTCACTCAATAATAATAATATAAAATAAAAATAACAAAAATTAGGATACAGTCATAATATATTTATAATACATACAATTTGCCTGGGGAGCCCCGAATCAAGCCCGCCTTCCTCATACAAGACCCAAAGAGACTCCAGCGTTGCTCCCTCAGCTGTGTCACTGGACCCGCAGAGGCTCAGGATTTGGATGGAAGCTGGGCTAATACCGAAATTCCATCATAAATATATATTACAAAAGCCATTTTCAAAACCTCAATTCTAGGAAGTTTGTTGTGATGATTAATACTGGATAAATTAATAATTGGATATTTTTTTATGAAATTTCGAGAATAAGAAGGAATGAGATCAAGGAAAAATGTATGGTTTTAATGGTAACATAATATGATACATTACAAAGTGTTCTTAAAAATTTGGATTAGAAGGAATAATTACGATTGATATAGTAATTAAATGTTCTTGTAGTCGTCCACTGTTCGTAGGTAGTTTTATAAATAAGAAGTTTGTAAGCAACAAAGTTGAAAATTCTTGCTTAGTGATTTTCTAAGTGGTTTGAATCTTCTGTGGAGTACTGTTGTAATGTGAGGGTTCCAAATCAGCCAAAATAACGATATCGGACATATTATACAGGGAATTTGATCAACAATGACCAAACCATGAACTCTAAAAATAAAAAGGTCTTACTGTTGGAAATTGTTCACCATCCTTAGCTCTAAAAAAGTCTTCCTCGAAATAGCATCGGGTTTAGGCAGGGGATGGGGGAAAGGGTTGTGAAATCCATGTTTATTTGGCATATTTTTCTCCACCATTCGTAATAATTCGTGCCATCGCTCCAGCGATAGTTAAAAGCGAAGGTGGGGCTAGAAAAATGATAGTAAGTAGAATAAGTATTGTGATGGTTTTCTAATTGATCAAAACCTTCAATGACAGTTCTCAGGTGTGTCTCAAAACCAATTTAAAGATTTGCCTGTTTCATACACGCACTTAAAATAATTCATACTTGTATAAAAAAATACGCTACAGTATTACGTATATTTTAATTGAATCGCATTTTAAAAAATCATTATTAATTCTTAACGATTAGTGGGAAACCCGTAGAGACAAGAAAAAATTGAATATTGAAAAAAACGAGGGCATTGTCCACGGTAGATTAATGTGTACTCGAAATTAATGAAGGGGAGGAGACTGGAAGGGTGCGGTTTGGCCGACCAAAACAGATGGCCGCCTGGTGAACACTTCAACTAGAAGTAGTGAACGGAAACCGCCCTCTCAAACCGCACGGCAGTCAATCAAATAGTTGTTTCAGTCGTTTTTCTTCTGCTGGGGAGTTGTAACAGCGGATGGTAAGTTTGCCAATTTCTGAAAAATATCTTATATACAGTGTCAACCATGCTCATTGTGCTTTTTGTCGGGTGTCATATTAAAAATCTATACACAAGAGCTACTTATGTTTCATTAAAATTGTTTAAGACTTTGAGAAGGATATAGGAATGACTTGAGATACACTAGGATGCTCATTAGAATGATTGATACAATTAGCATTGGTGGATTATTTGCAACTTTTATTATTTTTTTTTTTTATTTAGAGGCTATTATCGAATTTCAAATGTTCAAAAAACAAACAATGATTTTTTTTTTTTTTTTTTCACGAAACGGCCTTGGCCATAGATCCTTCTCAGAATTCTCTGTTCAATCCTTAGTAGTTCTTCCTGTAGTTTAGTTATTCTTTCCTTTATTCTTTCTTTTTCCGAACCGTTGCTACATATAGTCTCATATAGTCTACCTACGTATTTGGTTTCCACTGATTTTTTTTTTTAAGTCTGGGTCGCTAGTCATTAGTTCTGATTTTTCGTAAGAGATATGTAGACCTGTTTTTTTCCGAAATTTCTGTCAGGATGTTTATTTGTTCGATCGCTTTTTCTTCCGTTTCCGCTAAAAGGGCAAGATCGTCTGCGTAGGCAAGACATCTTACTTTGACATGGTTGTTCTTGGTCCCTAAAATCGCACCCGTATTATTAACTTTCCATAGTTATTTCATTATTTTGTCCAATACAACGTTGAATAATGTTGGGGAGAGGCCGTCTCCTTGTCTAAGTCCTGTTTTTATTTGGAAAGGTTTGCTGCTGATCCCTCTAAATCTTACCTCGGATTCGGTGTCCGTTAGTGTAAGTTCTATTAGTTTTCGAGTGTTTTGATCTACTCCGTATTCTTTTAGTATTTCCAGTAACGATTTTCTATCCACTGAGTCGTAAGCTTTCTTAAAGTCAACAAACGAGATGTAGAGGTTTTTTTTGGGTTTTGTCTTGTAGTATTTTATCAGCAATTTTATGCTTAGGATTTGTTCTTGGCACGATCTTCCCTTTCTGAAGTCTCCTTGATATTTTCCGATTTTAGGTTCTATTTGAGGGTTCAATCTGTTGAGTAGTGTTTTGGAGAACATTTTGTAGCTAACGGGTAGTAGGGAAATTCCTCTATAGTTATTAGGGTCTGTTTTTGTTCCCTTCTTATGCAATGGATGTATTAGGGCACTTTTCCATTCCCTGGGAATTTTCTCTTCTATCCAGATGTCCATCATTAGCTCTGTGATTTTCTTCCTGAATTCATCACTTGTCAATTTCCACATTTCCCCCAGTACTCCGTCGTCTCCTGATGCTTTGTTATTTTTTAGTGTTGCAATTATATCCTCCATTTCTTCACCGTCAGGTGGGTCCGATTTGGATCGCAATTCAGTAATTTTTCAAAATAGTATGCCAGTATGTTGCAATTTTCTTCATTTGTTTGAGACAGTGTCCCGTCCTTTCTTTTTAGTACTAGTCCTGGGGGTGTGTAACCTTTGACTTTTTGTTTAAAAGCTTTATAAAATAGCCTAGTGTCGTTTTTTCTATAACTTTCTTCCATTATTTTGAAAAATGATTATTTTTATTCTTTTACAAATAATTTTTAATAATGCTAATCTTGTCTAAAGTATTTTTTAGGTGTTTACGTCCTAATGTACTTTAACCAGGGTACATGAAACATATTAGGATTATCAGAAACATAACTTAAATAAAAATGAGCAGTATTAGAAAAAAAAAATATGTAGTTAAGGAATTTTTAATTAATATGATTTATTAATTTGGCATTAGATCTGCTATGGTGCATATATCTCAAGAGGTTATTGCTAATCACATTAGACATTCTCCCTGTCGAATGTAAGACGTAATAATAAAGGCAAGGGACCGGCAAACCATATTAATTTAAAATATATTAAATTTAAAATTACTTGGTAATATTTTTAAATTCTGTTGTATTTTATTAAATTAATATTATTAATAGTCCTAATACTAATACTCCTCCACAGCTATATTAAGTTGGGACGAAAACACTTTAAAATAAATGAATTTTTTAACCGAAAAAATAATAAAAATCGATTGGGTGGTATTTTCGTCAGTCAGTAATTATTTATTTACATTTTAAAAACTATTTATTAATAATCACAACTGAATACATGATTTAGAACAAGTAAATTTAAAAAAAATGATTACAATGACATGCCAATAACATGTAAAGAACTACCCATTAGTAGCAATAAAATGTCTGCATTAGAAGTTCTCTTAGTGGATTAGAGTCGGTATAAGTTTGCTATGAAAGGATAGGTATTTTACATGGGGCAAATTTGCAACATACGGGACATTTAGAGCGTTATCCTTGTAAGGTTCCTTGTGACATAATAAGGGGCATTGAGGATTTTACGAAGGAAATTGGAAGGTTTAGTAGAGCCCCAAAGCTTATCTCCATACGTCCAAATGGGTCTGATTATTGTCATATAAATAAGTCTGGTGTAATTTATTGGGAGCTTTTAAACGCTTGTCCATTAAATGTTAGAGTAGTCGGTCTAGCAGTTTCTTGTCTCATAAGTCTGGTATGTAAAAAAATAAACAAAAAGTTCAAAACATCAGCACTGTGATATAAAGATTATATAAATCAATTTAAAAAACGTAAGAAAAGAAATCAAGCATGTTTATACTCGTCTTAGGATGCAAACCGGAAGAGCTTCTTAAGGTTATCAGGCCCTAGAGTAAACAGGGATGTAATGGAAAGAATGGGGGGGGGGAGTCGGCTGTTCTCATCTTATCTGTTCTCACTGAAAAAAAAAAAATGAACTGTTGTATGACCTTATGTTTTCTTTTAACGTTTGCTTTACTGGTTGTCCAGTTTCCCCCGTGAATTTAGTTTCCTACTCATTACATTTTAGTTTGTTAGTTACAAGTGATGAAATCAGTAAGGTAGTCTTTAAATAAAAATGCGAGTAGTTAATAGTAGTTAAATTGTAATTATCTGCTACACTTAATATTTCTATACTTTATTAAAATTCAAGAAATGTGCAAAAATTGCAATATGATCTCCTGTTTTTCCCAATTTTAGAATTAAGTGTCAAATTACTTAAATTTCAAATAAATATAGTTCCTGGATAGTAGTTCCTAGATACAAATGTTGTGTATCAGATACTATTTTTCATTGAAGTCTTAGCCGAATTTTCGATCCAAGTTTCTCAAGTTTGAGCGTGTCAGTATGTTTAAGTTTTTTAGGGTGAAAAAAGTTACAAAACTAAGCCAAAAGTTCCACGCAGATCAATGTCAAATTAATTCCTTGTTATAAATATTGCTTCCATTCTAACTTTTATAAAAAATAATAAGAAAACAAGTATTGCTTACTGAAATTCAAATTAATGTATTTATAGAGAGTTAACATCACCAAAAAATAATTACCCTCGGAAAATGTTTCCAAAACATCTAATATTAGTTTTCCTGTGTGGATTAGAAATGTTTCAAAGTGAAGCTTTAACTAAAGTAAATTCTTTTTTATCAACTACAAGTTGAAAATCAAATTAAAAAGTTTACTTCCTGCTTTGTTGAAGCATCTAAGAAAATCTCTTATCCGAGAAAGAGTTTCCCCTTCAGCTTTTCCTCTTCTGCCTCTTGGGCCGTGTAAGCATCCAACATTAGACTGGTTTAAAATGTTGACATTCAATTTAGCCGCCTATCTGCCTTTCATCCCTTCAATGTGCCTATCCAACCTTAACTCCAGAGGTTCTTCTTGAAAGTAATCGGCTCCGGAAATACACATGTCTCCTAAGGAAAATGTTTTTCCTCGTCATTGAATCCCTGTTTCTGGTTCGAAAATTCTATGCTATTTTACTATTCTTATTTATTTACAACAATAAGATTTTTCATTAATACATGATCATTAAGTAATCAACTTTTTAAAAGTAATTAAGACTTAAACGTATTTTATTTCTACACTATATTTTAGATAAGGTTACTTTACTTTTTATATATAAATAAATCAGGAAAACACCTCTAATATCTCAGATCCAGTAACTATTGTTGCAAAAACATACTTGGCTTAAAGAATTGAAACGGAATTGAAAGCAGCCTGAGACTCATAAGAATCGAAACGCAATGAATTAAGCGAGGTGCCTTAAAATCTTAAAATCCAGATAATGCACGAGATTCATTACCATTCTCATTACCTTAAGAGGCTCAGCGACGTTCGATTTGCTGACTAACAGATTCTCTGCTAGATGTTACAGAACACTTTCGTTAAGAGACGGGGTCCTTCCACGACCTTCCTTGTCTTCAAAGTTAAAATCTCCCTCCCGAAATTTATGAAACTACCGCTGAACGGTGCACTCACTCTGACTGCCATCACTCTAGACTTCGTTAAGGCTGTATGTCCTCTCTGTAGTACCAAATGTTGCCACCACGTAGCGTTCCAAAATGAACAAAATTTAGATTCCTTCTCAAATCTAAACGAATCATACGATTTTGGTTCTGTAAAAATTTTGTTTTGTTCCATATTTTTGTTGAATTTTAGGTATCTGGTTTATAAGACCATATCTGTAATATTTACAATTGTAGGTTCAAAAAAACTACTTTCTAGATTTGTTTAAAGAAAAATCATGTTATAGACAGATGCATAATAATAAATTATAAATATTGGAAAAAAATTTTAATTATACAAACAACAGCGGCCGAAACACGAAAATACAAAATTTCTATGAAAAATATATATATATATATTTTTGGTGGCATCAGCACATTTCATGACAGAAGAGCCTCAAACTAAAAATCTGAAATACCAATTCAATTGAATGTATCGGTTGTTTTGGAATTGAAAATCGAATTTTCACGATCCAAACTGAAAATTTCGAGTAATTATAAAATTATTAGTTAATAATAATTAAAATTAAATAACTGCATGCTTATTGTAAATATATTTAAAAATGAGGTATGTATCAAAATATTAGGAGAAATCAGGAAAAATTAGGTTAGAATTAAGGTAGAAAAAAAGCGATTATAAACACAAATGTGGGACCCGAATCCCAAAGCTTTCACAAGACACAAAGATTTACAAAGATGATAAAACATGCCATTGTAATCAATACCCAAATATTTACTTGATGTATATATTGTAAATATAAATAAATTTGTTATAAATAAATTTTTAATCGTATTTGTAGGTGAAAATCGTAATACTTCCAACAAATAACTGCTATTTGTAAAGAAAAAATTAAATGAATCCGTACTGTTAGTAGGTAGAAGAGGCGAGTGAGAAGAAGTTTATTAGATAAAATAAAATTGCTATACCAATATTTTTCATATTTTTTTCATTGGCTCTCATACATGGGGTACAAGAATTAGGTTAAGTTGAATTAGGCTTTCTAAAAATCGATTTGTCTATATAAAAAAAAAAAAAAAAAACTCTTTAGCAGTGGAGTTGCTGTGTAATGAATCATTATGTTGATTACTTACTCCTCCCTCTATGTTTTAAGAAAGGGTCTATAAATACATTCATACCCGTTCTAGTCAGGAGGTGAATTTAACAAGTTCACGTTCTGAAGACAACCCTAGGGAGTCAAGATGACATAAATTATGTAGTAGGAGCCCTGTGGAAGGACGGTTTGGCAGCCACAAAGAGCAGGGAGACAAATAGCTTTCAATCAACAATCTAACGACGGAGCGCCTTATCCAAGATTCCGATAAATGTACTCCTCTTCCCCTACACCCATCAAAGCATTCAACTTCCCTACTTAATCTTGCCATTCAACGGTCCAAACAAACCAAACTAGGATCAACAAAATATATTATTCTAAGTCAATAATATGTTAATATAATTGGTTGTTCGCAGTTAATGCAGAATGTCTTGTTTTTGTTAAATTGTCACTCAAGATAATTATCTGCTTACGTTTGACTGCTTCTAACTGAATGAGTGTATTCATTTATTAATGTTGTTCCAAACAAAAATGTTTGTTTACATCTGTAGCATGCCACTACTTAGATATAATTAGTGACGGGCCATTCTAGGTGGAACGGAACTTGGAAATGGCTCCAGGTTTGGATTGAACCGGTTTGGAACGAAACGAATCACCCAAGTTTTTCGTTCCACCTGGAACGAAAGCCAACGACGAAAAATCCCTCTTTTCGTTCCCTCGGTGTAGTAGAGTGTAGATTGCATCTCTCGTTTCGTCTCCCCCCCCCCCAAGGTCGTTCCGACTGCTTTGTTGAGTTGATCCTGCCACTCTTGGTTCCCTCCCCCCCCCCTCCATCACCCTACCACCCTGCGCATGAGCATCTCCAAAATAAACCACTTTTTTTGAAATTTTCTATTCTACCGACAGAGCTCGGCTTCTTCTTTCGGGTTCGGAAAAATGAACCACACAAGGTTTTACTTAAGATGGAATTAAATTTTTCTTTCACTGTTTGTTCGATGCTAATGGAGCTGTCACAAGAATTTAATTTTCTTTTTTTCTCGGAACTATTTTAATTGGAAAAACAAAATTCCTAATTGAATAAAACTATTTTAAAATTATACATTTTTTAAATAACTGTACTTAGAAATTTAAACCTTCCTAACATTAAAGTACCTATAAAATTTGTAATTATCAAAAAGAAGGAGGAGATTAAAAGTCACAACAAGGGATGGAAATAAACTGCATAGTAAGTAGGTAGTAGGTTAGTCAAACTGACGTGGAACAGACTGTAAAATCTCATTCTACTTTAAGTCGGAACAGATCTTCACTACGAAATTAGGCGGGTCTGAAAAATTGCGAGGTTGCCAGCTCATGCCCAACTTAAACCCAACCAATTGAAAGGATCCTTTACCAGCCAGTAGGTGGCAACGTTGACCGCCCATTGTTGCCTACTACCCTTTTACGCCCTATCTCATTCGTTCTCTGTCCTCCGTGGTCCTTGAATCTGTTTGTGTGCTTTTTGGTTTTCTGTATTTTAATTTGTTTTAAACGCTATTGACCCTGCTTTGAACTGGATTCTTCATTTGGATTACAATTTCATACTGCGCTTTTTAAGGAGTTCGTTGTTGTGTTAGTTTTACTTATCACTATTTATAGATGAAATATCAATAATGTTTGTATGTTTTGGTAAGAAATAAATAAATAGCAACTCTTTGTATGTTTTGATAGAAAAAAAAAACTGATTAAAAAGAGAAAAAACAACTGTTTTACTGTTTAAAAAACTGTTGTGTAAAAAATAACTTAAGAAAAAAAAACATTTCGTAAAAAATAAAAATAAACTTATTTTGCAAAAGAATTTCAATTATTCGACTATTATGAAGCAAATGATTCTTAAATAACATCTCAAAATTTGATGATAGCTACTATTCCCTGAAGATTTCATCGAAAATTTTCAACATTATTTTAGTATTTCTTCCTAAAATCAAATTATCACAGATAATATGATTAATACTTATACGTTATTAAATTTTCTATTAATAATTTAAGTGAACATTAAGTATATACAAGTTAATCCTTTAGGTAATTATTATAAATAGGGTATGTTCGAAAAGTAACCTTATTACAATATACTGCTTATATAACAAGCATAATAATACTTTTTCTTCTTCTTCTAAACTCACTTATCAGGCGTTCTCTTAACCGGTGCTCGCAAAGGAGGATTTTCTTTAGCCGTAATTGTTCGAAATTAAAAAAAAAAAAAAATTAAATTTTTAAGTATCTGTAGCAAATAAAATGAATTTTACTACAATAAAAATAATATTTAATTACCTGTTTATTTTATGTATTGTTTGTATATTTAAGTGTTATTACATATAACGAGAGCCCGCATTTTTATGCAGTAAAAAAGTGCAAAATATGCCATATAATACACAGTAAAAATCCTTAAATATGCAACAAAATATGCAGCATCAATTCTTGAAAATTTCTATAAAACATCTAAAGTACAAAATATCTAAACAAGTAAACAAGAGCTAGGAAAACTATTTAAAAAATATTAAAAGGATTTTAAAACTGTCTTTTGAAAAAATAAATGTCAACTTTTTCTTATACAACTTTTTTTTATAGCTACAATAATTGTATATACAAATTTTATTATTTACAATACAATTAGGTACTACAAAAAAAGTATTTAACTTGGTGCACCTTTTTTTCTTTTTGTTTTAACAGTTATTGTACAAGTTCGGCATTCAAATTTATAATTGCATTTCAATTTACAATGCATTTCTAAGTTTTCTCCTTTAAAACTCAACCTTCTTTCGTTTATAATATTTTTATAATTTGAAAAAGATCCGTCAATATTTACAGAGGTAACCGGAGCAAATTTATATGCATTAATAATAACTGGATTGTTTTTTGAATGAATGAAAATGAAATATAATCTTTATTCTGGGACACCTTGTCCCCTAAGAATAATACAAAAGTACAATAAAATGGTATTATTGTCTGGCTGCGTACATATCAGGCAGCAACTTATATAGAATTTGAATTATATACATATAAATACATAAAGTGAAATTTTAGATTTAAAAACAAGTCTTTGGGTTTATATAAGAAAAACAAAATAAGTAAATAACAAAATTAAAATAAAATAAAAATACAATATAAAATAAAATAAAATGAAAAGAAATATTCTAACGCTAATATATCATTACATAATTTCGGAAGATTGATAATTGAGGAGGTAGATGAATAAATTATGTTTAAAGGAAGTGAGAGAAGGAGCATTGCCGATTCAAAATGGGCATGGAATTCCAAAATAAAGCTGCATAATTAATAAAGGATTTTTCAAAGGAAGCAGTTCGATGAGAAGGGATATACTAATCTATAGGCTGGGATCTAGTGTTCAAAAGATGAATGGAAGAACGAAGGGCAAGGATGTCGTAAATGTACGAAGGTTTTTTGGACTTTAAGGATTGGAATAGAAAGGAACCAAGGAGGTATTGTCGCCGAAAACTTGGATAAAGCCACCTCAACTCGGATTACCAGCAAGTGATGTGAGAACGCCTGGGAATCCCAAAAATGAATCTTATAAAGGAGTTCATCAAACGTCATTTAAAACAATTGAATTGTCCCCATTTAAAATTTTGTTAACATTTTATAGTTCTGTGAGGCCTGAATTTTTAGTAAATATTCGCTATGTCACCTGGGACTTTTGACACAATGTCTTCTACAACACTGATTATCTTGAAACTTTCGTCAAGTGACGAAGTCGTTTCTAGAAGCTGTTTTAGTTTTATTGTCAAAAAAACTTTTTTAAAAAGATGCGCATTCATAAAAGTTAGATTGTTGCTGAGGGCTGTTGTACTATTCATCATTAGATCATATACGTTTTCTACACTTAGGGCGTTATCCCAATCTATTTCATATATTTCAAGAACGCAAGTTTTAAACATAACTAAATTCTGGGCATAAAACCATAAAACAAAGCTGCTTCTATCCAGGTTCCCCTATTTCGTAATCACTGGTTGAAAAGTCAGTCGTTTCCCATTCATAATTTCTTTTTATTTACTATGGAAGGAGCTTTTAACAACATTTTTTCCCATTGTTAATTAAGTTGTTAACATCAGGAAAAAGTGTCAGAACTTTTTCAGCAAGACGGTTACATCCATGCGCGACACAAGAGACATGAATAATGTAACCATAAAACAATTTGAGCGATCCAGCTGCTTTAATCATGTGAGATGCTGTGTGTGTAATCAATAACAACTATTCCAATTTCATTTGATAATATTTTAACTCCATCATTAATAAACCTACTTACAGATAGCCTCATGATTTATTTTATCCAACTGTTTACACGAAATCAGATATTTTATGTAATACTTCGACCAGTAAATTTGCTACATACAAACCTCAAAGGTCAGTTGTTTCGACAACTATTAAGTATAAATAGATGTCTGCAATTGTCAATTTTACTTTGTCAACAACGTTTTTATAGCAAGAATTTAAATAAGATTTTCGTAATGTTCTTTCGGAAAGCGCCCGGCCTTTCCGAGTTTTTCGTATTTTTAGTTAAATAAAAAAATTCAAACTTGCAGTTTTTCATAATTATATTTCATAATACTCAAAATCATCAAAATATGTAAAAATATGCAAAATAAAACCGGACTTAAAACCATCTAAATACCATAACTCATAAAGATATTTGGTCCACTGATTAATAAGAGGACGCAAAAAAAATATAGAATTGCATAAAAATCCGGGCTCTGCATATAAGCAATTGTTTTGTGATACATACTGCAATATATGAAACAGTAATACAATGTAGTATTATATATGTACATGTGTACTTATTAATATACAACCCATAATTTATGATTAACTATATGCTAAAAAAACAAAAATTAAAAATATTTTCTAGAATTAAAAAAATTACTATGATGATGATGATGTGCAGTTTTGTCGTGCTGGGCACGTACCGTACATGCCAAATTTTTATGGAAACTTGATTTTTTTTTTTTTTTTTTTTTTTTTTTTTTTTTTTTTTTTTTTTTTTTTTTTTTTTTTTTTTTTTTTTTTTTTTTTTTTTTTTTTTTTTTTTTTTTTTTTTTTTTTTTTTTTTTTTAGTATTGATATAAAAAAAATATAAATATAAAAAATAAGTATTGATATATGTATGTATTATTATTGATATGTTTTTTTCTAATTATACTTGATGATAAGTTCACTAAATAAGAGTTAGTCATAAATCAGGTGACGCAAGGTCCTTCAAAAATAGTAATTTTTATAGCATCAAGGATTTCAAGGAATTAGGTGTCCATATTAATGTAAAGGAGACACTCGACAAAGATATTTCCAATAAGATATCCCGAGGAAGGAAAATGATTATGATACTGAACTCAGTTCTCTGGGACAAAGAGGTCTCCTTGGAAATAAAAAAAATAATATATATATATTATTACCACATATACATATACCACTATATATATATATATATATATATATATATATATATATATATATATATATATATATATATATATATATCATTCTGTAAGCGGGCAAAACATAGAAAATCAAACACCACATAAACTAGTCTGTATCGAAATGGACTTCCTTAGGTGTATTTGCGACATCTCAAGGCCCAAAGCATTCCTAAGACTATTATTAGGGGAACCATAAGGTAGGAGAAGAATATATTGTATGACGTAATGACCAAAAGGGTTCAATGGTTTGGTCTTTTGATGAGGATGAACGACAATGAATGTTCAAAAATAGTCTTCCTTCATAAGCCAGATATCGAAGAAAGAGACGAAGACCAAAGAAGACATGGGCTGAGGATGCAAGAGAAGAACTGACAGCAAGAGGACTGCGAGAAGAAGAAAAGGATTGGGCAGATAAGAAGAATTTGCAGGAAACGGTTCTTGGGATCGGAATGAATTTAATGTAATAACCCGAATAAAAAAATTCTTTTCGTTGTCCATTACTTTTTCTTATCCCATGTGGTATCTGTCATGGTAAAGCCAGATAATGATGATTATTCTGAATACAGCTATGTTTTGCATCAATATTAACTTTTGTCCGTTTTAGTGTCCCTGTTATTAGATTTCCCTGTTAATGGCCTAGGTGCACTGATGTGGCAGTAAGGATGGTTAGGGTAGGATGACATGTCTGTTTCCGGCTTCTACATAATTGACAGCTGAGCGAGCAATTTTCTGCCTTTCTCTCACCAGTACAATTTACGAAGCAGCCTTTCCGAATCACTTCCATGGAACAGTTTGTTCGATATTAAAACAGGAATGTTTGTCATATTGATACACTTAATATTTGGGCAGGTATAAAAGTATAACCTAAAAAGCAAATATCGCTCATAAAATATTTAGGATTGAGTTTAATAGAAAAAAAAAATATTTTGAGCGTAAAATAATTTCTTCCTTCTTCTTAAAATAAATTCAACAACTTCATTCTTCCGGTTTTCTTGAAAACAATCAATGTTGTTATTGTATTAATAAATTCACATGTTTTACTTTACTCGTTGCTGTTAATTAATTACTAGTTTTTCTTATTGAGTTTTATAGTATTTGGGTCATCAAAATTAGTTATTAATATTTATTTTTTCTTATATCAATTTATTGAAATTTACAACTGTACAAATATATACATTAAGTAAATGAGCTGATAGCGGTTACAATAACATGTCAAAACCTGAATATAACTACTCATCGAGTGGGAAGCAAGTTGAGAAACTAATGGATTTGAGTGGTTATGGAGCTTACTATGAAAGGATAGGTATCTGGTTTGGGCTAACTGAGCAACATATGGAACATTAAGGTCTCTATGAAATGAAATGAAATGAAAAATAAACTTTATTCTGGGACAGACTGTCCCCTAAGAATAATTAAAGTGCACAATAAAAGGTACAATTTTCTGGCTGAGATTAGTCAAATCAGCACATCAGTAGTATAATTAAATTAGGTGAAAAAGGTAAAGAGAAGAAATAAAAAAATAAAAAATAAAAATTAAAGGTAATAAAAAAAAATAAATATAAATAAATAGATAGAAAATAAAAAATAAAATAAATAAAAACAATCAACAGTAAAACAGGTTTATTGGTTTTTAATGATGGAATAGGAAAGTGCCGAGGAAGTATTGCCGTCGAAAATCGGGGAAAAGCCACCTTAGCTCTTTGTACCGCTATTCCTTTGAATAGGATTTTCATTATTGTTATAAACAAATTTAGAAAACATCTGTTAAACTAGGTGCCTGAAACAATGGAAATCAGCAGACGAAAGGCCTGGAGAGTAGAATAGGTGAGGCACTCCCATAATCAAGCTCCAAGAATTTGAAGTACAGCGCAATATTCATAATAATTTGTTTTATCAACGTAGGAGGAAGTTGAGGCTTTAGATTTTTACCCATCCAATTTTTTTATTCATCCCCAATTAACCCATCCAAAAGAGTTTATTCACACGTTTATTCTGTAATTTTCATGGACCAAATGTTGCAAAATATCCGTCATCAAGGGAATATGTTCTGCCACTATCATTTTCTTCTTCAGCTGAAGTTCCCCGTTTGGAATTTTTTAATCCTTCTATCATCGTCCCAGACTTTAATAATTTTTGGTTGTGGTAAATTAAATTTTGCGAAAATCGCGTAGCGATATCTTAGACTTTGAATTATTTTCAAGTAAAATGCTAAGGAGGTAAACGAACATTTTTGGAGAAGTTTAATAACTGTCAAAATATTGATTAGTATTACATAAATAATGTTAAAGCATTTTTAATTGAGTCAGTCCAGGAATTCTGTGGTCCATAATTTGAGCTGAAGCTGCCTACCGTATGACCCACCCCTCAGCAATTTGCATACATACATAGTGAAAGGTTTGCCCTTCATACACCCCACAGATTCTAAGTAACTGAAACATTAACCTTTATTGCCCTTTAGCTTGGAATATTCATCAGCTTCTATCTGAAACTTCAGCGATTGGGAATAAATTCCACTTTGAGAGCTGTTAAATGTACAATATGTTTCTTGTCTTGCAGAGTATTAAGGTCTTATAGGGATGAGGTGTATTTGCAATAGTTTTAGAAATAGATGTAATAAATGCTATGAAACGATAGGAATATTGGACTATTCATATTATATAGAAAAGAAAGAGAACTTTATTCTGGGAAAATGTCTGTTAAGAATAACAGGAAGCGATATCATATTTGGCCTAAAGATTTTCGAAATAAGACAAGGTAAATTAAAGTAAATACAAATTAGCATCGTTAACAAAAATAAAACTAGAAACAGAATTTAAGAAAGAAAGAAAAAAAAAGGAGTCTTTATACCATTAAATATTGTATACAAAATAAAATAACCTATAATTTCTGACATAACATAGAGTAAAAATAAAAATAAATAATGAAGATGTAGGTAGTTGAGATATACAGTCATAGACATACAATTAAAAATAAATAAAATGTATCAAATTACACAATATATAATAGATAGACAAATAAAAAAATACAAAAATAAAGTATAGCACCAAGAAGATGAACAATACAGTTGGTTTACTCATCAGCTACACCCATTTGTCTTTTTGTTGTAATATCTTTGTTATCTTTGTAAAAACAAAATATTTAATTTATTTATTTTATTTTGTAAACTTGTATTTATTTTCAGACTGTTTTTTTTTTCCGATCCTTTTTAACATTCGACTCCCGCTTTTTTTCATATATTTTCGTTTGTTCTGCTTCTAGCCGTGATGAAGGCTTATATTGTAAGTCGAAACGTCGGCTCCATATGTCCAAATAGGTCAGAAACTGTCATATAAATGAGCCTTCCGTAATTTATCGGTAGGTTTGAATGTCTGTTTTGTACCACAAACTATTTATTTTTTTTAAATTGTGTATCTATGGCAGCATATACATACCTACATCATCATTAGTCACAAAGTTAGCAATTACCTCATCAATAAAAATAAATAATATTATCAGAGTGGGTAAGGAAAATACCATAATGAAAAAAAAAAAAAATCTATACAAATGAAAACATTATTATAAGAAAGTTGTAAAACCGGCTAATTATTTATGTCTGATATATTAGAATGACGTTCACTATGAAGCATCCATGTTGTTAGAGAGTGTCAGTTTGGAGAAAGAAAAGGTTCGCGGTAGAGGAGCGGTTAAGAAAGGATCATTGGAATGCAGACGTTCTGTAGGATAGAGTACAGAAATCGGTAAAACGGGGTATTGAATGTAGTAATTAGATTGAGAAGTTATATTTTAGGATACTGTAAATGAAGGGGGAGGGAGTAACAGTTTTTTATTACTTGGAAAAGGTGTGTACCAAGGAATTTTTTTCTACGGAAGGAGGGGAAGAGCTAGTTTAACTCCGTGTAAATGTCAGAAACAAGAAGACATCTTGAGTTTCCAAGAACAAACCTTGTAAAGAAATTCATGATACACTTCAATCTGTTCTCTAGAACCATCGAGAGTCCACTATATATCGCATAACCATAGCCAACTTGTGTAAGATATGGGTGGAAACCAAGACTTTACAAGTGGGTAGGGGAAGGTAGTGACGGAATATACATACTGAAATTAAAGGGAATTTCATTTATTATTAAATATTTTAGAAAGAAAACTCCTCAAAATCAATTGTTGATACATATTGTGAGTGTAAGTCAACTACTATTTTATTTCAACATTAATTTTTTTAAGAGAATAAATTTTCAAAATTTATTTACTGTAGTTGGATTTGAGAAATAAAAAATAAAAAAGTCGTTCTGTAGAAATATTGCGGCTATCTAATTGTCTGGGGCAATTAAGTATGTTTCACTTGATTGCGCAATTATCAATCAAGTATTTGTCAGATTATGAGTAAAACAGATTAAGCTGAATTTTTCTATTTTTGATGTATTCTTCATTGTTCTTATAAATCTGATTAAATAAACTTAATTAAATTCTAAGAAATTAATTACGCTTTCTAAAAGAAAATATTTCAGGCTGTATTAATGAAACATATTGTACCATTTTTAGCTGAAACTCTTTATAATGATGGCATATGTTGTTCCTAAAGTCTTCATAACTCCGCAGTTATAAAAAATAAATAATAAGCTTATTTGCATCTTATATCGCAAGAAAATCAACGAACAAACGAATTATTTAAAGTTTAGTTTCAGCATCAAATATTATTAACATATAGTTAGTAAGGTATGGTGTATATGTATAATGATATTTGTTAACTTAATAGTCAGGAGGGTATATTTTGGCTTTTTTTCAGTCACAATAAAAGAGAGAAAAAAATAAATATCTTACCTTATTTGTTGAGAATACCGAGTAGCATTGTTTTTGTAATAACATTTTGGTGTTGTGGTGTTATTCTTACTTAGCGAAAACGGTAGTTCAAGATGGATAATCTTGTCCATTATTCATATATTTATTGCTTACTTTTTCTACATCACATTGAAATCTAATTGAAAAGCATATTTCTCTGGTTGTATTACTTTGCATAACTTAATTAAATGTGAAGATTTTTACAGGCCTTTTAAGAAATTCAAGCTTTTATTAAATGCTATTTATTGAAATTTACGACTGTATACAATTAAATTACCTATAGTAAATGTAAAGATAATAGGTTCGTCATGTCAGTTGCTTCTAATCTTATTGACTAATTGGAACTATCTATTGGTAAGTGAAGAAATGGTTAGGGGTGCAGTCGAGTAAATAAACACGTCCAAGTTTTTAAATTAAAAACTTTTTATTTGGCGTGCCGACGTTTCGACCTACCTTGCAGGTTTTACTTACTTACTTAATCCGACCCTCTTTTACCGCTGAGCAGTGTGAGGTTCTTTCTTATAGAGCCTGGCCCAAGAAGCTCTGCCTTGCACCAGCTGCCTTCTCCTCCTCCAGTCCATTCCTCTTCTGTTAAAGGCCTCTTTAATTCCTTCCTCCCAGGTCTTCCTTGGTCTTCCTTGTAGTCGTCTTCCCTCTACTCTGGCTTCGTGGGTAATTCTGGCAATTTTGTCTTCAGCCATTCGCGAGACGTGCCCAAACCACCTGAGTTGGTTTTCTTGGATAATTTCTTCTGCCGGCCTTAGGTTTAAGTTTGTTCTTATTGTAGAGTTCCTCACACGATCTTTTCTTGTTTTCCCCTCAATTTTTCTTAAATAGCGCGTTTCCATGGCTTGGATTTGGCTTTTATGTTTGGAAGTGAGGGTCCAAGACTCGCTTGCATAAGTTAGAATAGGAAGGAAAGTATTCTTGAAGACCACCTTCTTTGTTGCCTTTGAGACTTCTTTCTTGTCTAGGAAGCCCGTCTTAAGGGAATAAAAGCATCTCCCAGCTGTCTTTATTCTTTCCTTGATGTCCCCATCTACCCTTCCATACTCGTTGAGATGGGCTCCCAGGTATTTAAAATCTGTCACCTGCTCCAGACTGTTTCCTGCCAGCCTAACGATTCGGTCCCCACGGTCTCTTCTTCTCCTGATCCTCATATATTTTGTTTTGGAGATATTTATTTCCATATTTATTATTTCCAGTTCAGCTTGAAGGATCCTTAGAGGATCCCTAGCAAATTACGGCAGTTATTTCCCAGTACAACCATATTGTCGGAAAAAGCTAGTAAGGGCATTGTCCAACACTAGGATGAACAAGAGAGGGCTTAGGCTGCAGCCCTGTCTGAATCCCTGACCTGTCGTGAATTCTCCCGAAGTGTGGTTGCACATCCTGACAACATTCCTTTGCATTTCGTACAGGCTTAGTCGTATGCTCTTCTTCAGTCCTGTGTTAACGCCATATTCTTCCAGAGCTCTTGAGATGTCTCCTTTATGTACCCTGTCGAATGCTTTGTTTAGGCCCACGAAGCAAGCAAATACCTCTTTGTCCTTTTCTATAACCTTCTCGGATATTTGTCTCATGGTTAATATCAGGTCCTGTGTGCTTCTATTAGACCGGAATCCATATTGTTCTTTCCCCAGTTTTTTTTTTCAACAAGAGTCCTTAAACGTTTTTCAAGCACCTTGGAATATACTTTGTAGGGAATGCTGACTAGAGATATGTCTCGATGATTCTGGCATTCATGATTATCCCCCTTTTTAAAAATTGGAATGATGGTTGATACTTCCCAATACTTTGGGATCACTTTCTTTTTCTAAGCAACATTGTGGAAGTGTTGGACCATTTTATGCCTCTTCATGCCTATATATTTCAACATTTCTGGGGAGATGCCATCAATGCCGGCCGCTTTCCCCAGCTTTAGTGAGCTTATAGCCTCAGCTACTTCCTCTTCAACAATGTAGTCATCCTTTTCCCAGATGTCATCTGTGCTTCTAGCCTGTTGGTTTGCCTCCAATTCCTGCCCTTTATATGCCAGCAGTTCTTTATAATATTCTGCCCATCTATCCATAATGTT
Organism: Euschistus heros; assembly: GCA_003667255.2. Classification (NCBI taxonomy): domain Eukaryota; kingdom Metazoa; phylum Arthropoda; class Insecta; order Hemiptera; family Pentatomidae; genus Euschistus; species Euschistus heros. The sequence continues at coordinate 655,355 of RCWM02000512.1, forward strand.
CTCCGGCTTACTCAGGATGACTCCCTCTTAATCAGCTTCAGTACTGGCTCTTTTTGTTTCCTCATGCTTCTGAGGCTTCGGTAGAAAAGCTTCTGGTTTTCTTTGAAGTTGTTTTCTAGCTTTTTCCCGAACTCTTCCCTGGACTTTTTCTTTCCTTTCATCACTGTTTCTTTCACTTTCTTCCTTTGTTCTTTGTATGTTGAGTATGCCCCATCTGACTTATTTTGTAATAATCGCTTCCATAAGGCTTTCTTCTGTTTGACTTCAATAATTTTTTTATAAAATTAGATATCTTGGATGGTTATCTGCAATAGAATATGAAGCAAGTTGAGATTCTAGTGGATATGAATGGTTATGGATTCTACTATGAAAGGATAGGTATCTGGGTTTGGCTTAATCAGCAACATATTGTATAATAATATCTTTCTAGATATTATTCGTGACAAATTAATGAAAATTGAGGATTTTTCCAAGGATTTTGGATTTAAAGGGAAGGATACGAGATGAATTAAAACTCTATTTATCCTTGACAAGGAAAAAAGAATAGATCATGGATATGCCCATCTACAATCTACTGCCTTTCCCAATTTATATCTTAGAATTAAAAATTCTATTAAGGGTCAAATTAAAAAAATTACTAATTAAACTAATTGAACAGCAATCAATGATTGTTAAAAAAAAACAAAGTTGAGAGAGAATTGCGGTTTTAAACGTGACTTTTCTCATGCAAACCTACAGCTCCTAAACGGTAGGTCGAAGCAACAAACATTATAAAACAAAAGATATTCCCCATTAAATTTCCGAACAGGAAACTGTCGTCAAATTTTCAAACCGAGCAACACCGTCGTGTTAAAATGTTACAATTATGATTGTGAAAAAAACATTATAACGTTTTATTTTTTACTCGTTTAAATAAAAATAGATTTTAGAGACAAAATCTAATAGTTTATAAGTAGGGAGTGTACAGGAACATCAAGATGGAAATGAGTGGAGGAAAAGGAGCCTTATATCCAAGAGGAAGCAATTAACATTTTGATGAAGAGGATGATCTGAGTTAAACCCGGAGAATATAAATTGTTGGCAACTCCCTCAAAACCTCTAGCGTCTGAGAACATCTGAAAAGTTTTACCAACATATTAATGCAACCAAGAAACTTTAATAATAAAGGCTGATATGTGTAGAGGAGTGCGGTTGTATCCACTCTCTGGGATTATCAATTAGGGGCAAATTTACTAACCATTGAAACCACTAAAGTAAATTAATAATAATTTCTAAATATTAAAAATTAATATAATATAATCCTAAGCGTAGGAATAAATTTAGGCTTAGTTAATTAGTAGTTTTATAAATATATTTTTTGCCCGATAGTCGAATCAGTAACAGCTTAATAACTTATATAAGTACAATAATGTTTAAGGAGGTATAATTATTATCCCTTCGCCGGTCACTATGCCTTAGTATTCTAAAGTATTATCGTTATTAAAAGGAAATGGAAATTTCCGTTAGCCATTTCGGCACAATTTATTTTATCTAACATTCGTCCCTTACAATAAGAGTGTAAAAATAAATCACTGTTGCATAATGTACAGTGAAGAGAAAGGATTAAAGTCAAAAAGTGTGACCTGCCGTCCGTAGTACGTCTAGCGCCTATGGAATAACAAAATTGCCTACAAAATGATAGCAGGAATTGGAGTTTTCTCTCAAGCTTTTATTTGTGATTATTTATCTAAGTATCTGTTGATGAAATAGAAATGCTGACAAGTATTTATAATTGTATAAACAAAGAAACCTGAAACAAGCCTGAAATGATTATGGATTATAATATGACTAAGAGTGGTGTTGACACGGTTGACGAATTATGCTCTAGTTACTCACAAGAGGGCGTTTGGGAGATGTAACTCCAACGTTTTTCCTTGGGTACTGTATCTGAAGAAGTAGCAGTCTCTTCGACGTCTCTTTCCGGATAGCGTACATTCAGAAAAGCTTTCACATCAAGTGGAAGGTTTTTTTTTATCTTTGACCTGGCCAACAATTGCTCTTTCATCAATTCTTGGAATATATATATTAGAAATATATTCCTTCTACTAGAAGCTTCTGACGGTAAGAATGAATGAAACATTTTCTGTGTGCTGATCCCTCCCACATTCATTATTTGATGAAAAATTACCATCGGCCATCTTCTTGATACCCTTTTTACTGACAAGGAGACGTTTGGAGTTTTAACTCACAGATTTGAATGCCGATTTGTGTGTGGGTAGTGGAGACCTATAGTAGTAAAAAACTAGAGTTATAGCCGCCAATGAGCATTAGGAGCTGAGAATAAAATATGAAAATGACGTTTTATTTTTTATCTCAGCCTTAAGTCAAGATAGAGAAATGATTCTTTCACGTTCAATTGCAGTTATGTGTGCTGTTTGATATAAAAATACTTCCGTTATGCTCAAGACACCACCCAGCTTTAGGTTGCTCAAAAACTCTAAAAAAATAAAATTCCAAGGAAATCCACTGTAAATCAGTGGACATGTTTTTTCATGAATAACTGACCTCAAATCTCGATTTAACGCACCATAAAACCTTTATAAATATGTGAGATGTTATCAAAATCAAAAAATATTGATTTTTTACCCATTTCGAGGAGGTTATAATTTTGAAGTTGAGATTTCATCAACAATTTCTAACGGCCATAACAACTGCTGCATTCAACCGATTGCAATAGTAATAGCATCACTAGAATCAGCATACTTTCAGATTTTCATCGATGAATATAGCATTGGGATTACTCCAGATTTTAGTGGACAAAAAAAAATGTATTTTTGATTTGGACAGAATTTAGTTTCTACATGTTTTTTGAGATGAGGAATCTGAAAATAATATCAGTTTTAAGTTTTCAAAAAATTTTCCTCACTCATATTTTTATTTCAAATTGCATTGAAACCCTAAGATTGATCAATAATCTAAAATTAATATCAGGTTTCGGTTTAAAAAAAAAAAAAAAAAACTCCTTAACTAATTTTTTTTTTAAATGGTCTAATTTGAAATTTATTGTATAAAAATTCAAAATAATAATTGACATATATATTAATGTATATATACGAATGTAAATATACGACCGAAGGGAAGACCGAGTCTTAGATCGGAGGATTGCATCAGGGACGATCTTAGGGATTTAGGTTTTGAGGGAGTGGGTTGGAAGGAGGTGTGTGTTCAACGATTACTGATGTCGGCATCAAACCTTCGGGTTTGCTGAGCCTTTTATTATTATATTTTTAATAATCCTAATACGTTTTATATGCCGTGGTTAAAGTATATGGTGATTTTAATAGAGTTTTAATTATTTATTGATATTTACATCTGTATACAACAATTAAATTTGATAATAACAATTACAATGACATGCCAATAATATGTTAAGAACTACTCACTAGTAGCGCTTTAATAAAAGTTGTACATTAAAAGGTCTTCGTCTTTTCAGACGCCTCGAAGGATTATGGGGAATTGAAAGTAAGGCAAGTTAGAAAACTGGTGTATTCGAGTTGGTATGGATTTTACCATGAAACGATAGGTTTTGGCCAAACTGTTACATATGAAACATTAATATCTTCATGGATAAATTTACATGTGACATAATAAGTAGTATTAAGGATTTTTCGAAAGATTTTGGTAAACGGGTAACATTCAAGCGCTATCCATACCCCTTTTAAATAATATGATTTTTTTGATGTGAATACGTCTTTAAATTTGCTAATATATAGGGGCAATCCAACGATAACAAAATCGGAGGATACAGTTTGGCATTGTAGTTTCGAATCTATCCTCCACATCCTAAATTAAACTATACCACTGGATAGCTAAATGATCAAAGAATTCATTAAGATAAACGAGAACAGTGACGCATCGTGCGCGGTGGAGGGGAAAGACCAGCAATTTTGAGTTTATTTTGCTGCGTATCGATATTTGCATTTAGTATAACCTTTGACTCGGAGAAGCTACGATGTTCGTTTATGTGTTAATCGTCAGCTGTCGTCAAAAGCTATCGATTATATATAAAACATTAGTTTAAAGTAGTGACAGTAAATATAATAAGGTGTTGGAATAAAAAAAATGTTATCAAAAATATATGAAGTCGGCCTATACACGTCGAAAAGCTAGAACCAAATACAGATATCGTATACGGTTGGAAAGGGTAGCATTGTTTTATACTTATTAACGCCATTAATGCACAAAGCTTGGCCTTGCACTCAGAAGACATCTCTACCGATACTTAGCGATTATTTGGCAATCAGCCTAACTTAGATGGAAAGTTCCATGTCAGTGAATGTGCCGAGCTCTGGACTGAGATCATGTTGCAGGACCGCTGAGAACAGGCAAAGTGCAAGTTATTTAAAAAATATAACCCGTTACATAAACCCATTCACGTACAACACACGGCCGTGTCCATGAAACAGCCACACCCCTTTTTGTCGTTTTTTTTTTGTTTTGTTTTTTACAATTAATAGCTATTTGAGATGATGTTAAAATGTTTTCAAAATTTCAAGGTTACTGTATAATGAATTTGAATAAGAGATTTTACAGACTTAAATGTGTAAATATATTTATTTATTTTATTCAGAATTACATGGCTAACAAATTACTGGCACAAACTTTACAGTGGTACATACTTTCTTTTAATTATCAGTATAAGTAATATTTTATGTATTTCAGTTATCATTTACAATATTAATTAATGTTCAAGTTATAAAATGTAAATTACGCCAATCATCTATCCAGTAATTCCATTGTTATTCTTAATTAAATTTAAATTTCACTCACTAAAAGTTAATAAAGCACTGAGCTACATGGAAATAATCTTCTCCATCATCGTTTTCATCCTTTTTAACCGGCACCGAATTGCGCTGTATCTCGCTAGCGGAACCACGTTTCCATGGAATGTTGGGATAAGTAAATTTCCTCCTGAAGTATTCCTGCAGAATATTATAACTCCATAAAGGATTCTTATAAGCAGGCTTTTTCGCGAAGTCTGCTACGGCTAAGTTAGTGGCAGGCTTCTTGGGTTCTTGAGTTTTTTCAGAAACAGAAGCAGGTCTTAAAAATAAAAAATAAATAACACGAAACATGTTGAGTCTAGCACAAAGATAAATCTCAATGGGGATGTTTGTAGCACAACTAGTGATCAATCATCAAGGTCTTCTATTTATAGTCTCTTACCCTTAGTCTTAACCCCCACCCTTGTAATATCCCACCAATAACCTGGCATTGAAGATTTCGATAATTTAATCTGACACCTAATCTTAATGCTGATATTTTACACTTACTTATCAAGCATTAGTCATGAAGATAAAAGCAGTTGAAAATCTGTGAGTATAATAAAATAACAACATTAGAAAAGCAACAAGGCTTATTAAGTCTTGATAATTGATACCTGTCATCAATCATCGTTGGCTACTTTCCCGTTTTAAATTTTATACTTTTCATTATGTTATTTGAGATTCGTCCTAGGAGCCCCTTTCCAGTCATTGTTACGCGATCACTCCGTCAATTCTGAATTAATTTTGATGATCCTTTTTTAGATCGGTAGGGCATACTTCAGAGGTGGTCCCATAAAAAATACTTTAAAATTAATGCAGCGCTTTTTAAAATAGTTAATAAAAATTACTGTTATATAACCTTACATTTTAAACATATTTATGATTATGATTATCTAAAATCTCCATGGTAACTAAATATAAATTATTAACTAAAATAATTTACATATTACAGTCAACTCTCGATGTGTTGTACTTCGATAAGCTCAATTCTTAAATAAGTCGAACAAAATCTGCGGTCGGAAGTACATTACACTTAAATTTCACCTCAATGAGACGATTTCAGACAAAGAACATGAAAAATTGAGTCGAAAATAAGTAGAACTCAAAATAGGGTTCAAAAGAGAGAAGTTCTAGGACCACCTATATGAAACGAACTATTAGAAGCCATCGCCTCTATAACTCGAACTCAAATTAAAAGAATTTCATGTGTAATTTGTTTTCCTGTTTTTTTTAATTGTTTGTCTTTTCAGTTCATAGTTACACCAGTCACTTATTGTTAGTTATTCACTCGAGTGGTTTTACAGTGGCTATTGAAAATTCTTCCAATTAACGAAAAGTAGGTTTAATCTTGAAATCGGTTTTGTTTTTTCTCTAAAAATTATTTTTTATTGCCAGAGCATCTAATATCTGAAACTCTCTCCTGTCCAAGATTCGCCATTCCTCCACTCTGAACATTTTTAAATCCAGATTCTTCTTCTACCTATTCAGTGTCTAATCCTATGATCTGATGGAAAGAGAAATTATTGATAGTGAGATATGAGAGCTTTTCTTTTTGTATTAGCTTGAGGTATGCATAATATTATAGAAGGATCAATACGATAAAGTTTTATGAATTGTTTGGCAATTCTATTTTTTTTTGTTTATTTATTTGAACACTAGTTACTAATATAAGAAATTCACCATTAGTTCAAAAAGCATATAAAAAATTTGAAACATAAGCACTTTGCAATTATATATATTAGATTTATAGATATTAAAATTTCGATACAAACTTAAGAAGGCAAAATAAATAGGGCTTCTAAAAGATATAAGGACTTGAGCTGATTGAGTGTAAAGAGTCGAAAGTGTTAGGTAAACGGGTATTCCTTTCGGTTTTACCTATGACTAGTCTGTCTTTTCTCTTCCTACTGGAAACAAATTTAATATGATATTATGGGACTGTTTAGTACAAAAAATGTAATAAAAGTGATAAATATTCATCAATACTAATTTGATTATAATTAGCCTGATTATGACCTAAAAATATATTTATAACCGTAGCGTGGAGCTAATGAATTGAATAGATTTTGCAGTGCAGTTTGATCATTTTTTAGGTTATTTTAAATTTTGAACCACACGATAGCTACACAACTTACCTTGAAAATCACGTATGAGCGATTCCGCTATATTCAATACGATGGAGGAGGAAGTCATTTTTCTCTTGTTCAAAGTAGTCCCTCAAGTAGCGACTACTTTGAACAAGTCCGATTTTCGCCAAAAACTACAAACTATCTATTAACATCAAATCGATTTAGTTTTCAAGGAACATTAGTCCTAATCAAACAAAACACACAAGGAAAACTTGAATAGAATGACAAAATTACGAGAAGCAAAGGAACAATAGTGCGTATGTATGTTACAATTTTTAATTAAAAGTTATTTATTTAATTATTTTTATTTAGTTGTTCATGATTTGTTTATTTTACCTCTGCCTGATGAACTACATATATTCCTTTTTGGAGATGTAGATAGTTAAGCTAGGCAGTCATAGATACTCAGCAGATCAAAATATAATTGTTATTTTATTTTAATTGTTAAAGCCAACGTTTCGACTTGCATTTCAAGTCTTCATTAGGGCTAGAAGAAAAGAAAACAAGCAAAAAGGTATGAATGAGTAATTTCAACAAAATAATTGGTAAACATAAAAAATGTAGATACTAAGTTGTTGAGATAATAAGGAACAAGTTAATGAGTTATAGTTGATTGTAGTTATAGTTGATTAGTGAATTAAATTGGTAAAAATAAAAAATGAGTAGATACATAGTTAAAGAGATATTGATGGAAGATAAATGAATTAATATCTGAAGGCACTGAAGACAAGACAATAAATGTAAACTATTGAATTAAAATTGAAAAGGAATTTACTGGAGTGATAGTGAATGAGTAAATACAACAATATAATTGGTAAATATAAAAAATAGTAGATATAGAGTTTATGAGATATAGTGGTTAAGCTCATGAGTTGATACAAATATAGAATAAAATTAATAGTAACAGTAGGGAGTTAACTATATAGTCAATAATATATAAAACTATGAGAAGTACAACTGTAAATTAGTGATAAATATTGGGACATATACAGTAGGATAATTACAAATGTGCATAGAGGAAAGAGAAAGGAAATAAAATAAGGGGCAAATGTGAGGAAAATGAACGATCATATCATTGTAACCAAAGCTGACAAAGGCAACACCACAGTGATCATGGACTGTTCCCAGTATGAGGATAACATTTACCGACTCCTTAATATTAAGATATTAATTCATTTATCTGCCATCAATATCTCTTTAACTATGTATCTACTCATTTTTTTATGTTTACCAATTTAATTCACTAATCAACTATAACTATAATCAACTATAACTCATTAACTTGTTCCTCATTATCTCAACAACTTAGTATCTACATTTTTTTATGTTTGCCAATTATTTTGTTGAAATTACTCATTCATACCTTTTTGCTTGTTCTCTTTTCTTCTAGCCCTAATGAAGACTTAAAATGCAAGTCGAAACGTTGGCTTTAACAATTAAAATAAAATAACAATTTTATTTTGATCTGCTGAGTATCTATGACTGCCTAGCCTATCTACATCTCCTATACTTCAAAGTCAACTATATCTTATGACTATATTAATATTTGTTCATCATCAAATCGAAATCAATTTTAATAATATAATAAAGGCATACATCTAAAATAGTTTTAATTATAAATGTGAATGAAAATAATTGTTCAAATTTACCAAATAATAAAACAGACGATAACACAATGTTTTAAGTAACACCGCCTTCTAAAAGGTGTCAACAACTTGATTCAAAGCAGCCCTCCAAATTGCCCTTTTTTTGTTTAATAAAATTGGAGAAATGAGTTCAGACATGAAACAAAAAAGAAAATGTTGCTGAATAGATTGGTGATCAATGTATTACTCATATAAAACAATCCTGCAGCCTCATACGCAAGGCCAAATGACGTTTGAACACGTTTATAAAAACACCAGTTAACACTTATGAAATAAAAAGGCTTACATCACCCAAGGGCCAATATGTGCTCTTATCGCGATCGCAGCACATTTTATGATGAATCCTTAAATGTATAAAACAAATTGAAGGATCTTAGCTTGAAAATTAGGCTCACCAGTAGGATTTTCGTTTTAAATGCGCGTTTGTTTAAAGTTAGCTCCACGTTATGGTATCTAATTATTGTTCTTCCGCTGGTTTCTTATTTATAGGTTGTTACTTCTACTTTTGTCTTTTTTTATTGCATTTTTCATTTTAATTCTTTATTCAGTCTCTTACGCTATTTTTGAATTGAAGATTTTATTTTTCTTGTAAATAATGTGGAATTAGTATTGGTTTCTATTGTGATAATTTAATTTCTATTATAATGACCTGTTACCGGTATTGTTTTTGTAATTATAAATACAGCAGTTAGGGCGCCTTTATATTCCACATTATAATTTCTCTTAAGGGGCAATATCTCCTGAATTAAATTTATTTCATTTCATTTATACATTCATCCCTCTACCAAAATTACATAAAAACACAAATTTAAAAGATCAAAAATGATGAATTTAAAGACGAATGTGGAATTTCTATCTACATTGTTTGAATTTTATTAATAATTGATATTCATGTACTTAATTATTCGGAAAATAGGTGTCGCAAAATGTCGGGATCAGTTCTGGAGCGGCGTAATTTAGACGGAGTACAGGTACACAGCAGTCAGGCGGATATAACCCATCCAGAAAAGTTTGTCTTCGAAAGCTGCCGGTTGAAAGTATTTTTAGCTCTTGGAATAAAGAGATGGGGTGGGCTATATATAATACCAGACCAGGAAAATGAGGGGAGGTATTTTGAAAAGGAAACCTGAGTGGGGTACCTGTATAAGGTATAAATAGCGTCGCAAGAAAGGTGGAGTCACAACCAGCTTATCAACTTAGACAAATATAAGTAAATATAAATGCATAAAGTGTTAAATGTAGAATAGGCTGATTAGTAAGATTTATCTATGGTATGTAGATATATGTATCTTCACACACAAATATATGTTTCATATACATATATATATATATATATATATAATATACATAGCGAAGACTAGCCATGGCTAAGTGACAAAATAACAAAATATTTTTAATAATTTAAAAATAACTAATTATTAATGAACAAATAGAACTATGAAAATAATTTAAATAATAATATAACGTGGTCTCAGAAAAGTGTTAAATATACAGGGTGTCCCGAATTTAAATGGCAAAACTTCAGGGACTTATAGGGGACCGAAAAACTTAGGCAAAAATTACTTTAGAGATTTGCTCGTTTTTGTTTAGTTTTAGAAGAAATCGCAAAAAAAGAAACAAAACAAGTTTTCATTTTCAACAACAAGTTGAAAACAATGAAAGCATTACATCTAGCACTCACTTGATAAATTGCAGCTAAATATTGTTCTGATGATATTTAGTGCACTGCATCTATGATTCGGTCTCTTAATTGCTCTCTTTAATTGATTAACACCGAATAAACTTTCTGCTTCAATGTTCCCCATACGAAGAAATCCATGGGTGTCATATCAGTCATATTCTCCGATAATCTGCTCTCATTGCTGCCTGGAATTGGTTGCCTTCATTACGTATTAAGAATGACCCAGTCTCTCGTAGTGTATTAAAAGTTAACAAAAAGACTCGTCGATTAGGCGCTCTTCTATTTGGAAATGGGCGCGCATACTCCCGCACCGCTTCTAAAGCATTACTGTTACAGAAACCATACACAAAAATCATATCAGCGTATTCAACATATGAATATGTATGCGGCATTGTGGCTGATGCTATTCACACAAAAATATCTGAGTAACTGACTGAAGACTGATTTAGGAATTATAATCCTAGAAGTAAATCGCTACCTGTAACATTTTTGTTTTGTTTCTTTTTTTGCGATGTTCTCTAAAACTAAGCAAAAACGAGCAAATCTCTTAAGGACTTTTTGTCTTAGTTTTTCGGTCCCCTATAAGCTTCTGAAGTTTTGCCATTTAAATTCGGGACACCCTGTATATTTAAAAACGAATTCACTTTAAAAACCGTCATGAAATGATAGTATCAAATAAATAATTAATTATTAAGGTCAAACATGACCATTACTAGGAAAGTTTAAGTTTTAAAATGACATAATCAAACGAAGAAAAATCTATTTTTTCCTTTTTTAGCAGAAAGAACGTTTGTTACACCAAATAAAATTCAAACGGATAGGGTCACCCCCATTCTTGGTATTTCTCTGAATTAACTTATATTTTGTATTTTTATAAACCGGTTATGGTCAGTTAAAAATTATTATCAATTAAAATCAGATAGTCCATCATAATGGAGCTTGTTTAGAAGCATGAATTCTAATGAAAAGCTACGTAACTCCAAAATTATTGAAGACATTTCTCAGAAATTCCTTAAAAATTCTCACTTTTGAAAACGATCTTACTAAAGAATGAGGTATTTACCCTTACGAAATCTATACCCTATGATATCAAGAGAACATGAAATTTATTTCATTTTCACAGTGGTCCTATTAGAAATAAAGTATATTATGTTAGTATAGAAAAGGTAGATAAGCACTCCAAGTCTCTAATCATGGCCTTACCTATTTTATTAAATCCGAAACATCTTATACTGTTATTATATATACTTATATACTGTTGGTTCGGTTTTATCTTTTTCTTGATTTTTACACTCTTGTAATAGTAATATTTTTCTTTCCTTTTTTTTCTTATTTTTATAGTTAATCTAAGTTTTTTTTTTTTTTTTATATTATTATTTCCTTATAACTCTTGCCTCTAGCGAAAAAATGTTTAATTACTAAATCAATTTACATAAAATTTTGTACAAAACAGGGTTTGGGCAGAGAAGGGGGGAAAGTGTCCAAAATTGTATATTTTAGACTCGGAAACCAAAATGCAAGTTTTTTTTTGGCACATTTTCTCTATAACTCTTAAACTATTGTCCGATCTCAAATCATTGTTTTAAACCTAAAAGCTAGTTAAGTTTGCTACTAGATTCTATATATCAAATTGTGATTAAATTCCGTTAAACACCCACGCCAGCCTAACACACACATTTAGCTTGCTAACATGGGTATCACAACGAATTGAATCAAAATTTGATTGTAGGATCTAACAGGAAATAAGGATTTCACGATAGTATGGGGTTCTCAACATGCTGGCATGGATGTTTTGCGGGACTTCATCATATATAGGGTCTGGCAGTATATTTAACCAGCTTTCAGATAAAAAAAACAAATTTTGGATCAGACAAATGGTTTCGGAGCTAAAAGATTACCGACAAACGTGTTTTCACTGAAAAGTGCGACTTCTACTAATACTACTGCTAATTTTTCGTCCTTCACAGTTCTGAAACTATTGATCTGAGCAAAAAATGATTAGAACCAAATTTATTTCAAACTTGCTTAGCTTTAATAATGTACACAACACAAATTGTGCTGAAAGTAACTGTTTCCGAAATATTGCTAAAAACATACATTTTTAAACACTTTCCCCCCTCTCTTGCCAAAAACCGACGCTATTTCGAGGAAACCTTTTTACCAATTATAAAGCAGTGATGAAAATCTTCCTGTAGTCAGGCCTTTTTATTTTCGGTTCGATTTCAAGGTTCGAATGCAAAGTTCTCTGTACTATAATGAACATATTTGCTTTAACAACAAACATTTTTTTTTTTTTTTTTTTTTTTTTTTTTTTTAGCATTAAGCATTTAATTATTACATAACCACTCAAATCCGTTAGTTTCTCAACTTGCTTCCCATTCCATTCCTGATAATCCACCGAGGGATCTGAAACGAAGATGGCCTAGGGACCTTCAAGTGTAGGATTTGTAATAAAGTGCTACTGATGAGTAGCTCTTTTCAAGTTTAAACAGGTTATTATATTCGTTGCCAATACATTTACTCGATGTATATATTTTGTACAGTAGTAAATTTCAATAAATTTATATAAAAAAAAATAAAAAAAATATTCGTTACGTCGAAAAATATGTGCATGAGAACACGTAGAAATATATGCAACCATTGCAGGGTGCCTATTACAATTACTGTAATGTAGGAAAACTTAATAAACATTAACTAAGACTAAATATTTTGAAAGTAACAAAATGCAATTCTAAATTAAAAGTATATAAACCATGCCTAAACAGGGGCAAAGTCGGACTTATTCGGATAATAATGGAACGTATTTTTCTTATTAGATACCTTAGGTAAAAACCTGTCCATTTTTTGAAAGAATTGAGGTTTTCTTCAACACGCAATAATGTCCTAGAAATAATCTGAAAGTTACTTTAAATTTCATTGTTTTATAAGATTCTAATTTTTTCTAATAATAAAACCATCACTACTATTTTTTTAGTTTGAATAAAGTTGTACGGACTAGAAAGTAATTGGTTATTTGAGATTATGAGATATAATTATCAGTAAAATTAAAAAAGTTACAGAAGCAGTCAAAATCGTATCTAGTGATTTTGACTGTTTCTGTAACTTTCGTGTATTTTTATGTCAATTTTCATTACATTTTTATCTCAAACTCAGCATTTTCGCTACGTATTTCTGGAACACATTAATTAACTATTAAACATTCATTTAAATATACATCAGTGGGTTCAGAGCCAGGGAGAATCTATTTTGTTAACTTAAGCGGTATGTTGTTTTACTTATATTGTTAATTATCCATATTTAAGAAAATTATATTTTAGAAGAGTGATTTCAAATTGTGATTTGAGCATTCTTTAATTAATTTTGTATATCTATAATCGATCATGTTTTTATATATTTTTTAAATTTTCACTCTGGTGTCTTTTATTTTTGATAATAATTTTTAATCTTAGATACCGAAGCGATACGCTAAGAAAACCTCATGCCAAAGCTTCCTGTAGAATGACCTTTTACTAAATGACAAAGAGAAGCGCGTTCGGGGCTGCTTCGGATTCTTGTTATCGTGTCCTTTTCAGGAACCCGTGCGTGCCTCGCAACTTCGCGAAGATCAAAGGTTTGCCATGTTGTCAGCTGTGATGGTATTAGGCTCTTTCGAAGCCTTGAGATAAACTACACCCTTTTTTGTTTACTATCTCTTTCATGTTTCATTATTTTATTTTATTTTTTTTTTTTTTTTTTCTCGGAACGGCCTTAAAGACCACGCGAACATCATGATTACGAGTTCCTTCATTTATTTCTCCTTCTCATCCAGTACTCCCTCATCATTTTCAAATGTCTTTGCTTCCTTTCCTCCGTCCAGGCAGTTCCCCTCACCGATCTCCTTCCGCCTACAAGAACTGTAGTTTCCTGTAATTTCTTTCTATAGCTTTCACTGTCCAAACAATCCCGATCCGCTATTCCCAACCTCTTCATTTCTTCTATCACCTGCTTGATGTACGCTGGAGCACTTTTATACCCTCTCATCTTTGAGAAGACAGCCTTATTTAGTCTTTCTGGAGGCATTCTCACCATATGTCCGTAGAATCTCAACCTCCTAATCCTGATCTCTGTTTCTAGGTCTCTTAGATCTCCATAAATTTCTTTGTTAGGCCTCAACCTGTACCATTCTGGTATCTTTTGAGGGCCATAGATCTTTCTCAGAATTTTCCTCTCGATCATTAGGAGTTTCTCGAGGTTGGGGAGACACATGGTTTCCATCCCGTATAGTATGACTGGTCTGACTACTGTGCTATAGTGCCTCAGTTTTGCTTTGATGGAAAGATTCTTCTTATTATATATGTTGCCAGTCAGAAAGCTTAGTTTACCTAGTTTGGTTATCTTGTCTTTTAATACTTTCCTTTTCCTGTCCGTTGCTACAGATGGTTTCACCCAAGTACTTAAACTTATGGGTCACTCTTATTGTTCCATATTTGCTTTCCACCGATTTTTTTCTTCTGGAAGTTTGTGTTTGTTGTCATTAATTCTGTCTTCTCAAAGGAGATCTGTAGGCCGGCTCTTTCCGCCGGTTCCTATTTTACCATTCCATTTCCATTCTATTAGTTGTATTGTCACTACTATTTACATTTTTATTACTTTTATTTATTAATGATTTCATTCTTTTTATGGACTATTTATATTTTCAGTCTAGGAACTAAATGAATAGGCCAGAAGCTGACAATAAATAAACAAAACAATAATTGAACATTGCCCAGTGGTGTCAGTGTAGAAGAGATGACCAATGAGAATATCACAGTGTTAGAACCTGAAGATGGAGCAACATGACAAGCTCTGAAACATGTAGTTAAATGAATAAAGCAAATGGGGAGTTATGCCTTTTTAATATAATAACTTGATATTAATCTCCTTAAATGAAACATTTAAAGTCATTATTTTATTTTTTTTTAAATCGTGATACCAAACGCGTTCAGGTTTCGGATCTTTTTAGATTTTTGAAAATTTTCAAAGAATAAATAGTGTCATAACCAAGTATGTGAACTGCTCCTGGCCCGAAACTGAGATTGTAGTGGTTTTTGATCGATAAACCTGTTATTTTAAAAAAAAAAACAACTTTACGTTATCCATTGGCTAAACTAAAATTTACAACATTGCTTTAATGTTGCTTTATTGCTTGAATCTTAATTATTAACCATTTCTTATTTCTATCTATTTTTGATCATTATATTTTATCGTTTGAAAAGTGGTCTAAGTATTTAAAAAATATTACTTGGTAGGCTAAAGGTCTGGAGAGAAGATGGGTTGTGGCAGAGGTTCATAATTAAGCTCCATCAATTTCTTTCTATACCGTTCTATGGTTGAGCTTTTTCAATTGCCTGGATGTGTTCAGAGTCGTTGGAATGGCTTCTTCTTGTTGTTATTGACTCTCCAAGTTTCCTAACAGTTTTTGAATTTTCAACAACTACCTAAATCTCGCAGGATATCGTCATATTGCCTCGAACCTCCTTGTCTTAAAGTCTGAAGTCTGCTCTCGATATTTTTTTGTACCATTGTTAAACGGAGCACACACGATATTGTTTTTCTATTTTTACTGTTTCTCAAATAGTGAAATTCTAAAAATGAATTTCTTAGTCTTTTTTTTTTTTTTTTTAAATCTTCAATCAATCAATCAAATCTGCACTACAACTCATAGTGAGTTGAGGTCTCCTGTAGCATCAACCGTCAGTCATCTCGGTGTGTTATTGCTGAAATGAAATGAAATGAAATGAAAAATACATTTTATTCTGGGGCCATTGCCCCTTAAGAATAATTATAATGTACAATTATTGGCGGCCTAGCTGCCGTATCTATAATTTAGAAATATGATAAAGGCAAGGAAATACAATTAAAATTAAATTAAGGAATTAAAAAGAAATTTAAATTACAACATAAAGTAATAAAATTAATAATACATGTTTTAAAATATCACATGAAAAACAAATTACACCTTAAGGTTAGAAATTTAAAATTAGCTACAAAAACAAATTAGGAAAAAGTAAAAAAATATTCAATGAAAAAATACAGTAGACAAAGCTAAGAAATATAAATTATACGGAAAAATAATGTATCTTGTCTGATAAAATAATATAATTATGCTGAAACCAATTATACAAATTTAGCGTAATGGTATTAAAATAATTCTGTACCAAAATCAATATTATACTTCGAATATTCATATTTCATTTTAAAAAATATTTTCTTCATTGATATGACTATTAGATTGAGTTTCTAATAAGTAAACGAAAAGACGGGATTTGAAGCTATTGTGAGTGGAGGAATGGCGAATGATGGAAGGGAGGGAGTTCCAGAAGTTCGAAGCTCTAGAAATAAAGGAACGTTTGAAGGATGTTGTGTTAAAGGAAGTTAGGTAGAGGTCTGAGGAACGGGATCTGGTTTTGCGGGAACTCACAGATGATTTTAATGTTAATGCTTTCAGGATATAGGGAGGTGACTGAGAGGAAAGTGATTTGTAAAGGAACGAACCAAGGAAGTATTGTCTTCGGAAGGAGGGAAATAACCATTTTAATCTTGTGTAGTGGTAAGATACATGGTCATAACGTGATATCCCTAGAACGAATCTCAGGCAACAGTTCATGAGCTTCTTCAATCTTGCGTCCTGAGATGCAGAGAGGCCTCCGTACACCACACTACCAAAATCGAAATGGGGGAATATGAGGGAAGAAATTAATAGTTGACGAGTTGATTGAGGGAGGAATTTACGGGATCGGTTTTAGGAGTCGAAGAGTGGAAATTGTTCGGCGGATAATAAGGGAAATATGATCTTTCCAGGAAAGGGTTTGGTCAAAGATAATGCCGAGGTTCGTAACGGAATAGTGGAAGTTTATGGGATTGGAGTCTATGGAGAAATTAGGGATTCCAGGTAGGGAGTTGAGAAGAACCCTAGAGCCCAACACAATAGCCTTGGATTTGCTAGCATTCAGTTTCAATTTATTAGCAAAGGCCCAAGAGGATATCGTGTCAAGATCAGCTTGCATCTTTGCGGTAGCTTCCTGCAGTTCACTAGGGAAAAAGGAAAGGTAAATTTGTGAGTCGTCCGCGTAAAAATAAGAGGAACAATGTTTTATGAGAGGATAAACGTCATTAATGTAGGAACTAAATAGAGAAGGTGATATTGAGGAGCCCTGAACCACACCAGAGGTGATTGGGAGGGGAGAGGAAGGGGGAAGGTTAGGAATTTGGACTATCTGGGTGCGGTCAGAAATAAAGGATTGGATCCATCTGGTCGCACTATGAGAAAAGGAAAAGTTATTAGCTAGTTTGGAAAGGAGTAGGTTGTGATCAATGGTATCAAAGGCTTTGCTGAAGTCAAGGAGGATGAGGATGGTGATTTTATGATGGTCCATAGCTAGGTGGATGTCTGAGGTGATTTTTGCAAGAGCTGATTGTGTGGAAAAGCCAGTTCTAAAGCCTGACTGAAAAGGATTAAGATGCTGTTCAAGGAAAGAGGATATCTGGGCATGAGCTATTCGCTCTAGAGGTTTAGAAAGATTGGAAAGTTGTGAGATGGGTCGGTAGTCGTTTTCAGATGCTGGATTAGGAACTTTATTTAGGGGAAGGACAGTAGCTTTTTTCCAGGCGGATGGAAAGATTGAGTTCTGGAGAGAAAAGTTATAAATATGGAGTAGAGGTGCTAGGATTAATGGGAGGCAAAGTTTAATGAATCGTGCTGGAATCCCATCTGGTCCAAATGATTTGGAACGTGATTTCATCACAGCAACGTGATTTCATCACAGCTTTGATGAAATCATTGCTGCTCTCCAGTCCTTATTTTATTTTATTTTTTGAAAGAGAGGAATAATTATTGATTGATAAAAGTATAGTTGACTTTTAAGATGAATGGAGAAGGAGATAATCAGGGATGCAGTCAAAGAGGAACACCACGTCTAAGTAGAAATACTTTAATGCGTGCCAACTTTTCGACCTACCTTGGAGGTCTTCTTCAGGGCTTTACCTAACAAAATAACATATAAATAAACGGATGACAATTGAAATACTAAATGCATAGAAAATGACAGATACATAAATCAGTAATAATACAAAACAGCAAGGTAAGGTTAAGGACAAGACAGAAATGATAAGGGAAACAAATAAATAAAATAAATAAAAAAATGTAAGATTAGTGAATAAGGACGAGAATGTTTAGTGTTAACGTCAACCAGAAGGTCTCGACAAAAAAAAAAAAACTACGTGTTCAAAACAACGACAAAAAAAACACTTTATTAACTAACTATTCTAACTGAGAAGGCAATTAATAATATTATCTACAAAACTGGTTGCCATGGCAACATATAAAAGTTGTAAGATTAGTGAAAATAATATTTGGCTCGGTAGCTAACTCCCCCCCTAGTGACGGAGTAGCGCCTTTTTCACCAAACGCCCGCTCCTTGTTGTAACCCTCCGATTATTTGATCTGCCCATTATGATGCTGTTTTACTAAGGAGTCCTAGGTGTGTCAAGACAGGAAAAAGGCTTGAGACGATCCAGTAACTTCCTCAAAAGAGTAAAAATCGCCTGTAAGACTGCCAGAATATGGTCTGAACAGCATCTTCACGCGTAAGTTGCTAAATCCGCTGTACACTTCCCGGATTTTGAGGGCCGAATCGTGTAACAACACAGGCTCTCGACTTGTTGGCTAAAAAGTCACCAGGAAGACGCAAAAAATGCCTGCCACGCGACAGCCGCAACACGGAGCACTGATCGTGTCAGCCGAGTGGAACTTGCGCTTACACAGCCATTGTGGGGTCGTTCTCTCTGTCTACCATGGTTAAAAGGTATCCGCTCGAATTAACCCATCATGATGAGCGACAGCCGAAGTGATCTCAGCGAGTGGTCCCACTACCATGTCGATGATGCACGTCCCACTATGTCGTGTGAAATCTGGGTGCCGGTAAATAACTGCCCAGAGGAGTCACTGTGTGGCGGTGAATTTTAGACTTTTGGCAAGGAATGCAGGTCTTTGCCCATTCACCAACATCCCGATTAATTTCCGGCCAGAAGTAGCGACTAGCGAGCAACTTCCTACTAGCTCTGATACCTGGGTGGCTCAATGAGTGAAGACGGTCAAAAGTGACGCGGCGAAACTCTTTTGGGATGTAGGGTCGAGCTGTCGAAGTTGAAGTCTCGCAAAGGAGCTCTATATCTGTACCGGGGATGAAGATGGATTTTAGTTGCAGCCTGGTATTTTTCTTGAGGTCTTCTATGCTACTGTCCTTCTTCTGTGCGTCCGCTATTTCTGAGAATTCATCCGGAGATTGAATTTCTTCGATTCGGGATAGTGTGTCTGCTACCACATTTTCGGATCCGGGTTTATATCTAATATCTGTGGTAAACTGACTTATAAAATTTAAATGCCTGATTCGACGAGGAGAGGCTGTCTCAGATTTTTGTTGAAAAGCATGTATTAAGGGCTTATGGTCCGTTATGATGTGGAAATTTAAACCTTCTAGAAGAGGTCGAAAATGTTTAATTCCTTCGTAAATCGCGAGGAGTTCCCTGTCGTAAGTAGCATAATTTCTTTGTGTATTTGACAAAGCTTTTGAAAAAAATCCAAGGGGTTGCCATTCACCGTTCTTTTGCTGCTGCAGGGCACCACCAATACCTTTGTCGGATGCATCACAGGTTAAAGAGACTTCCCCTGAAATTCCAGGATGGGAGAGCCTAACAGCTTCAACGAGACTCTGTTTGCACTGTTCAAAAGCTCGTAGTGTCTCTTCCGTCCATGCAATGGGAGTTTTATCCTTCCGTTTGCAGTTGTGTGTGAGTTGGTTCAATGGTTTTTGTGTTTCGGCAGCGTGAGGGAGGCATCTCCTGTAAAAGTTTATCATACCTAGAAACCTGCGAAGTTCACTGATGTTGCTGGGTTTCGGGTACTCCTGAATCATTTGAACTTTTGCAGGAAGAGGCTGTATACCATTTGCGTCCACCCTGTAGCCGAGAAAATCGACCTGAGGTTCTCCAAAAACACATTTGCTTACATTGAGGGAAAGATCATATTCATTGAGCCTCTTAAAAATTTCTTTGAGATGATGCTCATGTTCCCCCTGTGATTTCGAAGCAACTAAGAAATCGTCCAGGTATGGAAAAAACGTATGGCAGATCTCGCAACATGTTATCCACGAAACGCTGAAAAGTTTGTGCTGCATTTTTCAAACCGAATGGCATCCTGAGAAATTCAAACAGGCCAAAAGGCGTAATGATAGCTGTCTTTCCAATGTCTTCCTCAGCAACGGCGATATGGTGGTATGCACGTACAATATCTAGAGTCGAGAATACCTTGGCGCCATCTAACTGGGTGGTGAAATCCATTATGTTTGGCACTGCGTACCTATCAGGTACCGTTTTAGCATTCAATGCGCGATAATCTCCGCAGACTCTGATTTTTCCGTCTTTTTTGGGAACTACATGGAGAGGACTTGACCAGGCACTGCTTGATGGTCTGCAAATACCTTCCTCAATCATGGTTTGGAACTCCTGCTTCACCGCTGCATACCTCTCAGGTGGAAGTCTTCTTGCCTTGCAGGTAACTGGGTTTCCTTTAGTCTCGATGTGGTGCTCGATGACACTTCGAGCGGGTCCACGGATCGGTGATGGTCGAGTAATCTTGGGAAATTCTTTCAAGAGGTGAGCGTAACGACAATTCTGGGGTATAGTAAGTATGGTCGGTGTAGTGACCGTAGACACTGTTCCGATAACTGATAATCCGGATTGCCGATCGATCAACTGCTTCTTTCTAATGTCGATATTAATGCCATGATAGAAGAGAAAATCGGCTCCGATTATTGCCCTACTTACGTCCGCCAAGAGAAATGTCCATGGAAGAATTCGTCGCAGTCCAAGATCAAGTTTGAGAGTCTTCTCCCCATAGGTAGGTATTGGAGTATTATTGGCTGCTACCAGTGTGAATTCCGTTGGTTTCTTGTGTATCCTGGGGTTACGTGGCATTATTGAGATTGAAGCACCTGTATCAATAAGGAAGCATATCCTAGATTCTCGGTCTGTTATAAAAAGGCGGCGTTGAGGTTGGGTTCCGACGACTGCCGCCTGCTCCGTCGACCCCTTCAGTTTAAAGGACTTAAGGATTTCCAACCACACGGTTTGACACATTTCTTTGCCTTTGGCCCAAATCGTTTGTGGTAGAAACATATTTTACTCTCCTGGGGACTAGATTGAGTGCTATTTTGCCCTTTTTGTCTAAAGTGCATTCGAAGCTCGGCCACTTCTTCTCGAAGGCTCCGCAGTTCCTCAATAACGGTATTGCTAGTTGCTGTATGTGACACTCTAACAGCGGCATTTACTTCTGCCGGCGTCTCAACTTCCATAATATTGTCTGCCAGAGAGGCTAAAACCTCAATATCATCTTGTTTCGTAGCGGCCAAAATTTCCTGAACTCTAGTAGGTAGTTTTCTTAGCCACAGGGTCTTCACTATAGATTCCCCCGTCAAAGAACCTGCCAATAGCAGCATACATCTATATAATTGAGAGGGTTTTTGGCTACCCAGCTGCGTATCACTTAATAATTTATTAATTTTAGAAGAATTGGACTCACCATAGATCGAAACGAGGCGTCTTTTGAGCGCGTCGTAGGGATCTTCTTCCGTAACTGCCAATAGGTCAGCGACTTGGGTTAGGACCTCCAGTTCCAGCCCCGCGACTACAGTCTGAAATTTGATCTTAGAAGAGGTTATACGTGAAGTAGCAAACACAGCATCTGCTTGTAAAAACCACAATTCCGGGTTAGATTTGTAAAAAACTGGTAGTCTTGTGGTCGGCCCACCAAAGGCTCCTATTTGGTAGTCTAGTACCGATTTTGAAGTGATTTGAGACTCGGAGAAGTCGGTGGTTCCAGGCATTGCCTTACTTGTATCGCTCTTTATCTCCGTTTCTAGAGGCATCTCGGTAAAAAAAATCACGTCGGGGTCACCAGTTGTCGAGAATGTTTAGTGTTAACGTCAACCAGAAGGTCTCGACAAAAAAAAAAAAAAACTACGTGTTCAAAACAACGACAAAAAAACACTTTATTAACTAACTATTACAACTAACTGAGAAGGTTACAATTAATAATATTATCTATCATTTTTACAAAACTGGTTGCCATGGCAACATATAAAAGTAGTCCGTAAGCACAAAAAATAATTAGTGAAAATAATATTTGTTAAGCTCGGTAGCTACCGCTACAGGATTATAAATGAAAAATAACAAAGGACAGAATAAAATGTATAGTAAATAAATAGATATTTCCCTCGCAATCTCTTAATGTTTTTGCTGTCAAGTAAACGATGCGATTCCAATTTAAGGAAATATTTATCGAGTCATTATCTTCTATCCCACATATAAGTTGTTTTTAAAATGTTCTATTTCAATTTCATAAACCTTAATGATCTTGAAATGAAACCCTTGAATTATTTGTAAGATTGAAAAGCTATGAAATGTCCTCAGCGAAGAAAGGATGACTGGATATCGATGAGTAGAGGGGGACAGCTGGTATCCAACCTGCGTCCGAAGACAGCTCTGGCTGGAGATGGATCTGCTGGCCTGTCCCATTTATATCTGCCACATTTATTTCCGCACTAAAACAGAGCTCCTCTGAAAAACCTTACGGCACGTATTATATTAGAGCCGAGTATGTCAAACATTGGGAAATTCATTTCGGGCTTGTAAGAAAACATCATGCCACAGTTATGTTTTTTAGGAAGTAGTTAAGTATTTTTCTACCAGGACAAAATACCTTCCACAGATACTTCAATCAATTCTTTTCAATGATTATTTTCAGATTTTCTGAATTAAATAACAACACGAGACATTAAATAGGATTGACGGAATTATTGAAAATTCATACATTTAGATATTTATTTTTATAAAACCTTGCCGCTCAAATCGATTTATTTTGTTTTTCATCAACTATTTTTTTTTTGTTTTCTTTTTTCAATTAACGTCATACATTCACCTGTTTTAAGTTTTTTGGTTGGGGTCAAAACGTTTTTTTCACATTCATTTTGACACGTTTTCCTACATTTTTTAAGATTTGGGGATTCATCGACACGTGAACTGTGTTACTGTTGCTTGGATCTCTGACGTCGGTTCCTCATTATAAAAGTAATGGATTATATTATTTGTAATATAACTTTTGTTTCTAGGACATACCGTTTAGGAGCTATATTGGTTTCAATTAAAAAAGTCACGTTTTCCTACATATTTTAAGTGTTGGGGCTAGTTTGACACGCTTTGGCTCTGTTGGTGTTGCTTGGATTGAAAAATTAACGACCTTTTCTTAGACCTACTGTTTAGGAGTTATATTGGTTGTAACGTATTTTTTATCCATAAATATGAAACATTTTTTACAGACTTAAAAATGTAGCATTTTTAAGCACTTATTAGAAATGTAAATTTATTTTTTCTATTTATTTATTCAGGCCCGGCACAGAGAAGTCCTTCAAACGCTTAGACAACCTCTCTTCTGATCACAGTCCTCTAATCCTAACCTAATTATGATACTCAAACTTCCTCCCCCATCATTTATTAGAGTCCCAATAAATTGAAACCTTCTTCGACAAATATTAACTGATTCCATAGACCTCCGAGTATCCTTGAAAACATTCCAAGAACTAGATGATGCAGCCTACTCCTTTACGAATTTAATTCAAAAAGCAGCTTGGAATGCATCTTTTTCTCAGCCATCCTATATCAATCGTAATAAAAATCCTTTACCACAAGAACTAATAGACCTTAACCAAACCAAACGTCATTCTAGATCCCTATGGCAACCAACCAGGCATCCTAATGATTGGAGAACATATAACCACTACACCAAATTAGTTAAAAAGATATTGGCTTCCTTTAGATCCCAATCCTACAACTCCTATCTTTCCTCCCTCTCTACCTCTGACAACTCCCTTTGGAATGTAACCAAAAAAATCCTTAAATATCACAATATATCCCACCCTCTCCAACGTGAAGATGAATCCTGCGCTGCCTCAGATGAGAACAGAGCAGAAGAATTTGTCAAGCACCTCTCCAGCACATTTATTCCCCATTCCGAACAAATCCCCTCACACTACTACAGTTCATCAATTCCTCATTTCACCAATCCCTCTCTCCTTACCCCCTAAAGCAGTTAACCCCTCTGAGGTCAAATTCCTATTAAAAAAATTGATATGGTATACTGGATATGATCTGATAACCACCCAAATCCTCCGACTACTCCCTCAAAAATCGATCATCTTCCTTACTTACATATACAACTGTATACTTCGCACGACCCCATTTCTTCTGATATGGAAACACTGTATCATCATTCTTTTCCTATGACCAGGCAAGCCTCCCAACAAAACCTCATCATATAGACCTATAAGTCTCCTTCCCATCCATCCAAAAATCTATGAAAATTTCAATCCCTATCCAGTCTTAACCATCCCTATAACTCTCCTAGAAGGTTGCAACGGCAATGGCCCCTAGATCTTTTGTAATATAATGTTATGCTGGTGTCCATATGTGGCTACCACATCTGGATATTACCAGTGATGCAGCTAAGAGAGCAGCGTTGGGATCTCTTTGGGTCTGGCCTTGACTCCCAATAAGTGGGAGGAATAGGCTCGATTCGGGATTTCCCAGGCTGAGTGTGTCTGTATTGTATATATATAGTAAGAATGTATCTTATTTTTTTTTAATTTTCGTTACTTGATTTTTATTATTTCATTTTATTTTTGATGATTGAATTATTAGTTTTATTTTTATAATTATTTTTTGTTTTATTTTTATCTTCTATTATCAATTATTTTGTGTGTATGTGTACTTGTATATAATGTATGAATGAATACATCTTTAGCAATGTCACCTATTGCCCTTCATTGAGGCAGATTGTACATATATTTCAATAAAAAAAAAAAAAAAAAAAAAAAAATATATATATATATATATATATAATAAATAATATTAAATATATATATCATATCAAGATGGCTGACCAAGCGAAAGCTCTAAAATTAGCCCATGAAGTTCTGAAAGCTGTTGGAGAATTTCCCACACTAAGGAAAGATTTAAAAGAAAGAGTCGTACAAACGATTGAAATATTAGAAAACTACGTAGTAGTAATATAAATTTTAATGCTAACTCCCCAGAAATAGACCGAACACCATCTAACCTTAAAAGTCAACTTCATAAGATTCCCTATAATGAAGTAGTTAAAAATAAGATTAATAAATCAAAAATTAAACCCCGTTTCAAGGCCATTATAAAACCAATCGTAGAAAATAGTAATATTGAAGAAACTGAAAAAACATTTAAGACTTTAATTAATCCAAGAACATTAAAATTAACTCTTACCAAAGCATCTAAAACCAAATCAGGTTCGATACTACTTCATTCGGACAATCGTGATGATTTTAAAAAAATTGAAAAAGAAATTTCTAATAACCCAACTATAAAATTAGTTAGGTTGGAAAAGAAAAAAACCAAGGCTAATAGTCAAAAATATAGAAGACGACATAACCTCGTCTAATTTTCTTGAATATTTGTATAGTCAAAATGAAGGAACACCACTTGTAAAAGATGACATTAGAGTAGTCACAATATTCGATAATAAAAGGAAAAGATCAAGGCATGCGGTCTTAGAAGTGAGTCCTCTAAATCGCGAATTATTGAGACACCGAAGAATTTTTCTTGGATGTCAAGTGGTTGAGATTGACGACTATCATCGGATAAGAAGATGTTTTACATGTTCTCAATTTCACCACAGCTTCAAGGAATGCCATCAGGAGAAGTCCTGTCCGCTCTGTGCAGAAGAACACGATCTCAAGCAATGTAAAGCTGAAGAGCGACGCTGCACCAACTGCCTGCGGTACAACAGCTCCCTGAAGGAGAAGGACCACCACAAGAAGAGGAACTGCAACCATTCGGCGCCTCACTTTGAAATTTTAATAATAATTTGAAATAATGCCAAAATTACTTCTAAACGTTTATAAATTATTTTATCAAAGAAAAGAAATTCCTGACAATTGGAAAATTGGACTCTTAGTTTTAATACCAAAACCATCAAGTGATAAGCTAAGACCTATCAGCATGCTTCCAATCATGAGCAAAATTATGGATAGCATTATTAAAAACAGACTTGTCCATTTTCTTCTTAAAAATAATATAATAAATAAGCAACAATTTGCCTTTTTACCAAGGACAGGTACACTAAATGCATTGCAATTCCTAAATTTGCATATTACTGATGCTTTAGACAAAAAAGATCAACTGTTAGCTATTAGTCTAGATATCAAAGGAGCATTTGACAATGCTTGGTGGCCTGCTATCCTTTATAACTTGAAACAATATAACTGTCCTCAAGACTTATATTTATTAATTAAAAGTTTCCTCAATAACAGACGTATCCTACTAAAAACAAATACATTAACTTACTCAAAATCGTTGACAATAGGGACGCCACAAGGATCAGGAATTTCACCTATTTTATGGAATATTTTAATAAATACAATATTTGATCTAAATTTACCGAACGAAATTAAATTACTAAGTTATGCCGATGATATACTTCTTTTAATCAGAGGGCGATGTTTTAAAAACTTACCAGAACCCGCAAATTCAGCACTACAAAAAATATCAGATTGGACAAAAAATAACAAATTAGAACTAAACACATTGAAATGTAAATATATCATTTTTAGCAGAAAAAGAAATATACCGGACCTAAACCTACATATAGACAAAGAGAGAATCGAAAGAACGGAAACACTGACCTTTTTAGGCGTGCTATTCGACAAAAAACTAAAATGGACACAACATATTAAAAAAATATACAATAAAACTTTAAAAACCATCAACTCTCTCACTATTGCTGCACGGACAACTTGGGGCTTAAAAGCTGATTCTCTGAAAATTATCTATGAGGCAGCATTGATTCCAAAGATGCTATATGCGGTACCAATTTGGCATAAAGCTATTCAGAAAAATGCAACCTTCAAAAATTACAGAAGTTACAACGGCTCATAGGAATCATGATAGTAAAAGGATACAAAACTATATCACATGATGCAGCATGTGTTTTAGCCGGCATGATACCTATAGATTTAAAAATAAACGAAATAGTGAAATTCACATCAATAAAATTAGATAGTTGTGACTACGGAACTATCTTAAAAGATTCAATAGATTACGAGACTAAACCTTCACACTGGCTACACCCTGCGATACACGCGAAAATTAATACACAGTTAACACAGATTGCAGAGAAACCTGCAGACGTTACTAATATATTCACAGACGGAAGTAAAGAAGGGGACAATGTAGGCTGTGCTTGGTTACTTTGGGACAAGAGAGAAAACATGATAAGTGCTAAATATAAGCTGGGTGCAACTTGTTCCAATAACCAAGCAGAAAAATATGCAGTCTTAAAAGCAACAGAATTCCTTCTTGATCTTCCTACTAACGTACACCACGACATTATAATATTGACAGATAACATGACTCTAATACAATCCATACTTAATCCTAATATTCATGACCAACTAACTGAAATCATTAGACAAAATATATACACACTTATTTTATCAAACGTCAATATCGACATAAAATGGGTTAAGGGGCATTCTGGCATTGACGGAAATGAAATGGCTGACACCTTAGCAAAAGAGGCAGCCAAAAGTCAACTATTTTCGTCATACAAGAAAACACCACTTTCATTTCTCAAACATGATATTAAACAAAACATAATATCAATCTGGAATGATCGCTGGTTTAAATCTGAAAAATCCCCAAGCCTGCATAAATTCATTCCAAGAATAACAAAAAATAATTTCAACATACTCAAATCCACACATTACAAACTGACACAGGTCTTAACAGAACATGGACAAACTAAGCATATCTAAAAAGGTTTAATTTAATAAACAGCAACATATGTACTTATGACGGACGAGAACATACATTTAAACACATAATTTACGACTGCTTATTATATGACAGACAAAGATCCAAACTAATTATGACGCTGTTTTTCAAAGGTGAAAATTGGCCTGTGACAGAATATGACTTGTACAACAAATACAGAGCTGAATTTACAAAATTTATCTACAGCTTGGACTTTGACCAACTGACCAAGGACTGAGAAGGTGGAAGGACATTTCATGAAAAATCCTTTAAATAGTTAAAATTATGGGCTAAAATCAGCCATGGACCATATTTTTTTTTATTTCTAATTTTCGTATTCAATTTGTAATGTTTTATTTGTTTCTTTTATATTATGTTCAATTGTTCAATGATCTGAATTATTTTAATAATATTATTGTAAAAGTTTCAATGTAAATGTAATTATGACAATTAAGGTACGTAGTATACATTTGTATGGAACGTACAACCTAAATAAACGGTCCTTTCAAAGGGTTACTTTGAAAGGAAAAAAAAAAAAAAAAAAAAAAAAAAAAAAAAAAAAAAAAAAAAAATATATATATATATATATATATATATATATATATATATATATATATATATATATATATATATATATATATAACTACGAATAAAAGTAAATATTAGTTTTTTAATCTAAATAAAAAACAATACCTTGCAAAAGAATTTACACTTTTTTATCTTATTTTTAAACATTTAAAGCTTATTTTTTGTTTTATATTACATATCGCTAGAAACTACCGTTCAGGGGCTATATTGATTTGAATAAAGCAAAGTCACGCTTGAAACCGCTATTCTCTCTCAACTTTGTTCATTTCAAATATTCATTGATTGTTAATTAAATGTATTTATTAATTTAAGTAATTAGATACTTTTAATTCTGAAATGTAAATTGGGAAAATCAGTAGATTATAGATTGACATATCCAAAATTGGATCTAATGTTTTTCCCAGTCAAGGGAAAATTAAGTTTTTTTAGAAACATAAAATGGCTATAAAGAATAGAAATAACTATATAATTTTTTTTTTTAGTTTTATTTAAACGTCGCTCAACTTTCGTTTTGCATAAATAAGCTGAGAAGGCTACCGTTGTGTAAATTATTAACAACGAGGAAGATTTCTCCTCTGATAGGGCTCATCCCTTTCCTGACCTAGCTGAAGGAAACCTTATGGCCCTCACACGTGAATAGGCATTAAATAAATATAAAATAAATGTAATAATATTTTATAAATAAACAAATACAATTAAATGGATATTCCATTTAGCATAATCTTATATTCAGGCCTACGTAACAGATAGAAAAACTTCGCCAAACGTTTACTTTTATTTATAAAGGAATCAAGAGTTGGTGGTTACATTGTTGAATTATTCAAAGTTCACATACAATTTTTTTTTGTGCCCTGAGATCAACTTTTGAGAATTAGATATACCTTTTCTACCCTTTATATTGTCTGATAAATATTTTATAACTTGGTTGCAAAGTTCTTCGTATGAGTTGGCTCTGGTGTATAATCAAGTTTGACAATGGATAAAGATGGTAACCGGATCCTCAGGATAACCTAATTCTGTCATAAAGCCATTAGGGTGTATAGATCACTCTCTGTCTCAAGGTCAATGATAAAGCAGGCATTGATTTGACCAAAAGTTGAAATATAAGAATATTTCATGTAATAAAAAATTATACTCGCAAGAGGTCTTATTTCAGATTCCTTAAAAAAATAAAAATAAGACTGGGCTACAACAATATGCTGAATTTAAACTGTTCATTCAAATTGTTCTTCGCATGTTGTTGGTGAATATGCTTGATCCTACGTCTGTACATCAAGTATGAAATGTAAAAGCTCAGCATTTATTGGAGAACGATCTAATGGTTTCTAGGCATTATTGAAGATCATTTATTTGTGCATTTCTTAATCCTAGTTCCCTAATCCTGGCTATTTTCTTAAATGATTCCTAACCTGATGTTTCCTAATTAATAAGCATGGCATCCAAATCAGAATAATAGAGCAAATAAATATACATTTCTTGATTCA
The DNA here is from genome assembly GCA_003667255.2 of Euschistus heros. Lineage (NCBI taxonomy): Eukaryota > Metazoa > Arthropoda > Insecta > Hemiptera > Pentatomidae > Euschistus > Euschistus heros. The sequence continues at coordinate 685,604 of RCWM02000512.1, forward strand.
TATATCATCGACCAATGGGGATTTGTTTTGTAATCATCGCCATTTCTTTCTATTCATGTGATAACTTTGTTTTGTCAATATTTTTTTTATGTGAAGAAGTGATGGGTAGACTTTTAGTGGATCTACCAAAGAATGACAAAAAAATATGGGTTTCCGGAATGATATGTCTTCTTAGTAACCATTGTTTTTGTGTACAATGGATTTCATTGAGGTACTCATATCATTTAAGGATCAATGTAGTTAGGAATTGATCAATTACAGAGGTCTACAAAAAAATCATTTATAAATTTGATTTGATAATATCATCTGACCTTTATGTCTTTTGGAGATGTAGATAGTTAGGGTAGGCAGTCATAGATACTCAGCAGATCAAAATAAAATTGTTATTTTATTTTAATTGTAAATAAATAAAATAACAATTTTATTTTGATCTGCTGAGTATCTATGACTGCCTTCCCTACCTACAGTTCCCCTATACTTCACAGTCAACTATACCTTACGAATTATGACTTTTGGTGTCCCAAAATGAAGTCAGTTATTATAACAAAAGAAAACAATTTTTAGAGCTGTCTCTATATTGTTTAATTCAATCTGTAATAATTTGATATTAATGTTATGCACGTACGTGTATGTCTTCTTAATTACATCTGAGTCTTAGATCTTGATGGGTAGAATTCCGGCTGATTTGCTAATGTCCGTTGGTTTGTATGGGGTGACTGGGAAGATTAGTAGGAGGAGAAGAAGCATTTTCCTGAAACAAAATTTTATTTTGGAATTTCTTTCCTTGGACGTTTAATTCGATTTGGGTGGACCTTAAAAGATTTTCCGCTGTTTTTGCCACTGGTAAGTTTTCTTTTACGGTCGTACTTGACGGGAAAGTATTTTGGTTTGTCCTTTTTGTTAAACGTAATTTTTAGGTATGGTTCGTCGGGAATTTCAATTTCTTTTTTTTTCTGTGAGGTTTAATTTTTGTGTACGTTTTTCTTTTTCTTTATCCATTGTATCTTTAATTAATTTATGTAAAGTTTTTAATCTCTCTAGGTATTCGTCTGATTTTTCTTCCGTGACCTAATGCTTCCGTAGTTTCATCTAAATAGGGATTTTTACTTATGCCGTAAGTCATTTCCATGGGGGTAAATTTCAGGTTTGAATTGAGGGTGTTGTTGAAAGCGATTAGTGCTAATTTCATGTGTTCGTTAGTCTTTAAATGTTTCTGTTCGAGTTGTATTATATTTAAGAGTTCTATTAACGTTAAATGTGCGCGTTCTAATAAGCCTTGAGAGTCTGGATGTCCCGGTGTTATGTAATATGGTTCGATATTGTATAGTCTTAGGAAGTTTTTCAATTCGTTATTATCGAATTCTCTTCCATTATCCATTTGGATCATTTTTGGTATCGGAAATAACGAAAAATAGTCGTAGAGACAATTTTCAATTTCAGTTTGATTTAGAGTATTAATTGGGTATGCCATAAGTCTTTTGGAAAATCAATCTATTATTGTTAGGAATTTGTCTCTGCCAAAATGGAATATATCTATTTGTAATTTTTCATAAGGTTTTTCGGGTGTTTTATATTCGATATGGATTGGTTTCTTTCGTATTTTACTTTTAAACAGTTCGGGCACTTGTTTATGTAGTCAGTTATATCCCTTAACATTGAGGGCCAATGATATCTTTTACGAATGTGTTGATAGCTTTCGTTTATTCCGCGGTGGTACGTTTTCCCTACGTGGTAATTTGATATCACTTCTGTTTGTTCTTCTGGGGTGGGTATATCCAAATTTAATTTCTTATATCTTTTAATTTTGATTGTTGGGAAGTTAGTGGTTATTACTTTTTAAAAGTTGTTATAAATTGACTCATATTCGGTATTTAATATTCCTTCCCGATTACAATTAATTCCGTAGGTTGTTTTTGGTCTTAGATAATTAATACATAAGGTTTTTATTTTCTGAATGTCCGAAGAATTTGGAATGTAAAAGGTAAAGCGATTTTTATTGAATAATTTTTTTACTATTGGGGCTTTAGTTCCACGTTCTAGAATGATTTGATTTTGTTCAATATTTAGTTGTTTGTCGTCGTCTGCGATAGTTTCTTGCTCATTTAAGCTTTCCTGAGAATGAATATTGACCACAGAGTCATTATCGCTATCTTAGTTTTGAGGAGGATATTCTCGTAATAGATCGTCAAGTACTTGGTCAGGGTCAATTTCCCCGGGATCATTACTTTCTGTTATCGCATGCACCGGCTGCATTCTAGATAGTGTGTCCGCTACTGCGTTTGTTTTTCCTTTGACGTATTTAATTTCGAGATCAAAATCTGAAAGTAAACATTTCCAACGTAACATTTTAGAATTTGGTTATTTAATGGTAATGGTTTATGATCGGTTTGAATTAGAAATTTATTTTCGAATAGATAAGGTCGAAAGTGTTTACAGACCCAAACGATGGTGAGCAGTTCTTTTTCTAGGGTCGATACATTTTCTTCCTGCTTATTTAATGTTCGCTATGCATATGCTATAGGTAAATCTTTGTGTTTGAGCCATTTTTCCTATTTGATTCGTTCCCTTTAAATAAGTTTATTGTTGTTTGAGTGAATGGAATGTTTTTTGTTTAAATTGGTTCAATAATTTGTAAGTGAAACGAGAGAAAAAAATGATGTTATATTTACATTCTAAGGATTGCCAGATCTAAGTTATGATATTGTTAACGTTTTGTTTATGTTTTACGGATTATCCTTGGACAGATCCGTGCCCCTTCTCCGTTTCCCGTTGTTAGTTCAGTTCGCCTTTGAAGTTCAAGCAGTGAAGACCTCGCTTAAGCTGTCACCACTAATCGATTGCTCGATTACCTGTCATCGATTCTCGATCACACAATCGCCGATTGTGCCCCAACTGAGCTGCACCATACCAGTGGAACGTTTCGAGGTGAAGGAGTTGCTATCGATACCAACTATCACCTGTTTGGCGCCTTATCAACGTTACGAGTTCAACCGCTCCGAGCGTAACTGTTACTAGGTAACCTTTAAAATACCTTTCACCATTCGTCATTTGTTGACAAACATCAAGTCACCAGAATAACTTTGGAATTCGACTAATAATCAAGGACGGACTAACTATTGATGAAATTCATCAGAAGTATTTTCATGATATAAATGAAAGGCCTAATTATTATTTCCGTTTCGTACAAAAAATCGTCGTGTCGGTCGCGTAACATTTTCGAAGACAAGTTGGGTACCCAATAACAACAATCACTAATTTTTGTAATTTGTTTACTAGCAATCCTTATCTATATAAGATATTGTTGAATTAGTATTTAGTCAATAATTTCAGTTACATTCAAATATATTTCGATTTGTTATTTGTTGTTTGTAAACAAATTTTTTATTGTTTATTGTTTTAAATTTAATTATTTAAAGATTAATTGCCATTCAAAGAAAAAAAAAAAAAAGGGAATCTTATTATTGTTTTCCATTTGTTTAGAATTGTTTCCATTGTTCGATTACTTAAAAATAAATTAAAATAAATAAATTTTGGTAGAAGGCAGGCATGCCAACGAATAATAATAATAGTAGTCGCCATACTTGCCAGACTTGGTTATGTCCAATCTGGACGATTGACTTTCAGGATATTAATTGTTAATATTACCTACTATTTTTATTGTATTTTTTAAGAAAACAAATAATGTATTTTATTTCATTAATTATATATTCTATTGTTAACACTTATGTATATATCTCGTTTCATTAAACCCCTTTTCATATAATTTCCCTTTATTAATCTTTCATTATTTATATTCAACCTCCACCATTAAAATATCACCCCTTCTTCAGGTGCTCAAATGACCGGCATGTTTGACACGGGGTCGGAGAATTACACTGGTTAAATTTTCTTTATGGTATCACTCTCCCCAACACTTTGTTATCAAAATTCTGTGAAAGAACGGCTCTAATGCGTAATTAGAGGCATCGGTCGTTAAAATAAATTGTTTCTCGAGGTCTGGTAGTTGTAATATTGGTTCGTTAAGTAGTAATATCTTTAATGTCTCGAATGCATCTACAAATTCTTTGTTTTTATAATCTATTTTAGCATCTTTTCTTAGGGCATTAGTTAAAGGTTTCGCTATGTGGGCATAATTTTTAATCATTTTCCGATAGTAACCGGTTGGACCCAGAAACTGTTTTATTTCTTTATGCGTTTTTGGAATGGGGAAATTTTTAATGACTTCTATTTTTGCAGGGTTAGGTCTTGTTCCGTTTTCCGAGATAATATGGCCTAAATACAGAAGTTCCTTTTTGAAGAATTCCGTTTTGTCTTTTTTAATTTTTAAATTGTCTTCTTTTAATTTATCGAAAACCGCCTTTAAGAGTTTTAGGTGTTCCTCTAAATAGTCCGAAAAAATTATTATATCATCCATATAAACAAGAACGTTGGGCATTTTTGAAAAGATTATATTCATAGCTCTCTGAAATGCTGGGGGTGCGTTTTTTAACCCAAAAGGCATACGCAAGAATTCGTAATGCCCATTTTCTCTAGAAAATGCAGTTTTTGGTATTGACTCTGATTCCATTTCTATTTGATGAAAGCCGGAGACTAGATCAATCGTTGAAAAATACATGGCACGTCCTATTTTACCAAAAAGGTCCTCAATGTTAGGAAGTGGGTATTTGTCCTCTATATTTTTTTTTTTTTCGTTTAGCTTTCTATAGTTAATTACAAGTCTTACTTTCCGTTTTCCCGAAGCGTCCAATTTTTTAGGGACCACCCATATAGGCGAATTATAGCGAGAATTTGATGGTTGAATTATTTTATTTTTTAATAACTTAGCTATTTCTATTTCTACATCTTTTCTAAAAGCTAAAGGGTACCTGTAACATTTTGCATATACTGGTACGTCATCCTTAGTGTTAGTTTTATGTTTTAAAATGTTAGTAGAACTTAATTTATCATTTCCTTTTTTATTATCACAGGATATTGTTTTATTAAATTAATAATTTTATCTTTTTCTTCTTTCTTCATGTGGTCAGATCTAATTAATTTATGAATATCCCTTTTTATTGAACTGGTTTCCTTGAGACAATTGGTCACAATACAATCAGGTCCAATAATTTCATCTATCTCGTCTATTTCCATGGGCTCGGGACAAATGGTCATAAGATCATGAAAATAGACAATACATTTACGTTTATTATTTTTTATATCTACAATCCCTTCTTCAATTCTATATTTATTATTATCAATTTCTTTTATTAAACCAAAATTAATATTCTCTTTCGATTTGACTGACAATTCTATTACATTGTATCACGGTTTTAATATTGTTTCTTTTGTATCAATTAATCTTAATAACTTTTGTGTTCCATTATTATATTTCAATAATTCGGCATTATAATCGACTATTGCCTTAATATCATGCAACGTTTCATCTCCTAATAATATATCATATTTTTCTGAAAAATTAAAAATAATTAATTTTATCAATTTATTCTGACCAAATACATTTTCTAAGTTAAAATAAATAAATTCTTTACCTGAATCTTCTCCTGTAGGCGTCCTTACTACAAAATCTTCCTGGTACCTTGGTATGTCTGTACCTACTATTGAAGGATTAATATAATTTTTTAGCGTTCCGGTATCTACTAACCATTTCCTATTTTTACAGTCCATAAAGTGCGGTAGGGACTTATTTAAAATATTTAATTCGAATTTCCTGGGGGGTTTTCTTGGGTTGACGGGCTTAGCCCTAAAAAATGTTCAGATAGTTTATTGAAATTTTCGTGTAGATTACTCAATTCTTCTTGCATCTTGTCCATACGGCTTTCTTTTTGTGTTGGTTCTGTTTTTTCTTTAATCTGAGTGATTTCATATGGGGAAATCCAACGTTTAGATGAGGTTGGTTTATTTGATCTTTGGGTTCTCATGGATACGGTAGGAGGGTATTGTCTGTTATTGTTATTATTATTATTAAATTGATTATGCTGTTGAAAAAATGGTTTTTGGTGATACTGGAAATTGAGGAAATTAGGTTTCTGCTGGTAATTAAAATTTTGAGGTTGATGATTAAATGTTGGTTTATTTTGGAAAGGATTGTTTTGCTTGAAAGGGTTATTGTTTTGAAAAGGATTGTATGGTTTTACTTGATTTGTTTTGGGGTCGTAATTTGGAACTTGATAGGGGTGTGTATATTTTTTGGAGTCTATTTTATAAATGCCATCAAGTGAAGTATTATTTCTTAACTGTTCTAGAACTATACTACAGTCGTTAATTAATTTATTCCTTGCGTCATCTAAAGTTTGAATTTGAAATAATTGTAAATGTGCCCCGAATAGTGGATGCACAGCGTGTACGAAAGTTCTTACCAGTGTCGCGTCAAGTTGTTGCGTCATATTTATTAATATATCCCCATTAATCCCGTCCAAGTTGTTTCTGGTTATAATTACGGTACGTTTTTCATCTAGACGGTTAAGGAATTAAATAGGGTGTTCCTTCAGATGTGATGTTAATAGGGCCAATTCTGCTATTAAATCTGGCGCAGTCCTTTTATCTGCAAAACCAATGGTTTGTGTCCCTTTCTCTAACGTTTACGTTACAATATAGGGCATACAATTCTTCACACGTTTTGACAAAATGGTACAGTTTGAAGAAAGTACCTTCTTCATACACGGGAATAAGTTTGCAATATTCCGGAGTTAATATTTTTGAAACTTCGTTAGGCATCTTAAATATTATATTATTTACAATACTATAATTAGCAAAATTAAGTATGTTCCCTGATACTTGATTGATATATGTGAGCACTCACTCTGATGCTGTAGTCTTCAGGTCGCTGGATCTGGCAGTCTTCCGCTTCTTTTCTTCTTTGCTGCGAATGAGGAGTTAAAACTTCAGTTGCTTGCGGGACAAATGGTCACGCAAAATGCTTGTTGAGCTTGGGACAATAGGTCATAAACTTCAACTGAAACCTTCGCAAGTCCCTGTTTGGGTGCCAGTTATGAAGACTGATATAGGGCGCTTTTTTAAAAAAAGGAGTTTATTTACAATGATACAAACTGCACTAAAATAACAAGTAAATAATGCATCTAATGACTACAGACTGGGAGTGACGCCATCTTGCTCCTGACAGGGGTTCTTATAGGCTCCAGGGCGCTGACGCCGTGTGAAAAGGGATGTGCGTAGTTTACCAGGCTACAACGAATGATCAATTTCCTCACAAAACTTTTTATCGATATTTACAACTTTATGCATTATATACAAATAAATTTGAAGAAAACGATTAGTAAGGAGCATACAGGATTTTACTAAGTATTTTGTATTGTAAGGGTTGGATACGAGAAGAATTGGAAGATTCAGTGGAGCCCCAAAGCTCAACTCCGTACGTCCAAATGGGTCTAATTACACTGGTCTATATTGAAATTGCCTTTTACATGAAAATGTACTATATCTATAGTATTTGATTTCCTGGATCTAATTTTGGAACTTAAAATTGATAGTTAGCTCTTATTGTCCACTTATGTCAAACTTAATACAATGGCGGGTAGGTTCTTGGATTAATCATATTTATGATGAGAGTTCAAAGTTTTAAGGAATTACTAGAATTAACATTGTTGTTACTTATTTGTTTGGTGTGCCTAAGGCAGTCTGTGTTTTGTATTGCCAGTTAAAAGTCGCTTTTCATTAATTATTGGTATACTTTTGTTGAAAATTGTAGTGCAGATATTTTTTGCTACAGATGTGGTAGCGTGAATCTGAGTAGCCCAAGATGTCCAATAACTCAGTTTTTACAAAATGGTTACTTTGGTTACATTATTTTGGGATATTATTAAAAGCCAAGACATATCCTGGCTACTTCATTTTAGTTGCAGTACTTGTTCAACTAATTTGATTGAGTGGGTAAACAAAAAGTAACGTCCAAAGATCTTTAACAAGGCTCTCAACAACGATGTACCAGCATTCAAACCCCTGCGAAGTAAATTTCCTCATTTAAGCGACGCCAATATAAAAGAAGGAATCGTTATTAGCCCCCAAATTAGATAGATCCTAAAGGACCAAAGATTTGTTTCTGTTTTGCAGGGCTTTGAAAATGAGACATGAGAGTCAATCAGGGCAGTCGTTTACGGTTTTTTAGGCAATAGGAGAAATGAAAATTATGTTGAACTTGTGAACCATCTCCCAAAAAGTATCAACAGCTGGGTTGCAATATATCCTCCCTAATTCATTTTTTTTTTTCACTCCCATCTTAATTTTTTACCTTACTAACTGCGGTAATGTAAGTGACGAACATTGAGAACGATCCCATTCCAACAGGACATGTCATCAATGGAAAATAGATACCCGTGCCAATGCAATGCTACAATGTTAGCGGACTACTGCTGACTTTATTAGAAACACCCCTGACACTAGTTATAAAAGATAAGCGAGAAAGAAGGGAAATTCTTGATAAAACAGGTTGAATATTGTGTAAATCCTTTAAACTAATTTGCACATGTAAAAAGTAAAATGAAACATTAAACAAAGTATTTTTAGTTGTTTTTTTTTATACTAGGCATATTCAATTTTAAATAAGAGCTAACTTTAAATATATATTAGTATTTTCTTATTCAGTGGCCCCAAATAAGTATAAAAGTATGGCATTAATTTAAAAGGCACACAAAAAGTTAAATTTTGTAGACCAGTGTTATTGTCATGTAATTAAGTCTTTAGTGATTTATTCAGATCTTTAAAAGTTTGTATAGTAAGTGTTGAAGTAATAGGAAACAATGAGCAGATTCTTGTGTTTTATCTGGTATGTCCTGACAAAACTAAAATTCGTCTACAATTTAAAAAAAAAAATAGGTTTGAGAACGGGTTATCCACAATAGGTACTAAACTTTGTCCATATACTATATATTTCACGATAGTGGGTTATGACTATATACTTTTGCGTTCTTAAAATCAAAGCAGATATTCAGTTTTTGATCACAGAATTGTTTCTCTTCAACTCGGACTTGGCTTCACCTTGATGGCATCTTTAATTAACCTAGTAAAGAGATGTCACCTGTAAAATTCTCATTAAGGGGCCGCCTGAGTGAGGCAGATACCGCAACTTCAATAAATCACTTCATTACTCCCCTAGCTAAGTTTGCGGTCCCTAGGTGGATATTCCAGCTTCCTTCGCAAATATTAACATTTACCAAGGCATCAACATGCTCCTTGTTTTGCATGCATTGTAGAACATTTATCTAAACCATTTATTACTAACACTATTTAAATACACGGATTCAATATAAAAACTAATAACTCCGCCCTCCCCCCTGGTTCCTGCCTATCCTCGACTTTATTTAAACTATACATATCTCGCATGTACATTTACCCGCAAATTCCCAACGAATTCTTGACGCAATCAGTGACCATACAGCTTTAGTTCTTGAGTCAATACGTCTTTATGAGGATGCAACCCCAGATCCTTACGCAATAGTCATAGTTCTTGCGATCGTCTTGAAATCGAAAAATTTGACTCGTCGACAACACTCGCTGCTGCAGCTGAAATTTTCTCAGCTGCAATGTTCTCATCACTTCAGACGTTTCTTTGCCTTTTTTGCGGCTTGATGTCTTGTAAAGCTAACTCACGTTCAAGCTTTAACCTATTCAGCGCTGAGTACAGCAGGCGCAGCTTGGGAAAGCGAGGCGGTGAGCCGGTATGTTCCTACTATTTTACGAAAGATGACCTGAAACGCCGCTCTAAAAATCATTTATGCAATGCTTTCTTTAACACCTCAAAAAATTTTATGTTATTTTGATTCCTTACTATACTTTTTAAACATGCGCGATCTTGACTGAAACCAATCTATCTACTATATAAACAATTAAACTAATTCATTTTTAAATTGTGTAAAAAGTATTGACATAATGAATATTGCTTCAAAAACACAAGAGGGATTAATTTATTGTTGAAAAACGCTATGGGCTTATTTTCCTGCCCTTAATCATTAATGTTTCCAATTGACCTATTGAGCAACTTTGTAATCTTCTTGCAGTTGCTTCTTCCTCCACTGGACTTAGATTTTCTAGATTAATGTTTTGGGAACACGTTGATTGATAAGGATTGAAATTGAAAAATGTACTTTGCTGGGACAATTACTTGGCTTTAGATTACTAACAATTTATTCTTAAATTAGAAATTTGACAGTTATTTTTTTATCAATACAATATATATATAAGAGAACATAAGAAGTAAAATAAAAATTAAAAGTTAATTATCATTAAATAAAATAGTGAATATAACAGATAATGAATAGTATAATTTTTAATTATGTCCAAAATATGATAATGAATATGATTCCTCCATGTTAATTACAATTTCACATGAGATGGATGTGTATCCAAACATGTACCTATGTTTTTATAAGCCTAATTTGGCTTTATGTAATTTATAAAGCCTAATTAGGCTTATAATAAGAAAAAAAAATTATCGTCTATTATTTCATGCACTCTACACCCATCATTACAACACTCTGACTAGAGTCGCACTTCTCCACGAAAACACATTTGTCGGTACTCTTTTGGCTATAACTCTATAACTCTGAAAGTAATTATTCGATACAAAATTTATTTTTTTCATCTAGAAGCTGCTTAAATTTACTTCAGGAAACTATATTACATTTGGATCAAGTTCCGTAAAATATATAGGTATTTCAAATGTCATGAGCCAGCAGGCTAAAAACCCCTTACTGCTTTGAAATCCAATTTTTTTTGGCACATTTTTGACCATAACTCCAAAACCGTTTCTCCAATTTGCAATTTCTTTTATTCAACGAAAATCCAATTAAATTTAATATTTTTATTTTTTATATTATATATATTATTGAAATAAGTGTACAACCTGCCTCAGTAAAGGGCAATAGGTACAGAGGTAAATGTATTAATTTATACCATATTTACAAATGCGCACACACACACACACACACACACAACTAATAATAATAATAAAATAAATATCTTCATAAAAATAAAACTCATAATTATTTACAATAATCTAAAATAAAACAAAATTAAATTAAAATTAAAATACACAAATTATTATTCATTCATGCTTTATATACTATACAAACACACTCACCCCGGGGAATCTCGAATCGAACCTATTCCCCACTTATTGAGAGTCAAGGCCAGATGCGTAGAGATCCGAGCGCTGCTCTCTCAGCTGCATCACTGGTAATATCCAGTGGAGGCTGAGTGGGAGCGCTATGGCAACAGATAGTCAGGACTTGAGTAGAGAAGCTGGTCATTACCAGAACTCTAACATAACTTTATACATTACAAAAGATCTCGGGACAAAAGGTATTTTTAGGTCATTATGTACGATTTTATTGGTAACATTATAAGGTGCATTGACTATTGTTCGGAGGACTTTGGATTGGAAGAATTTAATACGTTTAATATTCGATTGTCTTGCTGTTCCCCACAGTTCAAGTCCGTAGGTCCAAATAGGTTTTAATATTGTTTTATATATGAGGAGTTTGTTATCAACTGAGAGATGAGAATTCCTGCCTAGTAGTCTGTAAAGTTGGCTGAATCTCCTTTTTAGTTCTAGTCTTTTTAGTCTAGTGGAAGGGTTCCAAGTCAGTCTTTTGTCAAGATGAAAGCCAAGGTAGCGTACTGTGTCGGATATAGGTATAGGGATATTATTGAAGTGGATGGGAGGACAGGATTTGCGGCTGAGGGTAAAAGTTATATGATTGCATTCGGCTTCATTAACTTTTATTATTCGCTTGTTGCACCAAGCTTCAATCTGTAAAAGATGTGTTTGAAGGTTAAGGGAAGCAAGTTTAGGATCTGGATGGGATGATAGGATAGCAGTATCATCTGCAAATGTGGCTAAAAAGGTATAAGGGTTTGTTGGTATATCAGCAGTGAAGAGATTATAGAGGACAGGATATAGGGCACTACCTTGTGGCACACCGGCATCAATAGGACAACAGTTGGAGAACTCTGAGCCACAGCGGACTCGAAAGGAGCGATTTGAAAGATAGGATCGTAGGACTAGGTATAGGGAATGGGGTTTCTTTGATTAACAATTTCTTTGATTAACAATTCCTCCTCTTGTAAAGGTAGCTTCATCGGTCCATATAATTTTTAATGGAAATAAATTATCATCGCGAATTTTGTCAAGAAACCAGTTACTAAAATTCAATCTCTTGACATAATCTTGAGGTAATGAATTCTGAACTTTTTGAAGATGGTATGGGTAGCGATTATCACCTTTCACAGCTCGCCATATTGCTTGCCGCGATATTGCTAATGCAGCAGATGCTCTTCGGATGCTAGTATTGCTCCTCCTCCTCTTATTGCTGCCTGGAATTGGTCGCCTTCATTACATATTAAGAATGACCCAGTCTCTCGTAGTCTATTAAAAGTTAACGAAAAGACTCGTCGATTAGGCACTCTTTTATTTGGAAATCGGCGCGCATACTCCCGCACCGCTTCTAAAGCATTACCGTTGCAGAAGCCATACACGAAAATCATATCAGCGTATTCAACGTTAGAATATGTATGCGGCATTGTGGCTGATGCTATTCACACAAACATATCTGAGTAACTGACTGAAGACTGATTTAGGAATTATAATCCTAGAAGGAAGCCAAAATGTAAACAAATAAAAGAATGTAAAGGATAACATTAAGTGTTTACATATCTCACTGCCTAGCCTGACGAACTTTGAAAGGTGATAATCACTACCTGTAACATTTTTGTTTTGTTTCTTTTTTTGCGAATTTCTCTAAAACTAAGGCTAATAAAAACATAGGTACATGTTTGGATACACATCCATCTCATGTGAAATTGTAATTAATTTGGAGGAATCTATAAACAAGTAAATAATGCAAATTTGATAAAACGGTAGGAATAACTACGAAAAAACCTACTCAACAAAATAAACAATACTAGTTTAATTTACAATTATATTTAATTTTATGAATTATAATAAATAATAGTAAATTATAAACTAAGCCAACTAATAAAGATAATAATACACAACTTATAATTACAAAATACAAACAAAATGATAATAAGTCTTCTGATATAATACAAAATAAAACTTTTATTTGTAACTTTATGGTGTAAAAATGTTTACACTACTCTAATTTATATACTACTATTTTGTAATTTAAAGATATTAGTTTTTTAGTCTTTACGTAATATGTGTTTTGTCCGTTTGTGTTAGTATCTTTTTCGAGTTTTCTTGTTGTAATTACCTATTTCTTGGATGTATGTTTGTTAGGAACTGAATGTGTTGTTTGATTGTGGGTAGATTGAGATCAGTGAGCATAGTGGCAATTCTTGTGTATCTGGGGTAATTGTTTATGATTCTCTGGATTAAATAGGGTGGGAATTTGTATGTAATGAGTTTGTACATTAGTCCAGAGTGCCAAATTTTGTCAAATGCTTTTTCAATATCAAGGAGGAGCATACCTGTGTGTCTCTTTTCGTTAAAACCTTTGGTTATGTAGTCAGTCAGTCTTGCTAATTGTGCAACGGTTGTATGTTGTGCTCGAAATCCGAACTGATCACTTGGAATCAGGTTATGAAGCGATAACTTTTGACTTCACAGCTTCGTTAGGAGTAGTTAGAAGGTTATGATACAAAGATACGAATGTAAATATCAATAAATACTGAATATATGAATTATTTATTTATTAATATATATTATTTACTTATTTGTTTATTAATATGACAATAAATACGTAGCAAATACATTTAAAAAAATGGTACCAGTTTTTTTTGTATTCGCGTTTACTGTAATCTCTGAGATATTATCATATTTTGGACATAATTAAGAATTATACTATTCATTATGTGTTATATTTATATTCGCTATTTTATTTAATGATTATTAACTTTTAATTTTTGTTTACTTCTTATTTTCTCTTGTATATCAATTTCAATCCTCATCAAGGTTTTTTTTTTTTTTTTTTTTTTTTTTTTTTTTTTTTTTTTTTTTTTTTTTTTTTTTTTTTTTTTTTTTTTTTTTTTTTTTTTTTTTTTTTTTTTTTTTTTTTTTTTTTTTTTTTTTTTTTTTTTCTAGAAGTCTTTTTCAGTTTAATGCAACAAGCTTCAACTTCTTGAAACAAGCTACCCACATTCTGTTCAAAAAGAACATCCTCTTTACCTCTTTAAATTGGCGCACCAAAAACTTTTTTTGCATACGGAAGACGTTCCTAGGAATGGTGTTAATATATTTTAAATAATAGCGTTATTTATTTTTCTAGACCTATGTTGAAACAAATGAATACTAGTCAAAGTCATTTTATTTTTTAATTCATTCATAAGATAGTCTAGAAATGGGCTTATATAAACTTTACAATCAGAGATTGACGAAATCCAAGATAAAGAAATTGATCTTTTTTTAAATGACATCCCATTTATTAACTTATAAATTCCTTATCGGAAAAATGAATTATACTTTTTTAATTAATCCTGTTTCTAAAAATATTTTAAAGACTCTAGATACTCCGGGACATCTGAAAGGCCGATATAAGTAAATACGTATGCTAAATATAAAAAAAAAAAAAAAAAAAAAAAAAAAAAAAAAAGTCATTGACCTAGTTGATGAATTTATTTGTATTTTCTAAATATATATATATATATATATATATATATATATATATATATATATATATATATATATATATATATATATATATATTAATAATATATATATATATATTTAATATATTATTAATATATATATATTAATAAAGGAAACGTAGCTTTCCGAAAGTATTTATTTATTTATATTTTACCAATTTTTTTTTTCTAAGCTTCCATTCAAGAAACAAAATCACCGAACCCCTCGATCATCAGACTGTTCATTTCAGTCGCCTCTTACCCGTAGCAGTGTGACAGATATCAAGACAAAGGTTGGTGAGTCCTAGGCGCAATATAGCTAGTGGCCCGGAGGGTTATTTGAGCAGAAGGAATGTAATTTTGGCCGGACTAAGGAACCCCTTGTCAGGCAATGAATTGTTACAGCATTCATTTAGCTTCTGCACCTGGTAAAGTAAACTTGCGCTTGTAACATCGGAAAATGACAATTGAAAAAATATTGTAAATAAGTATTGTGATCAAATTAAAAATTAAAAATAAATAAAATATTAAATATAATGAGCGAGCATTTCAAAATATATGAAATATCTAAGAGATGTTTTTTCAAACTAATTACATTTATGGACGATTACTAAATTAAAAAAACTTGTACATGTAGTGTATAAAAAATATTTTAACGATATTTTAAATAAAATTAAAACATCAAAAAGATAATATGTATGAGCACAAATTAAGTATATTATCATAATTAAACGATTTTACTATCACAAGAAATACTTAAAACTAACAACACATTCATTTTTACTCAAGATTTTTGTAACCCAATTTACTATTTTTTTTAAACCTAAAAAAAACAACAAATATTTTATAATCAGAACCTCCTATTCTTCTTTTTTATAACCACTTATTCGCCACTCTGCAATACATTTACAGTTTTACTTTACTTCATTATCAATTTTCAAATGATTATTCTTTTTGCCTTGAACCCAAGAGCTGTTCTTCGACTGGATCCTTTAGTCATAGTGGTTTCCTCCAGAAAACTCCTTTCTCATCCCCTTAAATTCCTTCTTAATCAGCACCCTCTCTTTTGTTTAATCACTACTTATATTTATTCAACTATATGTTATATTAAAATATTCTTTGCATAACATATTAAATAGTTACATATTTTAATTTTACAAATTAAATAATTATGTATCGTAAAATTTCATAACTATATGAAGAATAAGAACCATGTATATTTTTGATCGAAGTAATAATAAAAAAAAAAAAAAAAAAAAAAAAAATAAAATTAAAAAAAAAAAAAAAAAAAAAAAAAAAAAAAAAAAAAAAAATTATTCGATTCATTTGCATAGAATATTATAGTACTTACTAACAAAATAAATATACCGATATTATTAATTAATCAATACCTTATTGCCACTACTTAAAAAAGAATCGTTCAACACTCTAGATAAAAGTCAAATATATCAGACATCAATAGATGGGTTATGTTATTGTGTCGTTGGGGACAAGGTAATGAGTGCAGTTAAAAGAATTTAATAAACCCCCAAGATATGTGTATTGAAGGCGCAGCTTGAGAAGGAAAGGTGGTGAGCCATTTTACGAAAGTTGGCCTGACCAGCCGTAAAAACATTTTCCCTACACCTTAGCAAATTTTTAAAATATCAACTTTTTTTTTAACATGGTACATGTTTTTACGGGGATTTACTCGGTTTCAAGATTGCATTTCTCTTAATGAAGGTTTAGTATACCCTCTCGCCTTCTAAAGGTGCATATAATTTAATAACATTTCATTAAGGCATCCTTTGAATAGGACGTACTTTCAATAATTAGGTAGTTCTCATTTAAATAATTCATTTTTCTTGAATTTTATGATTGGCATTAGAATAATTATATTCCATACATTCAGTTTCGATCGTCTTATGATATTTACACTTATAGTTGTTTCTTTAGGTTTTTTTAATTTTTAAAAAGTTCTTGTACCGTATTTTGAATTCGATAATGCTCTTAGGCTAGATAGTGTCTTTCGAACTATTAAATTTTTTATTAACCAGTTTCGTGTTTTTTTATTTTAAAAATCAAAAATGGTTCAGAAAATAGCACAAAAACTAACGCGATAACAAATAATCATTCAACAAATGAAAGCTACACAAAAGAAACTTCAGATAAATTGGAAGAATAAAAAGGTTATTAAGATAAGGTAATTAAACTTTGTTGTTTTTTTCAACAAAATTTATTATTGGTCTTAGATTCAGAATAAACTCGTTGGTTTGTAAACTAAAAGAATAAAAAATTAAATTGTACAACCATTTTTTCTTCTTCGGAACAATTAACTATAACAATTGATCCCCAATTAAGGGTAATCACTTTTTAATTACTCATTATTCATAAATGTATTAATTAAAATTAAAATTTTTGCCAAATAGGAAAATCAATAGATCAAGGATAAGTGTATATGTAATCTACTGTTTTTCCCAATTTTGTTTTATAATTTAAAGGATTAAATTACATTACATTTTATAGTACCTAAGGAGATTTAAGTATATAAGGAATAATAATCAGCTATGTTATCTCCCATTTATAATTTATTTAAACTATTATGTTATATAATTCTTTATTTGAGCGACGTTTCATCGCCTATACGTTTCATGCCACATTTTCAAGCCCTCACAACATAAAAACACATATGGATAATATATGACAATGTGTACTTTCATTCCAATATACAATATATACAAATCAATTACTATTCTATATCACCTCCTATCACTCTGACATAGTCAAGGAATATAATTATTTTCGACTGAAAAGTCTCGTCAATTGTTTACAACATCCGAAAAAAACATCATACCTGCAATAATTTCAAAACATTCCATTGTACATATCACTACTTTAGTTTTGCAAAATTTATTATTATTTTTACCATTACTCAAATTAGTTATAATTACATAATTGACAACAATATTAAATTATTTCTTAAAGGATCACATTCTACTTTGGTTTCTACTTATCCATTTTGATAACTGACTGCATATATGTCCAAAGGTTGAATTAGTTTGTTTATCAACAGTGCATAATGGGCTCCCACTTTTGTTAAGTCCTTTTTGAAATTCACTGTTTTGTCTATATTTTTGTTATAAAAATAGATTCTAATATTTTTCTTCTTTTACTGCTTTTTTTCATGAAATAATATATTGGTTTTATTAAAATTGAATTGGTGATTATTATTTATGGCATGTTGTGCTAATGCTGTCTTATTGATATTTTTAAGGTTTTTTGTATCGAAACTGTGAACTGTGCTGTTTGATTCTATTTTCCAGTTTTTCTTTAGTTAAACATATATATATATATATATATATATATATATATATATATATATATATATATATATATATATATATATATATAAAGTTAGGTTCCTCCAGAGATAAGAACAATAAAAAAAAGAAGGAAAATGAAGAACGAACTCACTCACTCAATACTGGAAAAAATACTGCCTTTTATTTTCTTAATAATTCCTTTCATTCACATTTTGTCTTATTTACATGTGTTAATAAGATTAAGTTAAGGATTATGATTAGGATTGATCCTTCTATATCATCATGCGTACCTCAAGTGATTAAGGATTATGTTTATTATTCCTAGTCTATGTACGTTAACTCCCCCCCCCCCTCCAGTTTACGAATGGTTCTCGTAAACTCATAAAAAAAATATGAAATAAAAATAAAATATATCACTTATTACTTTGTACATAACTCAGAAAATTAAACTAAAAACTTATGTTTAGACTTCTCTAGATTCCCCCACTGGAATTTTTAACTGTTCAATGTGAACCGTTCTCCTTTTCTTAGGATCATAGACGCTTTGGACTGTTACCATATCATGCTTTCGAATTACTATCACCTTGAAGAGCCCCTCGCAGCGCCTTTCTTCATTATTTCTGTTTGAACCCACCTTACTATATACGATGGTTCCGATCTTCAATTATTCCGTCACGTCCCGCACCTTGAGGTTTTCTCCTTCCACTTTCCTTCTTTTATCGGTTGTAATTTTCTTCTGGACTTTCTCCCACCTACCACCTAGCGCAATTCGGTTTGCCACTTATCGTTCCGCCAGGCCCTTGTCTACCACCGTGTTGCGTTCGTCTCTTCGCCTATCTCGAAGACAGAAGAGTATTTCGAATGGGGAAAACCCAGTTGTCATATGGATGGAATGGTTATAAGCTGCGAACGCCCTCGGCATTGCCATGTCCCCTTCCAACCCTTTATCCACGTGAAAGACACGAAGGTGGTCCCCCAGTGTGCTATGTAGCAGGGGTATTGATGTGCCACTCTACTTCTAGTGCTTCCATTTCCGTTCGAATGTGTTCATTTTTAAACTCCCTCCCGCCGTCCGATGAACCCCATTTCGGTACTCCGTAGAACTGGAACCAAGTTCTTAGAGCCATGATCACTGCCTCCGCGAATCGTTCTCTTATCGGAGATGGCCATGTGGCCATGGCCACCTTGCTAAAGACGTCGATCACCGTTACCCACTTGAATCCCTTCCAGGTAAAGGTATCCACTTGAAGATCGCTCAACGGCTCCCTGGGTGTCTCTGTCTCTTCCTGCCTTCCCGTGGGAGGGTGCCGGTCATATTTGGTATTTTGGCAAACCTCACACATCCGGAGTACCTCTTCCACCGTCTTCCTCATCCGAACGCAAAAATACCTACGTTTCAATGCTTGCAGTGTCTCGTTCACACCCCGGTAATTCTTTTTGCCTTGGTGGTAGGCGAGCGTAACTTTCCACTGTCTATCCACCTCCGTCACCGTTTCCACCATTAACCGACATCGTATGAACTTTCGGTCCATCCCAATTTTCTCCGATCGCCATAACCGCCGTATCTTCTCCCATACCGTCGCGTTTCCCACTTGCAAATATGAGACTTTCCCCGGTCTCGACGCGTCATGCAAAGTCCTTATCACCTGCTCCTCTCTTATCCCCGGTTCCGACCAAATAGTCGCTATGCGCGATTTCCCACACTGAGAATATTTGATGTTCGTCAGCCCGGTGGTCCTAGTTTTCCATATGACCTGATTGAGTTTGTCATTGATGATCTCCCCTCCCTCTTCTATATCTACTGCTCTCTCGCTTGCCGAACTTCCTTCCCCCGTTGACTCCCGGTCGCTCTCCGTTTCGTGTGGCTCCCGTTCTCCTTCTCTTTCCTGTGTCCTCTCCGGTATGAACCGATGTAACCCTCCCGAATACTCTCCCTCCTCTTTTTCTAATGCGTTCGCTTGTAAGGCTCGTGATAGCCAATCCGCCACTACATTGTCCTTACCCGGTTTGTACGTTATTTCGAAATTATATTGGCTCAGGAATTCTTTCCATCGGGTGACTCGAGCTGAAGATTCTTTCAGTTTCCCGATCCACATTAGTGGACGGTGGTCCGTGTGTATCCTAAAGCTGTGCCCGAATATGTATGGTCGGAAATGTTCCACTGCCCACACGATACGCAATAATTCTCGCTCTAACGCGCTGTATCGTGCCTCCGTGTCAGTAAGACGTCGGCTTGCGTATGCCACCGGTTGTTTCCCCTTTTCTCCTTCCTGCGATATGTCTGCTCCCAAAGCGTACTCGCTCGGTGGTGATCGTGAAGCGCTTATCGAAGTCGGGAAATGCAAGCACTGGTTCCTTCTGTAGTTGGGCCATGCAATGTTGGATGTTCGCCTCGATCTCCGGAGTGATTACGATTTTCCGCCCTTTCTTGAGAAGGTTGTTAAGGGGTACCAGACGTCGTGCCATATCTTGGACAAATCTTTGATAATAATTCAGCGTCGCTAGTAAACTACGGATTCCCTTTACGTCGGGTGGGATAGCCATTCTTTGAATTGCTTCCACCTTTCTACCATCCGGTCAAACCCCCTCCTTAGAAATCCGGTGTCCCAAAAAGTTAATTTCATATTTGCCCAGAACCGATTTTCCCCTGATAATTTTAGTCCGAACTGTCTCGGTCTGTTGAACAGTGTCCTCAAGTCGTCGTATGTGTTACCTCTAGGTCTTACTAAATACTAACAGGTCGTTCATATAGACCTGGCAGACCGCCTCGTCCAGTCCTCGTAAAAATTCGTACTTAAGTCGTTGGAAAGTCACCGGCGCGTTTTTCAGCCCAAATGGCATTCTCTTAAATTCGAAATGTCCGTTCGAAGATGAAAGCCGTTTTATGTTGGTCCCTGGGATGCATGCGTATCTGATGGTATCCCGCCTTTAGATCGAGAGTACTAAAGATGGTAGCTCTTCCTAACCTGTCCAAGATATCATCGAATCGCGGGATGGGATCTTTCGTCCACCGTATTGTCGTTGATCTTGCGAAATCCAACAAGGATTTAAACCCCTAACCCTTCACCGGTACATTTTAAACGTACACAGTTTAGCTTTTTAATAAATTGAGAAATAAATCTTCCTTCCCTTTCGCCACAGTAAAAATATGTTTATTGTGAAGCTGTTTTAACTTAATTGTTAAATTCCCCTATATTAACAATAATACATATTGTAGTCACAGAATACAGAATATTCTGTATATTCAATTAGGATTGATGAATTAATTGTCAATTCTATTGAAATTATTTTTATTTGAAAACTAGTTTCGACTGTTAAACATTAACACCATAAAACAAATGACGTTTTATAATAATAATATAGTTTTAGATTTGAGTAAATCTTTAAAAGGTGAAAAGTTCCAATTTTAACTTTTATTTTTTCCTCTGTTTCCCTTCAGTTGAAGAGGAACCAAATTAGTAGGTCCAAGCCCTGAGGCAAGAAAATGGAAGCCAACAAAAACAAATGTTATTTGTTCAAAACATTTTAAAGTGGGCGATTTTGACAGATGTTCTTCGTTTCGAGTAAATCTAAAGAAAGGTGCAATTCAATCGGTTTTTTGATTTCACAGATCATTTAAAACAGAAGATTATTAAGGTATATAACTTTTTAGGCTTTCTCCCTGCTTTACCCAGATACATTGGTATTTAAACTTAAAAGTTTAATGTTGGATTTTTTATTTTAGGAATGGCGGCCAATAAAAAGGCTTGCAACCCAATTGAAAAATATTAGGTCTCCAAATAAACAGAAATTAAAAAAATATTAGAGATCACTTATAAAATCATAAACGAGCACAAAAAAACTACTTGATGAAAGATCTGTACAACTTCGAAATACAGATGATTCATTAAGCTTCACAGAAAATTCACTTTCTACCACAAATAAAAATAATTTTTAGAGAAAAAAACAAAACCGACTTCAAGATTAAACGTACATATACAAACTTGAACTAAAAAATTAAAAATAATATTTTAATTGCTTCAAAACAAAAACCATTAAATGAAAATCAATGAAATTATCGATATTTATATACCTATTCATAATTTCTGACCAGTTATCTTTGGAGTCGGTGCCAACCAAAACAAACAGAATTTGAAAAGAAATTGTAATCGTAAAGATCCTCCCAATCATTGTTTCATCATCGCCACACCGCTGTCTCCGGCCATTCGAAAGTTTATTGTAAAGGCAGGATTAAACTGCCCTTCTTGGCTGGCACCGACTCCAAAGATAACTGGTCAGAAATTGTGTATAGGTATATAAGTATCAATAATTTCATTGATTTTCATTTAATGGTTTTTGTTTTGAAGCAATTAAAATATTATTTTTAATTTTTTAGTTAAGTTTGTGTTTATAGGTTTAATCTTGAAGTCGGTTTTCTCTAAAAATTATTTTTATTTTTCACTTTTTAGGGGTGAGTGTATTTTTCTTTATATAGTCAATTCTCGATCTTCAAGCTACCCTGAAAAATAGTTCGAGTTACTCAACAAAGACTTATTGAGGTTATCATTCCACTTACCTTCATGTAATTGAAAAAATTGAACTCAAAATGGGAGGTGAAATAGGTGAAATCATTATGTATATTTTTCATTAATGGGTATGTGTATGTTGTTTGTACATACATATAAAATCGTTTATACAGAAAATTAAATACCTGGTACTAATTTATCATATAACTTTTAACTGAATTGCGCTTTTTTCTAAGGGTGCCTAAAAGTAGACTTACCGCCTTCCACCAGTGGCGATCTTTTCTTTATTCTTTAGGATGGTTGCAAGAGAACTACGCGGAATTCGGAATTCACTAGAAACAAACGCCCAACTTCTTTCTCCTTTCTGCACTTAGCAAATCAATTTTAACTTTTCGTTAATTAAAAGAATTTTCAATAGCCACTGTAAAATCACTCGAGTGAATAACTAATAATAAGTGGCTGCAGTAATTATGAACTGAAAAGACAAAGAATGACAGAAAACAGAAAAACAAATTACACATAAAATTCTTTTAATTTGAGTTCGAGTTATAGGAGGCGATGACTTCTAATAGTTCGTTTCATAGAGGTGGTCCTAGAAGTTCTCTCTTTTGAACCCTATTTTCAGTTCTAATTATGTTCGTCACAATTTTTCACGTTCTGAAATCGTCTCATTCAGGTGAAATTTAAGTGTAATGTACTTCCGACCGCCGATTTTGTTCGACTTATTTAAGAATTTAGCTTATCGAAGTACAACACATCGAGAGTTGACTGTACATGTAAATTATTTTTGTTAATAATTTAGATTTAGTTACCATGGAGATTTTAGATAATCGTAATAATAAATATGTTTAAAATGTAAGATTAAATAACAGGGATTTTTATTAACTGTTTTTTTTATTTTTCTTAAACAGTGCTGCGTTTATTTCAAAATATGTTTTATGGGACTACCTCTGAAGTATGCCCTACCGTTCTAGAATCATCAAAATTGATTAAGAATTGACGGAGGCTCTTAACTCATCTATATTTTCTTTTTTTTTTTTTTTTTTTTGTATGTTACGCGATTACTCCGTCAATTCTGAATCAATTTTGCCTCTTTTTTGAAGTCGGTTGAAAAACTACTGGTTAAAAAAAAAAAAATTTAAAACCTACGACGAAACGTTTTGCGGTATAAGAAGAAAAACTGTGCTTACAAATATAGTCTTCAAAAACGGTGTGAATAAAAACAAAATAAACTATGTAAATGGAGAATAGTAAATTTGCATAGAAGAAGTGCGAATCTACCATTTTTTTTTTTTAAATATCATTGATAAAATAAAATAAGATTGAAAAGTAATAAATTAGTAGTTTTTAAAGGCCAGTAATAAAAAAATAATTTAGAAAATAAAGTTTTTCCGTTTTTTTGTTTTCTAATTTCAATAAGCAAAATTTCTTTTAGTAATATTTTGTTTTACTTTCGTTCCTAAACTACCTAGCTATGCATGAATATGATAAATTTCTGAACAATTAGATGGAATCCAATAAAATTCGTAAGATTTGAAGCCTAAATATCAGATAATATACTTGTAAATTAGCCTGAGGTGGAACACAGCGGGGAGAAGGTGGTGGGGGGAGAGCCGGCCTAACTGTAGCCAGGGAAACCTTACGGCATTAGTCCCTCTGCCCCTTCTGCTATATTCTGTATTCTGTGGTTGTACCTTGATGACAGTGTACCTTGAAACAATTTACATTTTTCTTGTTGGAGCTGCTCACTTGAATATTTGAAGATGTTTTGTGAGTTAATTTAGGTTGATGATCATAGCCGCAAATCCTTCAGTGTACTTTAGAAGATATTCTTTGTTTTTACGGGCCACAAGAAGAAAAACACTCATATCTGCTAAATTGGGAGTGCCAACACCAAAAGACTGTTTAAAGTTACAACAGTGTGCTAGGGGTCTATACTTTGTTTGGTCTAACGTTTTTTAAACACTCATTTTGAGACGCTTTAACTATGTTTGTGTTGCTTGGATCGAAAATTTGGCATTTTCCTTAACTTATATGTTGTTTTTTAATCATCTGTCGTTAGAACCAATCATTAAAGAGCTATATGGTTTGAATAAAAAAGTAAGGTTTTGCCTCTATTTTGTAAGTGTTGGGGATTTTTTGTCATACTGTAGCTCTGTTTATTTCGAATAGCCTTTTATTGTTAATTTATTTTAATTATTTATTAAAGTAATTGAATGCATTCTTCTTCGGGAGAAATTAAAGTACACTGAAGGATTTGCGACCATAATGATTAACCTAACTTAACTCACAAAACATCTTCAAGTGTGCAACTCCAACAAGAAAAATGTAAATTGTTTTAAGGTACACTGTCATCAAGGTACACAGTCACCATTTGAAAATTACGCGAATGTATAAGAAAAAAAAAATTAAGTTATTCTCACTGACCCCAAAAACTGTCCATTTGAATTAAAACAATTATTAATACCTTGAACGTCAAAGAGTCTTCTCGCGTAGCAAAATAAGTACATTAGAAATATATTTGGTGAATTCGGAGACATGGTACATACAGAACTGGATGTCCTAGCAAGATTAATGGGCCTACGGACAGGGAGAGTACTTAATGGCAAGCCAGCCCCTCCTCTTCCGACCGTCCAACACATTAAATACTACACACCTTTCTCTTTTCGCCTCTTTTTTTTTCAATCCGTTGTCAGTTGTTGTTAGAGACAACTGGGCCCTAAATCCGCGTATCAATTTGTAAAGTGTAACTTTGTTCGAGTTCATAATCTAAAATAAATTTCATAATTAAATTTTAATTGTTTTCTCATAAAAATATGTAGACACATATTAAATATTGGTATTGTTTTAAAAGTTTTATAAAGATATCTGGCTTATTCCGATAAGATAGTGGTATACAAAACCATATACAAAACGGTAATGAGACCAGGTGTGACGTATGTTAGCAAAACATGGGCTTTAAAAAATGAATATCAAAAAGCTCTACTAGTATGGGAGAGGAGAGTTCTTCGAAAGAAATATAGCCCAATCAAAGAGCAACAAAGATGGCGCATCAGAAGCAATGCAGAGCTCAGAGAACACAATGACGAAACGGATATTGCCCCTGTTATGATAAAAGCGAGGTTGCGATGGCTTGGTCATTTATAGAGAATAGAACCTCAAAGGCTGCCAAGAAAAATGTGGACGGGCGTGCCAGGAGGACCATGAAGAAGATGCAGGCCTAGGCAAAGATGGATGTATGATGTGGAAGGAGACATACCAAAATCTGTTTAAATTTGAAATTTTTTGTGTGATTTGCAGTTTTGTGGATAGTTTTTTAAAAAAAAACAGTGAGCGTTGAAGTAATATTGTATACAAGATTGTTGTATATAACATTGTAACTTCCCTAAAAAAGCTGAAGATCAAGCTGTTCTTTAGATCCCAAGTTTTTTAAATTCAAGGTTACATGTACTCTGATCTTATTGGAAATTTAAAGCTAAAACCGAAAAGTTGGTCAAAGTTTGAATAATATTTAAGCAAAATGGAGATATTACAGCTTTTATTGTAAAAAACCTGGGCTCCTTAAAAAGTCTTTGAATTATCGTATATCTGTAACGAATTGGAATAGAAAGGTGAGGTCTGCGGCATTTTTTACATTTTTGATCTAGTTTTACCCAATTTTTTTTTTTTTTTTTAACTCTCCCTGTATAACAATAAATTTATAATTTTTTTTTTTTTTTTTTTTTTTTTTAAATAAGAGCAAAGAAATATAATTATGATACCATATAAATATTAAAAAAAAAATTAAATCAGAAAATAAAAGAAAATTGCAAAATTACTGCTATAATAATTTTAAAAAAATAGTATGAATAAACAATTATTGATAAAAGTTTTTTTTTTTTTAGTGTTTTCCTTCCAGCAGTAACCCTGTTGGAAGGGATTTTATTATTTTCTGTACACACCATACTTGTACAAAGTATACAATGTACATGTAAATATTATTTGCGATTTGATTATAATTTCACATGTGTTGAAAGGTATAAAAATATAAAAATAAACAAGAAAAATAAAATAAAATAAAACAAAGAATAAGAAGTTATATAACATAGATAATTTAAAATTCAATAAAAACAGCAACAAAGTTATGTAGAGAAAAGTTTATGAATATTTAGAGGTTTAGAGATATTTCATATTTATATTCTCTATTTTAATGATTGAATTTTTAAGAAATATTTGGAAATTTTCAAATGATTTGTTCATCAAACATTGACCATCCACCGGCCAATGTCCTAGTTTCTATACTGTTTTTGTCTGTAGAATAGTTCTGTAGTCAGTGAGTAGTCTGCATTCATATATGAGGTGGTGTATATTTTGTTCTTGAGTGAAATCACAAGGACATAGGAAAGAATCTCTTATTTTAAATCGATAGAAATAACTGTTTACTGCCGCATGTCCTGTGACTCCTTGTGTGATGTAAAAGTTAGTCCATGAGTTTGATTTAATGTAGGTCCGTAAGTCTGGAATGAAGTTATGTAGATGTCTTCCCTTGTGTGTAGTGTTCCAACGTGTCTGCCACTGGTCTACTGCTTGTGTTTTTAGCATGTATTTTAAGTGTTGTTTGGATATCATATTATATGATATAGGAAGGGTAGTATCCTTTGAAGCCTCTTTTGCAGCCTTGTCAGCCAGTTCGTTTTCCGCTATGTCGGAATGCCCTTTTACCCACTTGAAGGAAATTTGAATGTTATCGTCAGTTTGTAGATGTCTTAGAAATGATCTTATTTTTTCAATGATGGGATTCTGACAATGTCTGTTTTTTATCATGTATAGAGTACACTGACTGTCCGTTAGTATTGTAATAGTTTTATCTTTTGTCCTCAATATTTTCACATTTAAGTCTGGACTTAGTCGTTTTTTAGTGATCACCATATAATTAGATTTTTGTGTATTGAATGTCAGTTTGTTTAAGTAAGCCCAAGAATTTATTTTGTCTAATACTATATCGACTACTGTCTGTAAATGTTTAAAATATTTTGATGTTATAATTGCTAATATGTCATCTGCAAAGGCCAAAATCGTCGCGTTTGAAGGTAATCGTTCTTTTAACAGTGAGTCAACAATTAGGTTCCATAAAAGAGGAGAGCAGCACGAGCCTTGTGGTGTCCCAATAGACTGATTTCTATGTAATGCAATGTTGTTTGTCACTAAAGATACAGACCTATTGCTAAGATAATCTTTAATAATCCTGTAAATGTTACGTGGACATTGATATGTAATTAGAGTACTAAAAATTGACGGCCACCAAGCATTGTCAAACGCTCCAGTGATATCAAGCGATATAATAGCGGTATGCTGGTTATTATTCAAGGCATTTTGGATAATATTTATGGCTTTCATTACCGCATGAACCGTGCTTTTTTGTGGCGTAAATCCAAATTGGTTTTCACTGAGGAGCTTATTACTGTAAAGATAATACGACAACCTGTTATGTATTAACTTTTCCAATATTTTCCCACCTGTTGGAATAATACATATAGGTCTGATAGAGGAAATATCTTCAGGTTTTTTCCCCGGTTTATTAATTAGCACCAATTTAGACTTTTTCCAAAAATCTGGAAAACGTCCAAGGCTGAAGCATTTAGAGTATATATTATATATAGTTTGTGGAAATGTTTCGTATACTTTTTTGTATATTAAAGAGTTTACTCCATCTATGCCTGGTGTTTTGTTATCATTGAGATTGTTAATAATATCTGATAACTCTAATTGCGTAACCGGGAGATCGTCAACTGTTTCGGGTAAACTGTTTACAGACTGTCTCATGGTGACATGTATGTCTGAATCTGTGGTAGGATCGTCCAATTTAATTAAGTTATTAACAATGTAATCATAGTTATCATTAATTGAGGTCGTGTAGGTACCATCTGATTTTCTTAAATTTTGTAAAATGAAGAGTTGTGGTATTTTCCCAGCTGCATATTTGTATGGCCATTTCCATGGATTTCTGGTAGGAATACTCTGGCAGTATTCTTTCCAAGATTCTATTTTTTTGCCTTTAATACATCGCGAATATTCCCGTTTAAGATTTAAGTAATGATGATGCCTATTTGTCCTTAATAAATCATTTAATTTGGTTTTTTGGTATAATCTGCGGGCTCGGTTAGTTGATTTCCGCAGATTTTCCAATTTTTCATCCCACCACGGGTTTAATTTTTGGCCTGAATATTTTTTTGAAGTACTGATATTCATAATTTTGAAAGATCTATTGCAGGTTTTGATTAAAACTTTATGAAACCTGTGTACGAATTGATCGAAAGGAGTTCTATTTAGTTTTGAGGTTAATTGTTCATCTAAATTGATAGTACTATTGATATTGAAACCTTTTGAAAATATATTTTGAAGATTGTTTATAAATTTAGTCCAATCAGCATTCTTAGTTTTGTATAATTTTCCTTCCTTTCTTATGCTGGCCCAATGATCGAATTTTATAGAGAATCTAATACAATTGTGATCCGATAAATTTTCTTCATCTTCAATTCTCCAACTGTTAATATTATTAATTAAATGAACGTTTGTAATGGTTAAATCGATATTACTTTGTCCTCGCCTGCTGAAAAAAGTAGGAAGGCCATTATTGACATTACATATATTTATATTATTGTCAATAATGAAATTTTCTAGAGTCCTACCACGATTATTAGTCAATAGATCATGCCACAATCTAGATCGACAGTTTGTATCCGCACCGATTACAATTCCTCGATCTGAAAATCTATCGATTACGCGTTTTAGGTTATCAGTGTCTTCTACAACATCTCTATTGATATCAAAGTAGGCGGAGATGAAAATAATCGGAGTCTTATCAATCATAACCTGTACCACTGTAACATCTGGATTAGAAAGATCACCCAGCAACATAGCATCTATTTGTTTAAAATTAACAATGACAAGAGATCTGCAATGGGTTAGGTTTACAGAAAACTCTCGATATCTTGAACTTGAGCGAATTTTTTCTCCTAAATATGGTTCTTGTATTAAAGTAATTTGTATTTTATGTTTTTGTATGTATTCCTGTAATAGTATTTTTGATTTGTAAGAATGTTGTGTGTTTAACTGTAGAATGTTTAATGTTTGTATATTTGTATTTACTGCCATTGTGGTAATTGTAATTTAGTTGAACCGCTGTAGTTTGTATTTTTAATTAGACGGTGGATGGCATTTATATAAGATGGACAACACTTACTTGTTGCTAGATGTTTTGAATTTACCCTAAAGTGTGGCTTGCAATGTCTGTTATAATTGACACAATTAATACATCGTTGTTGTTCTTCTTCTTTTTTCTTGGGGCAATCCTGGGTGTGATGTTCCCCGCTACAGATGGCGCACGTCAGCTTGCTCTTACAATGCTTCTCAGGATGATTAAACTTGCAGCATTTTTTACACTGTCTCACCGATATGTAGTCCGCTGCTGAACAAATGGTATGTAATAATTTGAGACGATTATTCAACAGAAGGTCACGCAAATTTGGGGTTATTTCCAACAGAGCATGTCGGGGGCTCTTATGATGATTGATAAAAGTTATTAAATTAGCAATAATAATAACGAAAACAATGATAATAAATATCACATAGTAGTAATAAGAACAATTACTGGTATAGTAACGAAGAAATATGTATTGTTTTGGTAAGTTAGTCATTTTTTTCCGTTTCGTGCACGATACAGCCCACTACACTTCACAATCAAGTCATGGCCTGAGTATTAGTTGGTAAACAGAAACGGTTGTGTTTGGTTTAAGAATATATTTTCTATTTATAAATAAATGTGTTGAAAAGTACTTTGTGTCCGCTGTTAAACGCAGTATATCAGATACGGTTGATGTAAAATTTCGCAACTAGTAATTTAATAGCACTGTGGAATAGTTTTATGCAAACTAAACGTCATTTGTGGAAAGGTTTATTGCGTTATTTTTTTTCCAAAGAAAAGTGCTCGAAAACATATAGTTTGCTTCTGGATATTTAAGACGAGGATGCTCCATAAAATACAACTTGCCAAGAATAGTTTTGACAAAATAAAAATGAAAGTTAGAGGACTATGGAAAAATTAATACCTAAAGCTTTGTCGAAACCGATTGGATCACCACAAAAGGCTAGGACATCTTAAAACTATTAATGCATTAAACATGAAAGTTTGTTTCTGCTTTATGCATTTTCATACACGTTGTGATGAAACATTAGCTAGTTATTGTGTACACACCCACAAATCTTAGGTACCTGATACAGTGCAAATATTATATAATAAATAGATGGTAATTGTGTCAAGAACAAGAAGTTTATTTTAGGAATTCCAAAATTCTGATTTCCAGTTCATATTTGAGATATAGAATTCCAAAATCCACCCAGTTAATTTCATGTACTTTCTTTACTTTGAATTCTAGGTTATCATTTCAATTTTTTCCCTATTTATTACTTTACTGTTTTCAAATTCTTACCAAATTTATAGTAGATCATTGGTCCTAATACCTTCCTAGCAAAACTTGCTTATAATGCAATCATCTTGTCATTCTATTCAAATCTGGATATCTTATCATTTAGCCTCTATTTTAAATATATTGTATTTTTAAACGTTTGTAGATAACTTCAACTAATTTTCATAAAAATCTAAGTAATGATGGAATAATATATATGGATAATTGCATAGTTTAGCAAACTATTAACACCACTAATTATTAACCTGAATCATTTTTTATTATAGGAACATCATACACGTATTATGACATTTTGTTTGTAAATAATATCAGCATACATTTAAGTTTCTTTGTAATTTTTACAGCATAGTAATGTTTTATTATCATAAAATATAATTTTATGCATGAAGGAAATTAATTAACATATGTATATATCATATAAATTTATATGTACATACATTTATATGTAATACAACCTATTCCTGTTCTGTATATTGAAAAACATCTGGTGTTCTCTTCATTTGTTATAGGTAGAGCTCCTGGATTTAAGATCAAATAATATCTGTTCTCAGACCGTCGAATAATTGTGTCGAATGGTGGATGATTGATGAAGAGTTTGAGCCGATATATCTCCGTCAGTTAGACCAGCGTTGTTCTGTCATTCAGGGCCACTCGCCAACAAACATTACAATGAGAAATAACTTGGAAATATCTAGGCAAGTAAA
Source organism: Euschistus heros (assembly GCA_003667255.2). NCBI lineage: Eukaryota > Metazoa > Arthropoda > Insecta > Hemiptera > Pentatomidae > Euschistus > Euschistus heros. The sequence continues at coordinate 717,178 of RCWM02000512.1, forward strand.
GCCTTCAATAATTATTGACATATTCATTCTAATAAAACACAAAATTAAAATAATAAAATATTTTATCTGTAAAATTATTGACCTTTTTATATTATGTACTTGCTCTCCAACTTGAAATAACATTTCCATTGTTAAATTTCACTAACTGTTCGCCGTTTTGGACTACTAAATTATTTATTAGATCTTCAAAAAAATTGCATTGATTATTTAATTAATAATTAAATAATAAAAAAATAATTATTTATTTATTTAAAAATATAATCAAGTATCATATATTTCCCTCACGATTAATATCAATATTTATTTAACCCTTAAAAATGTCGCCACACATATTTTCATCCAGCCTGGAAGATCAAAGTTATGTTGAAGCCTCTCATTCTGACTTTTTATTATTAAGGCTCCTAAATAAAATACATAATAAACAAACGATGATTATTAAAAATAAATTTAGTTAGTAAAATTATGCCTGAAATATAATAAATCAAACATTAATAATTGAATAGAATAAATTGAAATAATAATAATAATGGTTAGGATATCAAGAACTCAGTAAATGATTAAACTTATATTTAATAGATTAGTTATAACATCTAAGAACAGCTAAAAATAATGTTTAATATCAGCGATGGCTCAAAGTTGTACATTTGCTATTTTAATGGTAATTAAAGAAATTCGATGGTTGGATAATTACGTCAAATGTTCAAATGAAGTTATACCGAAATTGATAGGCTATAGCTGACGTGGGTTATAAAATTGATTTGAACGTTGTATGGTGAAAATACATACCGTAAAACGGCCTGACTTAGCACCCAGTGAGATAACTTTGCACCAAGCTCACTAAAATGTTTCAGTTTAGGAAAAAGCGTTTTGCTGTTGTCTAAATAAGGGATATTAAGAAATATTTTATATTCATTACTTACTCAACACAACACTGATTGGGTCTAAGGAATTTTCACGCTGATCCTAGTTACATCTCATGTTTTATAACTGTTAGTTGATATTAATGTTTCAACAGATGTGATTCCTTTGTGGAATAAAGTCGTGCTTTCAACAACTAAATATTTCTTAAATCGATTAAGTTTTGCATTAATTTTATTCTATAATTATTGTAATTTAAATATTTGAAGTATTTGAAAATAATAAGGCTTTTGTCATCTATGTGCAAATATATTGACTGTTAAAATTTTTCCTAGTTATATGTAGCTTTAAATTTTTTCAAGCTTCATAGTGTTCGTTTTTATATTTTAAAAGTTTTTGTCTAACTATAGCAGATTGCATTTTTCTAAAAGTGTTTCTCTAAGAATCTGTGTGCAATTTATTTCATAGGTATCGTTGTGTTCCTCGTTCACCAAAATTATAGTTGTTTACGTTATTTAGGCATGTTTTAAGTCGTTATTTTGTTTCTATATAATATTTTGTTGGTATGTTCTTGTATTTTCTATCGTTCCTCAATAAACCTTTAAAAATTATGCAATTTTTGTTTCTCATTTCAATGAAAACATTGTAATTTACTATCGTTTCCTTTAACAAAATCCTTAGAAACAGAGAAAAAAATCACTAGGCTAAACTCCAAACACTATTAAGAAATGTTTTTTCATCTCATAACTAATATTAAGCTTTGCATTTACTCCAGAATACGTTTTGAATGCTTTCTCAATTGAAAAAATGTGGTGGTGCAAAGTCACGGGTATCCGGTTGACTTTGCACCAAAGTTTAAAAACATTAAAATTAATTATAAGTTTTATAAATTTTGCAACTCCAATATTATACGATGAATCAACAGCATTTTTAAGCTAATTATTCAAAGCAAATATTTTACTACATGCATTTTTAACATTATTGATAGGTAATTAAAGAATGAAGTTCAACTAAAGTGGTGCAAAGTCACGCCGTTTTACGGTACTGCAATATTAGACAAATTAGTTATACATTAGGGGAAAACAATAGTAATGATTTACTATCGCTAATTACTAAAAAGAGTAAATTCCATATCTGTAGCTGCCAGCGCCACTAAAGGATATTGAATCATTTAAATGTAATATAAAATCAATATACGAGTAGCTTATACAGCATTTAAATCAATCACATTTCATAAACGTTTTCATATCCAATGGTGTGTTCAGTGAAAACTACTCAGTCATTGTTATCTGATAAGGGCCGCACCAGAAAGACTATATGGTCAGACAATCGAACTGTTATCAGGAGAGGTCAAGATAAGGTGTTATCTCCGCTAGACTATGAAACGAATGATTTTCGTTTCATAGTTCAAAGGCTTTCTGACTTCGGATATAGTCCATGGAATTGGCAATGTTGTTTTTTAAACATAAATATAAACAGCGAACATTTCGAATAGTTTTACATATATCTCAGACATCCTTAAGATGCTATAGTGGATGAGAAAAATGTTTATAACGAATTATATATCTTGTAAATTTATATAGAGGGATCGGACAAAGTTATTAAATAAATAAATAATGCTGTTCTCCTATTTCTGATCCCCAGCATTTCTCCGCATCTGCAGGCACACTATCCACCCACCACACGCTACCCACTATTTTGCTTCCAAAAATATTTTCAATGAGAACCTTTTGGGTATTTCATTATCACTCATTCTTGCATTATGCCCATTCCAATAGTCCGGTTTTGATAAACTTCCTAATTCCCTAGTATTCATAGAATGGTATAAAGCTCAATGTTTTTTTCCAATCTTCCCACACCATTGTCACACACTATCCAAAAATCCTTCTCATAATCTTCCTTTCAAATTTCAATAGGGACGATTCTATGGCTTTCGTCATCGTCCAGCATTCCAACCAGTATGCAAGAACGAGCCTGATCAGATCAGCGTCGCAAACATCAAATATGACTCTATAACTCGAAGGATCGGAAGAGCGAAGCTGCGATGGAGGGATTGCGTGGACAACGATGCCAGGAACCTCGATGTGAGAAACTGGATGGCAGTATCACTGGAAAGAAAGGCTTGGCGAATGGTGTTGGCGGAGACCATGACTCCCTAGTGGATTGTAGCTCCAAACTAGATAGATAGTATAGTTAGTAACACCAGTGATGGTTGACATTACATTGACCCCTTTGCCGTCCTACCAGAGATTCAATTAATGTAAGGTGTTGAAATTTCTAGTCCTTAGGCTTGTTCACCTAATCAATGCCAGTTATTCGATAAAATCTCCAAAATTACCGTTATGTTTATTTCTGCTTCACGTCAATAACTGTAGGCTTACTCAAGTACCTTTTTTTATTTACTGTTTCATAAGAATATTTATACACTAAAACCCTCCTAAACGGCCTCAGAGTAACTGTTCCTCGGATCTTACACACTAACCAGTTCTAATGTACTTATAATAGCAGACAGGTAACTCAATGATTGCTTGTTTGATGGGTCTTTCCTGGAATGTTCTTGGAATATTAAACGTGTTTACTTAAAGTTATGCTGACGATGTATTTGTGTTTTGCCGGGTAAGTAAGGATGAAGTTTACAAGTTAGATTTCCCTCTACAACTTCCCTTAACCGTGAGGAAACTTTCTTCTCGCGGGAAAATTAAAGCATTATAAAAATGTCGCTTGATATATCAAGCTATTTTACAGCACTTGTCACCTGGTAAGAACAAAACAAAGTTTGAGGACGTTTATAGAAGTTTGTAAATGTATAATTTTTGAACGTTTATTAAAAGTACGTACATGTTTTAAAACTAGTTGTAACAGTGGCACATCCCCTTATACATGCAATATTTCTGAGAAAACTGGCTCATTTTTACCAAAAATGTATTTGCCTCGGAAATTATAGATTTCATAAACAATCACAAACTCAGCCAGAGTTTTGGACCAGGCTTGATCGTTTAAAATGAATCTACAGCATTAAGCATTTCACCCTAACCTTGATATATTTGTATTGTGTCTGAGTGTATTGAAAAATTGAGTAAGGAGGGTACACTGGAAGATTGTCCGATCCCATTGTCAAGGTAAGCCTATCTGTACTGTTGTAGAAATGAATGAATCCTGAATGAATGATCTCCTTAGCTATACCGGTGTACACAGGGTATGACAGGTGACGTACACACCCGCTTTCAGGGCGATAATCTTAATCCTTGACATTTCTCATCTATTTTTTTTTCTTTGATTACTAAAACTTTTGATTTTTTTACCGTATAAATAATTTGTAAAAGCAAGTATTCAGGGGTTGTGTTATTTGTTATTTAAAATATATGACGTAATTGTTCTTATTTTACTCAGGATTAATTTTTATTTGTTGTTAAGAAGTAATTTAATAGAAAATAAGTTAGATACAATAAAATACGTTCTTTATAAAGAAATTAACTTCTAATTTTATGGTCAATAACATAGTCTGAGTTTTCACTCAAATAAGATATTTGCCAGATTTGTAGAACATTAAATGTAAGAAAATTAAATTAATAACAGAATAAATAATATATAAAGATATTAGTTATAAATCATACACTTGTAAATCACAAAAACTCTGTTCTCCAAATCCGAAAGATTTATAAGATGTTTTCGTATGCTAACCTATCATCAAGCCATTGGAAAGCTTGTACGAACTATTTCGTATACAAAGTCATATCTTGTTAACATCCTAAAACATATTATTGATTTCCTCTTAGAATTTAAGCTCATTCAGCAATTCCTTTCTCAAGTCTTCCTTGGCCAAGTAGCTTGTTTATTAGTTTCTATATATCGCAATATTACTCGTGACCTGCTAGATAAGGCGCTGCTTGAGAAGGCGAGGCGGTGAGCCGGTACGCTGCTACACATCATCTAACAAATGACCTGAAACAACGTTCTTGACTGTTACTATTAAATATTTAGTAAGGTTCTTGAGGTACAGTCATTAAATAAAAACAACTATTTTAGCGACGTTTCGAGACTATATTGTTCTCATAATCATGTCCTACAGTGAAAGAACAGGTTACAATAAGATTATATAAGTTATACAAGTTATTTCAAAACTTAAAGTTAGCTATAATACAAATATATAGCACAGCACTTCATAAGCTGATTCCAAATGATCAGTTCGGATTTCGAGCACAACATTCAACCGTTACACAATTAGCAAGACTGACTGACTACATACCCAAAGGTTTTAACGAAAAGAGACAAACAGGTATGCTCCCCCTTGATATTGAAAAATCATTTGACAAAATTTGGCACTGTGGACTAATTTACAAACATATTACGTACGAATTCTCACCCTATATACGTTTCGAGACTATATTGTTCTCATAATCATGTCCTACAGTGAAAGTACAATAAAATTATATAAGTTATACAAGTTATTTCAAAACATAAAGTTAGCTACAATTTCTGGTTTATTGTCTTTTGTAGCATTAAGGATATCATCTACATATTTGAATAGAAATGGAATCTTGAAGGGGATTTGGGGGATAACTAAATCTAGGAGATCCTGTAATTATATGTCTGCTAAAATTGGAGCGATTGGAGATCCCATAGGGCACCCATACATTTGAATGTAAAATTTTTCATTAAATTGGAAATAGCCCCTATCGGTACACAGAGCTAATAATTTGAGGAATCGGTGTGTGTGTTTGAAGTGTATGCATTATTACATAATACAAATTATTATTTGTATAATTAGTAAATAACGAGGATGCGTCTAGTAAAACTATTTTATAGCCTTGTGGAATCCGGATATTACTTATTTTATTATGAAACTCAAATGAATCTTTGACATTATATTTATCTGTGGACAAGTGTTTTAAGACATTGGTTAGGTATTTTGATAATTCATACGTGAGAGAGTTAATAAATGAAACTATAGGTCTTACTGGGTTGTCAGTTTTATGATTTTTTAATAATGAATACAGTTTAGGGGATGTTGTGGAATGAGTTATAAGTTAAAGGTATTTTTGATATCCATGAGTTTTTTGTTGTTTTAATTTAGCTAATGTGTTTGTATCATTCATTAGTGTATGTGTTGGGTTTGTACCGACATTTTTATATGTGTTTCTATCTTTTAATAGATCGTTTGTTTTATTAATGTACTCATCTTTTGTAATTGTCTTATCTGTTTTAGTTATTATTGTATCTGATAGCTTTGTATACCTTTCGTGTTTTTACTTGATTATTAGTATTGCAATGGTAATTATCATATCATATTAGAATGATAATAAAATACCGTTTCTAGACTTACTTTTAATTCGAAACCCTAATGGAACAATAGACACAGAATGGTGGAAAAAACCAATGCACTCCGGAAGATATTTACATTATACTAGTCAATGCCCCCAAAAGTTATAAAATCAACACAGCAAAAAAATTTAATAAATCGTGCAATAAAATTATCCACAAAAAATATAAACAAACCGCGGAAAAAAAAGTAGTAGACCTTCTTTTAACAAATGGATATCCACAAAGACTCATTTGTAACCTACTACAAGCAAAAACCTAAACAAACAAATACTCAACAGAAACAACAAGAAAATGACAATGAAAGATATTACACCATTCCATATATACAAACACTATCAGAAAGGCTCAGGAAAACACTCACAAATAACCATAAAACTGACTACACTGTCACAATCAAAAATATCTCCACCATTGATAAATTATTCACCAAAACCGAAGATATAGATAATTACAGTTTAATATTGTTTATGAAATTCCGTGTGAAGATAGTGGCAAGTCTTATCTTGGTACATCGGAACAATATCTTAAACGACGAGTGTATCAACATAAATACAGTTATAAATACAGCACGTCTATGAAAAAAACCCGAACAAACCTGACCAAACAGCTCTCACCACACATTACAGGCAAACAAAACATTATTTTAAATTTCGTTCCCCCAAAATTATTCACCATGAACAAAATAATTTTAAAAGAAATATTAAAGGAATGATAACCATTGAAAAATTTATAAATCGCGCAATAAACAAAAAATCAGACGTTCCATTTAAGTATTAACACCTGTTATTCTGATTTAATACATTCAGACCAATAATATACATTTACAATAATATACAGGTTAGGTTAGGTTGAATTGTTTATGGACACTCAACATCAAGGGTCTTCAGTGTCCGTAGTTCAATCTATATTATTTCTTTATATTTGTGACAGTTTTTTTTTTTTTTTTTTTTTTTTTTTTTTTTTTTTTTTAATTTTATTAAAAAGATTATATTTTTTGAGAAATTGGATGATTGTGTCAATATTTCTATTATTATCGCCAAGAATAGTTGGGAGATATCTTTGCAAATGAGTTTCCTGAAAATAACTATCCCATAGGGGGCAGTCCTCCAGTATGTGTCTAATTGTTAGTTGTGTGTTATTGCATGTTGTACACTTCGGTGGACTGTCCTTTGTTATCAGGTAACCATGGGTAAGTCGGGTGTGGCCTATTCTCAGTCTAGTTACAACTACCTCTTCCCTTCTGTTACTACGGTTGGGACTTTTCCATTTTTTTAATCCCTTTTTTACAGCTTTTAACTTATTTAGTTCATCAGTGTTTTCCCAGAGTTGGGCCCAGGCTAGTTTAACTTGATATTTTAGAAAGTGGCAAATGTCGGATGAGGTGTAAATACTTGTAATATCAATCGATGACAATGCTGCTTCCTTGGCAGCCCGATCTGCTGCTTCGTTACCTTTAATCCCCACGTGTGATGGAATCCAAACTAGGGATATGTTCTTACTCAGATCTTTTACCATTGATGTATAAACTTGTACTTTCCTTACAAGATGGTCTTTACTGTAGATGTTTTTTAGGGCCATTAGAGCAGATAGGGAGTCCGTGTATATTACGAAGTTTTCTTCATCGCACTGCATGATTGAATAGAGTGCCGCACAAATCGCATAGCATTCGGCAGTGAAGTTGCTGGTCAGGGAAGGAAGTTTATACTTGGCAATCCTGGAGTCGGATACAAAGGAGCAACCAACGTTATCATTTAATTTGGAACCGTCTGTATAAAATTGTTTTCTATTACTATATTTTTGCTTCATTTTTTTATATTCTGTTAAATACGTAAGTTCTGTAGTGCTGTTTTTAGTGAATTTTTTAAGTGTTAAATCTATTGCAGGTAGTTTTGTAGTCCAAGGTGGATAATCAATTTCATTAGTTGTTGGTTGCAAGCCGTTAATTTTTTCTATATATCTACCAGCCCTTATACCCAATGGAGCAGCTAGTCTTCGGTTTTCTTGAAATCGTCTAGTCTTTGGTTTAAAAATGGGTTTCCATGCTGGGTTGTTATTATTGATTTTTAGTCTTGCAATGTATCCGCAAGCAAGTTGATGTCTTCTCAAAGCGAGAGGAGCTATACCAGCTTCCACACATAACTAATTACTAGACTGGTTCTGAAGGCTCCAGTAGCAAGACGGATGCCTGCATGGTGGACTGAATCAAGAGCCGAAAGCAGATTTTGATTCGACGATGAGTAAACAAAGCTACCATAGTCAAGCTTTGATCTTATCAGACTGGTATGAATGAAAAATAATGAAATGAATGAAAAATAAACTTTATTCTGGGACTTATTGTCCCCTAAGAATAAAAATAATGCACAATTAAGAGTACAATTGTCTGGCCAATTATTTACAAATTAGATGTTCCAGTAATTAAAGCACACATTTTTTACAGGAAAAAAAAAATTAAATTGAATAAAAAATAAAAATATATTAATATATGAAATAATAATTATAACATAAAATACAATCGTATATATATATATATATATATATATATATACACACACACACACACACACACATACATATATATATATATATATATATATATATATATATATATATATATATATATACACATATATATATATATATATACACATATACACACACACATATACACACACACATACACACACACATACATACACACACACACACACACACATACATACATACAAAAAAAAAAAAGTATTCATTTGATTATTGACATCTTTGCGGAAGATTGATTGTCTAAAAGGTACTGGAATAGGTTATTTTTAAAGGAGGTTATGGAAGCTGCTTTACGAATAGAAGTGGGTAAGGAATTCCAGAAGGAGGTAGCACGAATGATGAAGGATTTGTCAAAGGAAGCGGTTTTATGTGAGGGTATATATAGGTTAAAAGGTTGGGATCTAGTGTTTAGGTGGTGGATAGAAGAACGCAGAGTTAATAAATCAAGGATATAGGAAGGGTTTTGGGTTTTTAGGCATTGGTATATGAAGGTACCCAGAAAGTATTGCCGTCGAAATTTAGGAAATAGCCACCCAAGCTCAGAGTATCGGCAAGTAACGTGTGACCGCCTAGGGATCCCGAAGATAAACCTAATGAAACAGTTCATCAGTCTCCTCAGCCTCATCTCGAGATCCCCAGACAGTCCCCCATAAACCATACAACAGTAATCAAAGCAAGGGAAAACAAGAGAGGACACTAAAAGTTGACGGGTACTCTGGGAAAAGAAATCTCGGGATCTATACAGTTGTTTAAGGATTATGATGGATTTTTTGGAAATTTGGGCGATATGGTTATTCCAGGAAAGGTGATGGTCAAAGGTAACTCCTAAATTTTTAATGGAGTTTTGGAACTGAATAGGAAGGTTATTAAGGTAAAGCAATGGGTAGTAAGGAAGGGTATGGAGGATGGGTTTTGAACCGATGAGGATAGCCTTAGTTTTCTTTGGATTCAGATATAACTTATTCTTCACTGCCCAACGGTTGATGTTATCAACGTCTTCCTGAAGTTTACGAGATGCCTCGAGCATATCTGAAGGATGGAAAGATAGGTAGATTTGAAGGTCGTCTGCATATAGGTGATAATTGGAATTGTGGATAAAGCTGGGTAAGTCATTGATATAGATAGAAAATAGGGTTGGTGACAGGGAGGATCCTTGTGGAACACCTTGGGTTAAAGGTAGGGAAGATGAAGGAGGACTGTTGGGTATGATGACTGACTGGGAACGATGAGATAAGAAGGAGTGGAACCAATTTAGGGCACTATTAGATAGGGAGAAATTTTGAAGTTTAGATAGGAGAATAGAATGGTCAACACAATCGAAAGCTTTTGAGAAATCAAACATGACAAGGATCGTAATTTGTTGTTGATCCATGGAGTAATAAAGGTCCTGTGTGATTTTCAACAAAGCTGACTGAGTGGAATAACCGGAACGGAAACCTGATTGGAACGGATTAAGGAGGTTATTATGCTCTAGGAAGGAGGTAATTTGGGCATTGACCAATCTTTCGAGTGGCTTTGGTAAATTTGAGAGGATGGAAATAGGCCTAAAGTCTGATGCGTTGGATGGAGAAGGGATTTTATTTAACGGGCGGACTAAGGCCTTTCTCCAGGCTATAGGAAAAATGGAGTTTTGTAAGGAAAAATTATATATGTGAAGAAGGGCCGGAAGAATAGCTGGAAGACAGAGTTTGATTATTTTTATCGGGATTTGATCGGCACCGCAGTCATTAGTTCGGGATTTGAGAATGGAAGTGATAAGGTCATTGGGAAGAATGTGAGGGAAATAGAAGTTGTCGGGATTAAATGCAGCTTGAGGAGTAAAGTGTGACATTGGTAAAGAAATGGTTTGAAGTTTATCAGGAAAAGGATTTGAAAAGAAATAATTTAGGTCGTCGGGAGTGACTGGGAAATTGGAACAAGAAGAGGAGCTGGTAATAGAGAATTTTCTAAGGATTCTCCACTTGGACTTTAGATCCGGGGCCAGGGATAGGATATTATGAAAATATTGTGCCTTGGCACGGCGGAGAGTAGATTGAGCGAGATTTCGAAGGTGCTTGAACATAGAATAATCCTCAGGTATCCGAGTGCGCCTGAAACGTCTTCTGGCAGCATCTCTTCTTTTCATAATTTCTTTAATTGCTGGGGTAATCCAAGGAGCTGGGGGACGCCGGAATATGGATGTTTTAAGAGGAGCTAAGTGATTGAGGAGTGAAAGGAGATTTGATGAGAGGCATTCCACCATCTCATCAACGGAATAGGAAGAGAAGATAGGTTCAATAGAATGTGAGAGGTTATCAAGAAGAGGATTTATACTTTCCGGAGATAATGATTCGAGATTACGCCAGGAGATCTGCTTAGGAATGGGGATGGGAGTGAGGATATTGTACGATATTTGAATGAGGTCATGGGAGGAGAGAAACGGTACGGGATGTTGGGAGTATGTAAGTAGTTTTTTAGGAGAATCTATAATAAATAGGTCTAGGAGAGTGTCAGAAAACTGGGTATGATGGGTTGGTTGGAATGGTACAATAAATAGATCAAGGGAATAAATTAGGTCAATTAGGTATGTTTTATCAGAGGAATTGGTGAGGAGATTAGTATTAAGGTCTCCTGTTATTATAATGTTATTATATTGGGGAATATGGGTGAGAAGGGACTTTTCAAAGGTAGGATCATATTTGACTTGAGGAGGGCGGTAGGCTACAGCGTAAAGAAGAGAGGAAGATTCAAAGGTGATTTCGGTGAATAAGTATTCTATATGAGGAGTTTCGGAAGAGGGGGATTTTTGAAGGATTTTAACTCTCATGCTATCATGAACGTATAGACCAACGCCTCCCCCATTTCGGTCCACACGGTCATGACGGACGAGAGTATAATTAGGAACATTTACAGAGGAAGAGGGAACACTCGGTTTGAGCCAGGTTTCCGAGATGGCAATAATATGGTAGAAATTGTGTAGAAAGTGGAAAAGGAATTCATCATAATGTGCTAGGAGAGATTGAGAGTTAACATGACAGGTTAAAAGGATGTTATTCATAGGAAGAGAAAGAAGAAATAGTTTTTGTAGAAGGGTTTGTGATACTGACTTAGGACGCTAATTAAGGAAAAAGGTACAATTTGATTACTAAATTTGATAGATAGCGAAACAATAGATAGATAAAGACAAATAAAGAACAAATATAAATATAAATTCACAGAAATATGTAAAATACAAATACAAATGAAAAATGGTATAAAAAAGAAAATCGTAGGAAATCGAAAAAGAGTAAATTCCTTTAGTTTTATAGAAAATGAACAAACAATAATTAAAAATATATATAAGTTATTGAAGACGGACTTAGAAATTTTAAAATGAAATATAATGTATAAAGACAGAGAAGATAATGTTTTTGGACAGCTCTTGAAATTCTGTGATATATAGAAAAATGAAATATAAAAGTGAAATACAAACATAAAAAAGTAAAGAAAACTAAATAAATGAAAATAAGTAATGAATGAAAATAAGAGCAGGAAACTGTTTCCTTTCTCTCATTTAAAAATTTCCAAATCCTCCGGTTTGTTAACAATCACGACAGGCTGACCATCATCACGGCGGTACCTGACCCTTCCTCGGGCGAACCAGACGTACTTCACCTTGCCTGCAGCCCTCACCTGCCTAGCTAGCCAGTAAAGCTGCCTGCTGGCCGGAGTCATCTCTTCCCCGATATAGATTTTATCGTCACTGTCCCATCCGAGGTGTCTGGTGGTAAAGTCCCTTTTCACTTTCCGAAGACGGATTAACTCGTCTCGGATCGAGTGTCGTACAAAGCGCACGACGATCGGCGGGGGGCGTGCATCTTCCCTTCTCTGCCTCCTCCTCTCAACCATATCCAGATCCTCGACACTTAGTTTTATGCCCAGTGCCGCCCCGACCGAGCAAACAATTCCGTCTGTCGTTTCCCCAGATTTCAGAGGAATTCCTCTAATTTCTAAAGAATTTACCAGCTGATTCTGCTCAATCTGGTTGATTTTGGCCTCGAGGGTTTGAACTTTGGACTTTAAATTTTTATTATCTAGTAGAATTTTTTCTATAAGCTCCTCATATTTTTTAGTTCGATCCTCCATCGATTTAAGCCTCTCAGAGGTTTCAAAAGATATGTCGGCCTGCTTATCTACGGTGTTTTTAATTTGTTTTATGTCCTCTGTCATTTTCCCAATCTCAGATAAAATCGCCGTAATATTTTCTTCCATATTTCGTCCCTTTACAGTTTTATCTGTGTTAAGGCACGACGCACAGAGCCAATTTTTCTTTTTATGCTGCATTTCTTGTTCTGAAATACCACAGCACTTATTGTGGTAAATCAGTTGGCATTTAGTGCAAATTGTGGTGGTTTTATCATCCCGTGGGATGTTCATGTTACAAGACGCACACTGTGGCATTGTAAGATATCGGGAGAGTGACTGACAAGTGAAAGAGAGGGGAGCGCAGGCGTTCTGGAGGGATTATAGAGATAATTTAGTTCTCGTTACCTATATTTACTGAAGTCCGGGAAGCGCCTGTTTATTTACGTAAACTGTAAATAGTCTCAGTAAGAGTGTTATAATTATAAAATATCTGATATGTACTAATTATTTTAAAGTAATTCACTCACGTAAAACAAATATAAACAGAAGTATGAATAAATGTAATAGTTCGACAACAACAATCACTCAGAGATGCTTACACAACAACGGCTAGAGCCAGACTGATATATACCTCAAGCATACTTGATCTATCTGCTCCCCATGAACGTCCAGCCAGAACTTTTAAAATATTTAGTCTCTTAAGTGTTTCTTCTTTTAGACATCTAATATGCTCTTTCCAGTTAAGTTTACAATCAAGGGTTAGCCTTAGAAATTTAACTTTTGTATCGCAATGTAAGTTTGTGCCTCTGTAGGTTAACGTTGGAAAAGGAGGCGTCCTGCGTTTTGAAAAAAGTAGACATTTAGTTTTCTCGGTGGAGAAGTTTAGACCAGATTTCATAGACCATGCTTCCAAATTCGCTAAGCAATTTCGTAGTACTATTTGCATTCTATTTGCGTTGCTAAATGATAATAAAAGAGCTAGATCATCTACAAATAGAAAGGTTGTGATTTGTTTAGGGATAATCTCTGTTAATTTGTTTATAGCTATCGCAAATAGAGCGCAGCTTAAGACACTTCCTTGTGGGATTCCGTTGGACATTTCTTTTACCGAAGACAGGTGATTACCTATTCTAACTTGGAAGGTCCGATTTCGTAGAAAGTTACACATCAGCATGAGAAGCCGACCTCTAATTCCCCATTCACGTAGTTGCTGCAGGACGAGAGATCTTTTCAAGTTATCATAGGCTTTTTCTATGTCGAAGTATATACCTATACATTCTTTTTTCTCAGCAAAGCTGTTGAGGATTTCATACTCCATTGTTACCATATGATCTATAGTAGAGCGTCCTGTTCTGAAGCCACTTAGTACGTTTGAAAGTAAATTATTTTTTTCTAGTATCCAACTGAGCCTTTTTAGGATCATCTTTTCTAGCAACTTGCATACGCAGCTTGTGAGTGAGATGGGCCGGTAACTCGGGGGAAACAACTTATTTTTTCCAGTTTTTAAAATTGGAATTATAATTGATCTCCTCCATATCTCCGGAAAATCCCCTGTGCTCCATATCTGGTTAAAGAGTGAAAGAAGCACGTCCATTGCCGGTATCGGTAGATTTTTCAACATATCATTATGTATCTCATCTTCTCCTGGTGAGGATGGTTTCAGCTCTTTTAAACATGAAAGTAATTCTGCTTTGGAAAATGGTAAGTTATAAGAGTTTTCATTTTGATCGTCAATGCTATCTGTCTCGGTTTCTATTGTCGGTTGTGGTTGGGTAGAATTAATATTCGAATAATATTCAACAAAATGTTCGGCCAATAAATCGGGATCTTGCACTAGCTGGTCATTGATTAGAAGGGTTGGCTGATAGTCAACGAACTTTCCCATAATATTCTCTATCTTTTTCCAAAATATCCTGGGTGGGGTATTTGATTAAATGGTGTTCAAAAATTGTTCCCATGATTCTTTTTTTTTCTCCTTTATTATTCTGCGAGACAGCGAGCGGTTCATTTTATAATTTATTAAATTCTGAAGCGTTGGTTCCTTTTGGAAGACTTTAAGAGCCTTTCTTCTCTTCTTAATCGCTAGTTTACATTCATTGTCATACCAAGGGACACTCTTCGATTTGACATTAGTGGAGCTTTTTGGGATTGAAAGTTCCGCCGCTGCTAATATAGATTTAGTGATTTGATGATTGATTTCATCACTATTGCTTGTGGTTGGTATATCAGAGTCTGTTATCTGTAAATTGTTTTGAAATGTTGTCCAGTCGGATTTTTCTCTTATCCATCTAGCATGTTTTGTTATCCGTGTGTTAATGTTTGGGAAACGGATTACTATGGGGAAATGATCGCTAGAATATTGATCTGGAGAAACTTGCCAATCCAAATGAGTATATAAATTAGGTGAACACCATGTCAGGTCAATGCACGAGAATGAATGGTAAGCTGGACTTAAATATGTTGGCTGTCCTGAATTTAGAACTATCGAATCAGTGGCATCTATAATTCGCCTAATAGTATTACCGCGTGTTGAACAGTAAGAAGAACCCCAGGAGGTATGATGACCGTTTACGTCGCTCATAACAATAAATGAAGAACGGGTATTACTCAAAATATTGACCAAATCTACCTCATCAAAATTATCAGGGGGAAGATAAACGTTATAAAAAAAAAATAGGTATGTGCAGAAAGACCTTGACTACCACTGCTTGTAGGGAGGTATTTATCTGAATTAACTCAGAAACTACCCTTTTATGTACGGCAATCAAAACCCCGCCACATGCTCTACTTCTATAATCAAAATCGTTTCTATAGATATTATAATCCTTTAGCGAGAAAGTTTTATTGAGGGGTAACTTACTCTCTTGTAAGCATAAAACTCCCGGTTGATATTTATTAATAATAAGCTTAAGTTCCTCATGTTTTCCCTTTATACCATTACAGTTCCATTGTATTATATTGGTTGGAGTTGACATATTAAAAAAATAAAAATAAAAAATGTAAATAGGTCGGAATTTAGATAAATAATATTATTAATTAATGTAAATTTAGTAAATAAAAATCAAATGAAAAACATAATAATAAAATTAAAAACAACTTATTATTAATTAGTTTCCATGTTTTCTTTGCTTTTTTCACGCTTTGGTGATTTTTTTCTGGTCTTACTTCTGGTTCTTCTTCCTCCCACCTTTGTCCACTCGGTCTGTTGACCATCAGGAGAAAGGTGAGGGTTGGTAGGCTCATCAGACGCCCTTTGTGCCGAAGGTAAAATCCTCGGTTCAGGGACGACTTCGCAGTTGGTGGAACGGGCTTCCGAATTTTTTTCGGATATCCCACCTAAGGGTTGGGAATTTTGGGAAGTAGGGATTTTTGATACGGAGGGTAAGGAAAATAAAGAGAAATTTGGGTGAGGAGGTGTGAGTGTGGTGGGAGGTGGGACGTGGGTGGGGGTATTAGTGATAGCATTACTGCTGGTACTGCCGCTAGGCGTGGGTGTCTTACTAGACGTAGCTGTCGCTACAGATTTTATAATTGTTAGTTGATTTTCAATTATTTGTTCCGTTTGTACAAAAACTGATTTTTTGGTTTTAACAATATTAGCAAAGGATATTTGAGTTGTTATCGGGTGCAACAGATCGTATTTTTTTCTAGCAGCAATGTAAGTTACTTTATCTGCCTCTTGAATTCGTTTGATTTCCTTTTCTTTAATAAAAAACTGGGCAGTTTTTTGAAAAAGCATCGTGATTACTAGAACAATTAACACAAGTTACCGGATTATTGCACTCGGACCCCTCATGTTTTGTTTTTCCACAAAATTTACATAGTGCTTCTTTATTACAGTTTTTTTTTGTATGACCAAATTTCAGACAGACATAAAACCGAATAGGGTTTGAAATGAATTGTCGTACGGCAACATTATGGAATCCTAGTTTAATTTCAGAGGGTAAAGAGGGGTTGTCGAATGTTATTAAATAGTTATGACTATTTTGTTTTTCATTATTCCTAAAAAAAGTTAATCTTTTGACGTCAGTAACATTCTAGGGTTTTAGCTCCTCTTTTATTTCCTCTATGTCAACATAATTCAGATCGGGGCACCAAACAATACCTTTACTTAAATTTAATCTAGCATGGGGCTCTACTCTTATTGGAAAGTTATTACACGAATTGTTGCACTTTAAAAGTTTTTCCGATTGAGTATCAGAAAATACTTCAACTAAAAGTGTCCCATCTCTAAATTTTTTAATTAATTTAGCTTCACCTATTATTTCTTTTAAACTTTTATGTATCAAAAAAGGTGAAACCCTTTTAAAATCTAACAAATCACCATTGTTTTCTGTTTCAAGTCGCTTTATAATGAAAAACTTGATACAATTTTTTTTTTTTGTTCACTACTTCCTGCAGTAGTAAACTTAAATCTACCTTTTTTCCTTTTTAGCGGTGGGGATTCAGCCATTTTTGTAGCTGAATCATGCAATTTTATGAGAGAAAAAACTAAAATAAATTTTCTTTTAAATAAAATAAATAGAGAGTAAATAAAACAAAACAACGAAAACTTATGAAATAGAGTTGAAAAAAGAGGCGAAATAAATGGAAAATTAAAATATAAAAATATATATAAAACAAAACTTATCAGTCTGTAGTTATACTCGGCTAATCCGCAGGAGCTCTATACCCATACGTCTACACACAACCGAACCTAAACACAAACTCCCAATAATATACATCATATAAATTATTCATCCATTTATTAGTATATTACACCGAAATATTTTTGTACCTGCATCTAACTTAATTTTTCCTGGGGAATTCCACATAACCTTTGTAACTGTTTTTTTTCAAAATTCCCCCAAATCAGTTTTGTACTAGAATAGTTAGAATTTAGTTAGTCTATACCATACCCACCAGTAACATTGTAAGTAGTTTTCATATTCTAGTTCCTTTATATTCTGTAATTATATATATTTTTATTATTCTAACACATGTTGTTATATTTTTTTTTTATTATTCTTTATTGAAAATAAATTACATAAAGCCAAATTAGGCTAATAAAAATAGGTACATGTTTGGATACACATCCATCTCATGTGAAATAGTAATTAATATGGAGGAATCTATAAACAAGTAAATAATGCAAATTTGATAAAACAGTAGGAAAACTAAAAAAAAAAAACCTACACAACAAAATAAACAATACTAGTTCAATTTACAATTATAGTTAATTTTATGAATTATAATAAATAATAGTTAAATTATAATCTAGCCAAGTAATAAAGATAATAATACACAACTTATAATTACAAAATATAAACAAAATGAAAATAAGACTACTTTTGTCATATATTACAAAATCAAACTTTTTTTTTTTTATAACTTTATGTTGTGAAAATGTTTAAACTACTCTAATTTATATACTATTTTGTAATTTATAGAAATTAGTTGTTATTTTTTAGTTTTAAGAAATATGTGTTTTGTCCGTTTGTGTTTGTATCTTTTTAGAGTTTTCTAGTTGTAATTACCTATTTCTTGGATATATGGGTTTTCAGATATGAAAAATGAGTTTGTTTGGGACTGAATGTGTTGTTTGATTGTAGGTAGATTAAGATCAGTGAGCATATTTGAAATTCTTGTGTATTTGGGGTAATTATTTATGATTCTCATACAAATATTTTGAATAACTTCCAGGTTTCTGTAATTTGTATTACATGTATTACTCCAAAGAGGTCATGAGTAGGTTATCAAAGGTCTGATTACGGATCAAGGATTACTGAGAAAAACGGTATTTCTAAAAAGATCACCAAAGTAAGTAAACTACTTTGTTAGAGGTAAAGAACAAAGGATGTAGTAGTCCTCTTTTCAGGAGCTATCCACTACCCAAAATAAGTTTCTAAAAACTTAAATTGAATGCGCATTTGCCCATTCATGGAAACGAAAAAAGAGTAATTTGTAATTCTGTTCATTTGACTTTGGGTTACCTAAACAGCTATAATCTTTAATTGGTATGAGCTACCTACTTAAGAACATCAAAAGTTCTTCCGAAGGCAGTTTATGTAACACAGTTGAGCCCGCCAAAGGAAGGAAGACACAAAGTTACATCACTCCATTATTTATAGTAAGGACGCCTTATCAGCAATACCCGCGACCCTCTTCGAGACTGCAGTTTCGATCCACAGGTGGCCGCAGGAGACTATAGCTCCAGCATCGTGCCTCGCATTGAGTGGAGACGCCTTGGGATAATCCAGGGGATGCCGAGTCAGAGGGGTCAGAATATAGGAAGCTAGTAGTGAGACACAAAATACGATTCGGCCTCCACAACATGGACCAGCTTTACCGCATACATCATAAAAACAGAATCGAGAAGACCGCATAAACGCTGCGGGAATCAAAAGCTGTTATCACCCGGAATCAGAAAACATATGATCTAAGAAGATGAGATGGTATACGAAAGCTTGGAAATGTGATCGCCGAATCGTATTTTGTGTCTCACTACAAGCATCCAGTATTCTGACCCTTCCGACTCGGCATCCCTTGGGGTATCCCAAGGCGTCTCCACTCAACGCGAGGCACAATGCTGGAGGTATAGTATTCTTTGGCAACCTGTGGATTGAAGCTACGGTCTCGAAGAGGGTCGCGTGTAGTGCTCCCAAGGCGTCCTCCGTATGAACACTCAAGTAATGTAAGTTTTTATCTTCCTTGCTTTGGTGGGCTCAACTGTGTTACATGAACTGCCTTCCGAATAACGTTTGTTGTAGTTCTTCGGTAGGTGGCTCATACGTTCCTCAACAGCTAGAGGAGAAGATTAGCCTGAAGCACGGTGTATTTAGGTGCATATTTTATATTTGGAGTTTAAGTGTGCGTAGCTCATCGCTTTTTTGCCGCATTTCTGCGTACCGTTCTCTGGGAATTAGAGCGTTTAAGGTGGAAGTACTATCATAATCTGAGATAAAAAGAAGAGACGAGAACATCTCTCTTAACCCAAATTAAATAGAGAGAATCACTAAAGTAATATTCTTTACCATAATCATAAGGTATAGTTGACTGTGATGTATATACGAGATGTAGATAATTAGGGTAGGCAGTTAAAGATATTCAGCAGATCAAAATAAAATGTTTATTTTATTCTAATTCTTAAAGCCAACGTTTCGACTTGCAATGCAAGTCTTCATCAGGGGTTCAGGTAAAGGTAAACAAACAAACTGAGTTTTGACAACAAACAAACATTTTATTTTGATCTGCTGAATATCTTTGACTGCCTACCCTAATTATCTACATCTCCTAATATTCTTTACGTGTTTATTCTAGTAGGACCTCTTTCCTGGACTAATGATTTATTTCGTGTCTCGTCACAAATGTTCTAAAAATACAACGATTAGTTTTTATTATCTTTCAAATTAATCGCTTTCAATTTATTTCATGGATTCGGCTCTCTACGTCATTGCTATGTTCTTAAAGTGATTTTATCCAAGCAACCTGAAACGGTGCTTTTGATCGCAACTTTAAGGCTGCAGCG
This sequence comes from Euschistus heros, assembly GCA_003667255.2. Classification (NCBI taxonomy): domain Eukaryota; kingdom Metazoa; phylum Arthropoda; class Insecta; order Hemiptera; family Pentatomidae; genus Euschistus; species Euschistus heros. Next base: position 737,507 of record RCWM02000512.1, read on the forward strand.
GGGCCCTCCTCCTTTCTCAACCGGGCTTGGGACCGGCTATGGCGGAGTTCCCCCCCCCTCCTTTTTTTGCAGCTTTCCTAAAAAATTCCAATTTAAAAATCAACTATTTAATGCTAGTCTTCATCCTATTAACTGTACATAAGGAAGGTCTACACACTTAACGCGTCTTAAATTAATTTGTTATCTTTCTATGGGTCTCATCTATTAAAATGGACTAGTTGGTTTTTATTTTTGGTTGTTCTCGTATCCAATTGTTCCGTTTCATAATCTCAAAAGGGCATTCCCAGGTGCTCTGAAGGAGCGAAACCAGGTTGGAATCTATCTTTCTCCGAATTGATGTCTTCTCCTTTATTCTGCCCATTGCTCCCTTAATGTTTAAGTGAAGCTATTCGTGGATACAATCATTCGATTACCTAGACTCGTGCAGGTCTTCTTTTCCTGCTAGTTCCTAAGCGAACTAGTATCCGTAAAATTTATTTATCCCTTACCAGGTTTACTGAGAAAAACGGTATTTCTATTTAGATCACGAGAGTAAGACTACTTTGTTACAGGTAAAAAACAAAGGATAAAGTAGTCCTCTTTTTAGGAGCTATCCACTCCCCAAAATACTTAAATTGGATGCGCATTTGCTCATTCATGGGAACGAAAAAAGGGTTATTTGTAATTCTGTTCATTTGACTTTGGGCTACCTACACAGCTATAATCTTTAAATGGTATGAGCTACCTACTTTAGAACAACATCAAACGTTCTTCCGAAGGCAGTTTATGTAACACAGTTGAGCCCGCAAAGCAAGGAAGAAAAAAAGTTACATCACTCCATCTGCAGCATCGTGTCTCGCATTGAGTGGAGACGCCTTGGGATACTCCAGAGGATGCCAAGTCGGAGGGACCATAATACAGGAAGCTAATAGTGAAACGCAGAATACGACTCGGCCACCACAACCTGGACCAGCTTTACCGCTTACAGCCTAAAAAAAGGGTCGAGAAGACCGCATAAACGGTGCGGGAATCAAAAGCTGTTATCACCCGTCATCAGAAATCATATAATCTAAGTAGATGAGATGGTATACAAAAGCTTGGAAATGTTGTAATCGCCGAATTGTATTTTGTGTCTCACTACAAGCTTCCTGTATTCTGACCCTTCCGACTCGGCATCCCTTGGGGTATCTCAAGGCGTCTCCACTCAACGCGAAGCACAATGATGGAGGTATAGTATCCTTTCACAACCTTTGGATTGAAGCTAAGGTCTCGAAGACGGTCGCGTTTAGTGCTCCCTAGGCGTCCTCATTATAAACCCTCAAGTAATGAAAGTTTTTATCTTAAAGTTACATCACTCCATTATTCATAAAGAGGACACATTAGGAGCACTACTCGTGACCCTCTTCGAGACCGCAGCTTCGATCCACATGTGGCCGCAGGAGGCTATAGCTCCAGCATCGTGCCTCGCATTCAGTGGAGACGCCTTGGATTACTCCAGGGGATGCCAAGTAGGAGGGGTTGGAATACAGGAAGCTAGTAGTGAGACGCAGAATACGATTTGGCCACCAAAACATGGACCAGCTTTACCGCTTACAGCCTAAAAAAAGGATCAAGAAGACCCCATAAACGCTGCGGGAATCAAAATCTGTTATCACCTGTCATCAAAGAACATATAATCTAAGTTGATGAGATGCTATACGAAAGCTTGGGAATGTTGTGATCGCCGAATCGTTTGTTTGTTTGTTGAATTTTGATAGGGCATAAAACTGCAGAGGTCATCAACGCCCTTTGGTTTGTATCTGTTTATCATTATTATTATTATTTTTATTTTCTTAATTATTATTGTTATTATTAACTTATATATACATACATATATACATATTTATACACATATATACATACACATACATACACATGCACATATTTTATTTAGTTAATTTTTATTTCTTCATATTTGGTTCATAAAACCACCCGCTCAACCCCACAGAGCAACCGATGGGCAGCGCCCAGACCCATGGGGGGGCCGGCCAAGGCCTAGGGGGCGTCCCCGTCTTCCACGTCAGTTGATGGCTGTGCTCTTTAGAAGAAACGAGGGCTGATCGGGGGATGTGGATAAAAACCATGTTAGCCACCTCATAATCTTACATTAGTACAGTATAAAACTGTTTACTATTTGGAATACTCAGAATAACTGTAATGAAACTGTAATAGACTGGTTATATTTTATAAACGAATACAATTATTAAACTCAGAATAAATTAGTTAATATTCATAAAACACATGTGTCTAGGAAGGTAACGTCACTTCTATCTTTTTCTTCACGATTCTTTGTGGTGTCATGATATGACCACCACATCACTCCCCCCTCAGTGTAACACTTATTAGATGTGGCAAGGCAATCTAAATCTTCGGCCTGAAGATGCTATTGTGTCTTGGTGACGAGGGGGCTTGAGAAACGAACTGTTTTCCTTGGCTTACTTTCCTCGGATTTCTGTGGATGATAAGTGTTCTGTGTAAGTTGGTGCCGGGATTCGGATGTGTCTGTCGCTGCTGTGTAGGCTGGCTTTAGTCTATCTCGTGATACTACAGCCGGTTTGCCGTTGATGTTAATGGTGAAGGTCTTTTCCGTTCGTTCAATGACTTTATGTGGTCCGGTGTAGGCTGGTGTTAGGGGAGGTCGGCAAGCATCGTCCCTGAGAAAAACAAAACTACTGGTGTGCAGATTGGGGTGGTTATAAATTTTTGGCTGGCAGTGCCAGACTGGCGAGGAAGGCTTGCTTTGCCTCAATATGTCAGCGAGGTTAGCTGCAAAAGTTGACTGAGGAATCTCTGGACCGATTTTGTCTAAAAACAGATCCCCAGGCAATCGTAGCTTGGTGCCGTATACTAATTCGGCTGGACTGGATTGTAAGTCCTTCTTCACGCATGAGCGCAGACCCAGAAGAACGGCCGGCAGATGCTCTGTCCAAGGCCTGCTGGTTTTTTGGAGTCGGCATGTAAGAGCCGTCTTGAGGGATCTATGCCATCTCTCGAGGAGCCCATTGCTCTAAGGGTGATAAGCCGTAGTGTGCTGTATTTTAGCACCCATTCTGTGTGACAACGCCTGAAAGAGGTTCGATTCAAAATTTCGTCCTTGGTCGGTTATAATTTGAGTGGGTGTGCCAAAACGAGAAATCCAGTGCTCCCAAAAAGCTGCTGCGACTGTTTCCGCAGTTTGGTCAGGTAAAGGAATGGCTTCCGGCCAACGGGTGTATCGATCCATGCAGGTAAGGAGGAACCTGTTACCTTTAGCCAAAGGCAGTGGTCCAACGATGTCGAGGTGGACGCAGACAAAGCGTTGATCGGGTGTTTTTAATGGCATCAAAGGTGTCTTCTCATGTTGATTTATTTTGGCCTTTTGGCACTCAATACATTGCTTGACGAAAGCTGTAATGTACTTAGATATGTGTGGCCAGAAATAGCGTGTCGTATGTCGCACGTAAATTCCGAGATATAAGAGAGCTGTCGTGTTTGTCTGGGACTAGCTGTATCTGATGTCCGTCGCAGTGCGTAAGAGGTTTGTGATCTGTAAAACACGCAAGACTTTGCCCTTCCAACATGTGCTTGAAGTGTTTTATGGCGCAGTATATGGCGAGTAACTCTCTATCGTATGTGGAATATAAAACCTCTGTAGGGGTCAACTTTCTGGAGAAAAACCCGAGTGGCTGTATAACGCCGTTAACTATTTGCTGCAAAACCCCGCCTATTGCTACATCAGAAGCGTCCGTGTACAGTTGTAGCGTGCCCAAAGGGTTTGGGTGATGTAAAAGCGCCACTCGTTCCAAAGCTTGTTTACTTTCCTGGAAAGCGGTATCCAATTCGGTTGTCCAGGTAATAACGGAGTTTTTTGCCCTCGTTATGGCATTTAACGGTGCCTGACTATGTGCAGCATGTGGAATAAACCTTCTATAGAAGTTAAGCATACCCAAAAATCTGCGGAGTTGTGATATTGTATTGGGGCGCGGAAACTCCTTGATTGATTTTATTTTATTCTCAATTGGTCTAATGCCAAATTCCGAAATCTCATGGCCCAGAAATGATACCGACGGTTTGCAGAAAACGCATTTTGATAAGTTTAACGTGATGCCACCTTCTTTTAGGCGTTGGAAGACTGTTTCTAGGTTTTGCATGTGTTCGTTTAGGTTGTCTGAAGCTATGAGGATGTCGTCTAAGTATATGAAGCAAAATGGAAGATTGTGAAGGATTTTATGAATAAAGCGTTGAAAAGTCTGAGCCGCGTTTCTCAATCCAAATGGCATAAAAAGAAATTCATATAAACCAAATGGGGTTGTTATGGCGGTTTTTTCGACATGTTCAGGTGCTACTGGAATCTGTTGGTAAGCTCGTACTAAGTCGATGGTAGAAAAATTTTTTTTTGTTGTGTAAAAAATTAGACGTGTCCTGGATATTGGGAAGTGGGTATCTATCGGGTATGGTAACCGAGTTCAATAATCTATAATCCCCACATGGTCGCCATTCCCCGTTCTTTTTCTTCACCATATGTAAGGGACTAGCCCATGAACTGCTCGAAGGGCGACATAGACCTAAAGATTCCATGGTTTCAAATACGTTTTTGGCCAGCAGTAGTTTGTCAGGTGCTAATCTTCTAGGTCTACAACTCACGGGGTTTCCTTTATTTTCGATGCGATGTTGTGTTGAGTGCTTCACTTTTGTGACTTCTTGCAAAGTGGGTGGAGAGTCTAAACCGTATGTTTTAAGTAGCGCTTTTATAGGGTCGATTGGATCAATTATGCTGATTCTGCTTGTTGGTTCGATGTCGCATTGGAAAACGGATGTACGTAGTGGAAGAAATGAGTTCCTATCGATGATTCTTTGTCCGGGTAAATCAACCAAAAGATTAAAATGTGTGATGAAGTCGGATCCGATTATAGGTTTGGAGACGTCAGCTATGAGAAATGAGAAATGAAATAACTTTGAAAGTCCAAAGTCCAATTTTAGTTTGCGTTGCCCGTAAACAGCTATGCGCGAGTTGTTCGCTGCGTGCAAGAATTTTGAGGGCGTTGTTTTCCTATCCCCAGATCTTGGAGGAATTATAGACACATCTGCTCCTGTGTCAACTAAAAATGGGACTTTAGTATTTCGGTCAGTTAAGAAAAGGCGGCTTGTCTTCGTGTGGCAGGTGCACGCCGCCGTTGCCTGTCTCAGAACTAGTTTTTTTAACTGAAAGAGCATGGTGGTTGGCATCTTTTAGCTTCTTTGCCAAATTTTAGGTGATACCAGCACTCCTTAGGGCTGAGGCTGTAATATGCGCGCTGTGAGAAGCCTGACCGCTGTTGTGCTCGTGTTCTGCTTCTGCCTGGGGTTGGTGATCGTCTTCTAAATTGTGAAGAAATTTTTCTTACTTCACCTCTCAATGCCTCTACTTCCTGTCTGAGGTCCGAATCAACTTGTCGATTTTTGTCCGTGATAGTGTAGACGGACGACGGGTTATTAATATCGGCTATGTTGTCTGCAATGTCGCTTAACTTATCTAAGTTCCCGTCTGTCGCCTGTAAAATTGCTTGGGTGGCTACTGGAAGTCTCTGTATCCACAGGTGCTTAATTATTTCTTCTGACATTGACGAAGTTTTCAAAGCTTTCATGTCCCTCAATAGTTGTGAGGGTTTTTTGTCTCCTAATTCTAACCCTGATAGTAACTTACGAGTTTTTTGCTCATTGCTTTCAGTACAACGTTTAATAATGGTTTTTTTTAAGCAGAATATAATCAGCTGGGGGATCTGTGGATCGTAGAACATCGGCAACTGACTTTATAGTTTCACTATCCAGATTTGCTACTAGGTGATTAAATTTTGTTATTTCGTTTGTAATTTTTGCTATTTCAAACTGTGCTTCTATTTGTGCGAACCACAGATCTGCTTCAGCTTTCCAAAAGGGTGGAAATTTAATAGAAACATGACTTACAGTGGGTGTTTGCTGATGCTCTGGTTGTGAGTCGCTTTTAAGCTGAGAGATTTCATTTTCCAAAGCAGTGATTTTTTTTTTTATCACATCCATTTCGGGGTCACCAATTTGGAATACTCAGAATAACTCTAATGAAACTGTAATAGACTGGTTATATTTAATAAACGAATACAATTATTAAACTCAGAATAAATTAGTTAATATTCATAAAACACGTGTCTAGGAAGGTAACGTCACTTCTATCTTTTTCTTCACGATTCTTTGTGGTGTCATGATATGACCACCACAACTATATCGTTCTTCATGGAAAAGTCCACATCCTCCCAGACCCTCGGAGCTAACCTGCTCTGAGAGACCGAAGACGCCCCCAAGTACCCCGGCCCCGACCCCCATGAGCCCAGATTCACCACCCCCGCGCACCGATGGCCGCGCGAGCGGTTCCCTTTTTAGATTGGTTCATGATTGTTTTTTAAAAAGTCATGTGGTTTGTGAGAGTTTAAATGAGAAATACCGATTAAGTGTAAATCATGTGATAAAATAATAAGTTATAAAAACAAAAATAAAAAATGACCTAGTTATATATCAGCCTTTGATGTTTCAGATTTCGATCCGTCCGTGTATATAGCCACGTGGTTCGGAAGTGGTTGGAGTAATTTTTGAAATTTTTTTTTGTATTCTGATACGGTGGTGTTTTTTTTATATAGGGTTAGGTGTAGTTTCGGGGGTTGAAAGGTCCGAGGTGGTATGCTTATATCTGGTGTGTTCACTGTTATTTTCTTTAATTCATTAATGACAAATGAAAATCGTTCTGCTAGAGGTAGTGTTGGGTTATGTTTTTCCTGAAATTTTCTTTTATATTGAGGCTGAAAGAGGTATTTGTAGGTTGGATGTGTCGGTTGTAAATATATACGGGAGATATAGTTTACTGCTAATGTTTGCCTTCTGAATTATAAGGGTGGTAGTCCTGATTCAGCACATAAACTAAGTGTGGGGCAAGTTCTGGCTCTGTAGCAATACGGATCCCGGCATTGTGAACTGTATCAAGCCTAGAGAGCTGTTGGAAGCGGGCCGAGCCATACACAAAACTCCCATAATCTAGCTTGGAGCGAATTAATGCCTTGTAAATCCTCAGCATCGACCATCTGTCCGAACCCCAAGACGTGTTACTAAGAACCCTTAAAATTTTAATTTTTGACAGGCATTTCTCTTTTAGAGTGCTAATATACTGGCTCCAAGTGAGTTTCTTATCAAAAATAAGGCCTAAAAATCTGCAGCTATCAACATATAGTAGAGGTATCCCTCCTAGGCTGAGCTCCGGGGATACGGGGGTACTTCGTTTCCTGCTGAAGTGGACGCATTTGTTTTTTTTCTGGTGAGAATTTGATTCCTGATAACTGTGACCAAGTATGTAGTCGATTTATTGCTTCTTGTAAAACCCTTTTTAAAGCGTTTAAATCGCTGGACCGGCTTATAATTGCCATGTCATCGACATAGAGCATCACTCTTATCCCTCTAGGTAAACTCGTTGCCAGATCGTTTATTGTCAGGGCAAAGAGTGTCGTGCTCAGAACACACCCCTGTGATGCTCCATTGTTTTGCTCAAATGTTTGAGAAATGATGTTGCCAGTTCGGACTCTAAATTTACGATTTGATAGGAAGTTTGTGATGAATTTTAGAATGTAGCCAGTAAAGCCAATGTTGTATAGTCTTTTAATTATTGTCTGTCTATTGATACAGTCAAATGCTTTGACCATATCAAAGAAGATCCCAATGGCCTGTTGGTTATTGACAAAAGATCCAGTATCTCTGCTTCTAATTGTACTAGGTTGTCAATAGCTGATCTTCCTCTGCGGAAGCCACATTGGAAGTTCTGGAAGATGGAATTTTGTTCTAAGATCCACTTTAGTATTTTATTCACCATCCGTTCCATTATTTTACACAGGCAGCTAGTCAGAAAGATTGGACGGTAATTGCAAGCTAGTCTTTTATCTTTGCCTGTTTTCGGGATAGGAATAATTTCCGCTTGTTGCCAAATTTTCGGAAATCCCCCTTTTTGCCATATATAATTATAGTAGCTCAATATCCAGATAACACCACTACGCGGAAGATGTTGCATCATGGCATAGTGGATATCATCTGGCCCCGGTGAAGATCCTTTGAGGCTTCCCATGATCGACTCTAGCTCCCATATAGAGAATGGGCGGTTGTAGTCCCTTTCAAAAGCTTCAGTTGGATCGCTAGTGGTATCTTGATCGAAGTTTGCCAGTTCTATGGAGGTTGTAGGTGTGGGTGGTGGGTTAAATATTTCCGAGTAGTATTCAGCGAAAGCTCGGGCGACTATTGCAGGGTTGTTGGTTAATTTGCCTTCGTATAGTAATGTGTAGCTGGTACCAGAATAATTTTTGTATATTTTTCTTATTTTATTCCATACCTGGTTAGTAGGCGTGGAAGAGTTTATGGATTCGACATATTGTTTCCAGGATTGTGCTTTAGTGTTATTTATTGTTCTTCGGCATAGGGCTCTTTGTTTTTTATATTCAGTAAAGTTTTCTTGATTGGGCTGTTTTTGAAACTTTTTAAGTGCTTTTCTGCGGTTTCGGATGGTGACTTTACACTCTTCTTTGAACCTCTAGGGATGGCTAGTTCTGCTGCGTTTAGTATAGCGTCCGCGATGAGATGGTATCCTTCTTCAATTGTGAGGGCAGATAGGGGCATTTTGAGTGCGTCAAAATAAGTCGAAAAGAGTGACCAGTCTGTCTTGTCTATGCCCATCGGGGTTTTCAATTAGTTTTATGTTGGTAATTATAAAATTTTAAACGAATGGGGTAATGGTCGCTACCATAGAGATCTGGAAGTACCATCCAGTCAATAATATTAAATAATGATCCACTACAGATGGAGAGGTCGAGAGAAGAATATGTGCCATAGGTGGAACTTAAGAAGGTTGCTTCACCGGTGTTTAATATTAGTAAGTTTGACTCCTCTAAGAAATTTTCTATCATTCTTCCTCTATTGTTGTGACTTGGAGAGCCCCACGTAGGGCTATGTCCGTTGAAGTCTCCGACAAGTAGTATGGGCTGTGTAAGTTGATTTTATATAAGACTGAGGTCTTGTGGTTGTATCAGAGGGTCTTGTGGCAAATAAATATTGCAGAGGGTGAATGAAATTCCGAGGTGTATAGTAATTGCGACTGTTTGAAGTGTTGTGTTTATGTTTATTCGTTGGGTATATATATGGAATCATGTACGGCTATGAGTACGCCTCTAGAGGCATGATCATTTGGTCCATCGGTTCTGTAGATGTTAAAGTTGTTTAATGTAAATTTGTCTCCGGCTTTAAGGTGAGTTTCCTGAATGCAAATACATAACGGGTTTTCGTCCTGAATCAATATTTTTAAATCATTAAAATGTGTTTTTAATCCATTGCAGTTCCATTGTACAAGGGTCATTGTTAAGACGAGGTATTATTAGTAACATTTATTTTTACTGATAAATAAACAGTGATAAAACGAACGCGAATAATATCTTCAAAGGGTTTTCGACCTAATGATATATATAAATATATATACGAATTATTATAATGATATAATAATGATAATGAAATAATGATATACATATAATGATATAGTGATATATATAAATATATCACTTATATCCATATACACACGCTCACACGCACACACTCATACACATACGTATACGCAGACATATATAAATGATAATTATAAATATAAATAAAATGTTGAAATGATAATGACAAATATAAATGAAATGGTGAAATGATACTGGTAAACATAAATGATAAATGCTAAATATATTATATATATACATATACATATACACATATACATATACATATATACACACTTACATACATACATTCACACATACAATGAAAAAATGATATCTACTAATATAAACAAACACACACACATACACACATTCACATATAAACAAACATACACAGTCATAAACATATATAAACAGCAGAGTGTGCGTAGTATAAGCATGTCCATAGTAATAATTATAGTCAGAGGAAATAAAATTATAACTGTTAGGGCGAGTCTTATCGTATTTATTTATTAGAAATAAGACGATTAACATGATATTTATGTGGATATCGTTATGTATTACGATTTCTTCTATTATGTTTTTTATTTCCTTTGACTTTTATAAAGCCCCCCTGGTCAACAGGACGGTCGTTAATAGGCCCGGGCGTGTCGCTTAAAGAGGGGTTAGTCTGTGAAGATATACCAGGCTCATAGGAAGAAGTGCTCGTTTCGGCTGTACAATGATGATTGACAACCGGGGCGAGGTGATGAGTGACAAGGGAAGGGAGGTGGTGGGGGGAGGGAAGGAGTGCCCGCTGGGCTAACAGCTGATACCAGCTGCTCTCTCATTGCCAAGGTCGGCTTAATTATTGTTGCATTTGATTCGGTACTTTTAACTAATTCATTTGATTTATTTTCTCCAAAAATGAGAGGTAAATCGACTTGTGTGCCGATTTCCTTTTTTTCTATTATATTTAATTTTTCCTTTACCACTTGGGCAAAAGTTTTATTACCGGAGTTAGGGTACAACTCTTTATATATTTTCTTTGCTTCCTGTAGCGATATCTTTTTATTAATTTGTATCGATTTAATTTCTCGATGTATTTGGAAAATTTGGCACGATCTATCAAGGGCATTATGTGAGCCACCACAATTAATACAGTTGGGAGGTAGGGTACATTTTAAGTTACTGTCGGTATGTTTGGTTTTTCCGCACTGAATGCAAATTGTCTCTTTCTTACATTGTGTTGTGGGATGATAGAAACCCAAACAATTAAAGCACCGGGGGGGATTAGGTATATAAGCCAGTACAGGTACGGTCTGATACCCTACTCTAATTGTTTTGGGGGCAATGGGCGTCGGAAATGTTATGATATAGTTATGGGTTAGAATTTCATTGCCATTTTTCTTGATTTTTATACGGACAATGTCTGTAATAACTTCCCTCAGTTCATTTTTTATTTCTTCAATCTCGAGGTACTGGAAATCAAAAAATTTTATAACACTTTTGCTATAGTTAAGCGTTTAATGTGGTTGTACGGTAACTGGAAATTGTCCCCCAAATTCTTTACATTTTAATAAAATTTCTGTTTGCCCTTAAATGTTTCCACGAGTAGTGTCCGGTCTCTTAGTTTTTTAATATTTTTTACCTCTCCCACAAGGCCAGTTATAACTTTATTAATGAAGAAAGGAGAAACTTTTAAAAAACCTTCTTCATTTTGTCTTTTTACAATTAGGAATGTGGGGGTTATATTTTTTGTATCATTTAAGGATACCCTATCCGGTGGGTCTTTTATTCGTCCACGAGGGCGTTTTCTTTTAGGAATCGGGCTAGGAGGGTCTTCTGTATCCATCGGTTTTAAGTGAGTAAAATTTAAAGGGACAAAATATATAGAGAGAGTATTATTACAAAATATTAAGAAGAAAAAAGAAATAATAAAGAAAAGAAAAAAGAAAAATATATATATACATATAAGTCAAGGTCCGAAACAGGCTAGTATTAGATTTAATCCTACTTCCAGACATAATAAACAATGTACATGTATATAAGGAAGCCTCAGAGCAATAAAGTCTCAGTTGTTTTACAGCAGTCACAGTGTAAGTTCTTTCACCTATTATTCCTTTTTTTTTTTTACTTTTATTTTAGACAACACATAAGTGGTACCGAAACCCGGGAAGAGGAGGAGCGGGTGAGGTTAGAAATTTTTCTTTCCTCTCAAGTGTTGTAATGGAAGAGAGTGGCATCTTTAGACCGCCGACGCTACAAGTGCCAAATCTTGTAGCTTGTTTTAAATAGCTACCGAGCTACCAAGACGGACCATGATAGAAGCGCATGCGAATACACTGGCTTGGCTAAAAGTAAGAACAGCCACCGCTCAGGACCGGACAGGAAGGAAAGCAGTGTCAGATGTCGAGAGATTCCCCGGGGAAGTCGGTGAATTATATAACTTTATTAAAAGTATCGACAGGGTGCTAGCACGCATCGAGGTTAAGAGGGCAGAGGACCTCCTAGATGCGCACGACGCCGAATCCCAGAGGGCGGACCTAACCTGTAGGATCAGGAGGAACATCCTGAACCTGATACAGGCAGACGAGGAGACGCCGTGGGAGATAGTAAAGGACCGTCTGAAAAAGGCATACTGCGGAGGCTGGTGGACACCAGAGGATAATTTGTTCCAACTCTTTCGAGAGGCGAGACAACCACGGCAGAGCACAGGGCAGTATGCAACTGACCTTTTATTGAAGTTTAATAAGGTCACTGATAAGATGAGGAAGACCTCGAGTGCACCGGAAGTGGAGGCGAAAATGTCATTCATCTCAACCATCCTGAAGGTGCAATTGGCGAGGGAGACAGGCAAGAAGGAAAGCTTTCCCAGGGAGAAGACCTTCGTGGAATGCGCACAAGATTTGATGGACGCCAGCGCAAGAGACGAGGAGTTCAGGACGCTCCGGGAGGAACCAGGCTGGAGCAAAGTGGCTTACAGGAAGCCACATGATTCATCTTGGAAGAAGCGGGAACCTGAAGTGAGGACGCACGAGAGAAGAAGACCAGAATCAAGGAGGCCAGCACCCAATAGGGGAGAAAAGGAAGATCGGCGGTGCCACGGGTGTGGTAAGACAGGACACCTGATAGCAAGATGTCCCCGCACTAAATGCTTTGAGTATGGCAACGAGGGGCACATTGCCAGGCACTGCCCATACATCTTCAAGAGAAAGGACAACTCCAGGGGTGAGCCTATGGAAATAAACAGGCTCGTGAGGAGACCAAGGAGGGCGTCCGAGTCCGCAGGATCATCGAGAACTGCGGAACTATCCGCAGCCTCGGAGGCGAAAACGGAGACGGGACCAGAAAGCAGCGGGGATGAGAGGACTGGCAACCGGGAGCGGAGAGGCCGGAGGACAGCGGCACAACCCGGACGTGTGGCAGCCTGAGGAGGGTGCCAGCAGAGAGGTGGCCGCATTCTGGAGATCAATGGCGTGAGGGCGAGGAGCGGCGGCCTGCTTATTATCAGAGTGGAGAGAGGGGTGCGCTGCCTGGTGGACACCGGGAGCTCGAGCACCATCCTGAGTCGGCGAGCGGCCGAGCGGCTGAGAAATGACGACGGGACACTCCAGATCAAGGTATGCTCATGTAAACTTATCACTCTGGGTGGTCCCTGTGAGGTAGAGGGGGAAATCGAAATTGATTTAGCTCGCTGGGGAAATGAGGGGAAAAAATTGGCGGTCCATGTAATCGAAGATTTGTCCAGGTCATATGAGGGGATCATAGGGTGTGACCTATTGGAGAGGGTAGGGGCGCGGATTAGAAACCACGAGGGAAGTTGGACCGTGAGAATCGGGGGAAAAAGGTATAGGCGGTCACCGAAAGGGATAAAAAGGGGCCCATAGGGGCGGTTGTAAAGTCGGAGGAGTGGAGGTAAAAGATCATGGGGGAGTTCCGTGATATATTTTTCCGAGAAGGGGACACCTTAAGCGTGACGGGCAGGACTTTACACGAAATCCCCCTGAAAGAAGAGCGGGTGACGTATATTAAGGAAAGGAGGTACCCACAGGCGCTAAGGCAGGACATACGGGAAGAGATTCGTAGCCTTAGGGAACAGGGTATTATAATCGATAGCATCTCGCCGTATAATAGCCCACTATGGGCGGTCAGGAAAAAGAGCGCGCCGGGGGAGTAAAAATATCGGGTGCTGATTGATTACAGGAAGTTGAACGAGAACACTAGAGATGAGAGGTACCCAATCTCGAGATTAGAGGATATCCTAGATAGACTCAGCGGGGCGGTAATATTCAGTACCCTAGACCTCAAGGCGGGTTATCACCAGATAAAAATGCACCCCAAAGATCAGTGTAAAACGGCGTTCACGGAACGGGAACACTACGAGTTTACGCGAATGCCCTTTAGACTGAAAAACGCGCCCGTCACCTTCCAGAAATTAATGGACGAATTCCTGCGGGTGGTCGACGAAAACATGTGTCAGGTCTATATGGACGACCTTCTCGTGTTCAGTAAGTCGGAAAAGGAACATGTGGGTCACCTAAGGGCGGTGTTCGAAAGACTCCGGCAATTCGGTCTGAAGTTGTCCCCCGAGAAATCGCGGCTCTGCGAGAGTGAGTTGAATTTCTTGGGACATACAATCTCGGCAGAGGGTGTGAAACCAGACAAGGGAAAGGTTGACGCGATCGCGAGAATGACTATACCGCGCGACGTTAAGGGGATCCGACAGTTGATGGGGTCGCTGAATTACTACCAGCGGTTTGTACTGAAGATGGCTCGATTTCTTGTACCCGTAAACGATTTATTAAAGAAGGGCCGGAAGATTGTTATCACCCCGGTAATAGAGGACAACATCAGGCGGTGTTTTGAGGAACTAAAAAAAGAACCGGTACTGGCGTTTCCCGACTTTAATAAAATGTTCATGGTGACAACAGACGCGAGAGAATATGCGCTAGGGGCGGTACTGTCGCAGGAATACGAAAAGGGGGACCGACCCGTGGCGTACGCGAGACGGCGACTGACAGACGCGGAGACAAGATACAGTACGCTAGAGAGGGAGCTTCTCGGGATTGTGTGGGCTGTGGAGCACTTCCGTCCGTATATTTTTGGGAAGAGGTTTAGAGTTCATACGGATCACAGACCCTTGCAGTGGGTCGGTAAACTTAAGGAGTCCTCCTCGAGAGTTACGAGATGGAAGGAGTTCCTCAGTCAATACAATCTCGAGATTGTTTATAAGCCGGGCCAAGAGAACGTCGTAGCGGACTGGTTATCTCGGGCGATTACTGTTAACGCGGTCGAGGAGGAAGCGGGGCCATCGGGAGGTATCCGACAATTCTTAAGCGAATGGACACCGGACAGGGAGTGCGAAGAGGACACGAGAAGTGGTGAAAATGAGCCCCAAGAAGAGCGCAATGAGACCCAAGAAGATGAGGGTTCCGCTGACGAGAGGCCCACAGAAAAGGAGGAAGTGGATGAGATAATTAATGATAAAAGAGAACAAGTCATCTGGAAAACCAGGACTGAGGGGGAAAACTTTTATAGGGGGTGACAAAGCCGCGGAAGACCTACCAAGAGTATGTGGGCAACACCACTATCTGGGTTAAGATCAAGAGGCTCTGGAGGGAGGAAAAGATCGGGGATGATCGAACTTTTATCAGATGCGCGAGGGCGGTAGAAGTTGTCCAAGAGGTAGACCGGCAAAAAGAGGTAACCCTTTCTTACCACCAGGGAAAGACCAACCACCGGGGTACACAGGAGACTCTGCAAGCGTTAAAACGGAGGTATTTCTAGTGGGGCATGAAACGTACGATTCAAGAAGTCATTGGGTCGTGCGAGGTATGCCTCACCACGAAATATGACCGGCATCCCCCGGGGTGGGTTCAGGAGGAGACACCCACGGTACAGTTCCCATTGTCGGACCTCCAGATCGACACATTTACGTGAAGGGGTTATCGGTGGGTCACTATCGTAGACACGTTCAGCTAGATCGCCCAAGGCAAAGCAAGTCCGCGGAGGCAGTATTAGGAGCTTTGCGGGTGTGGTTTAAAGTATACGGAGTCCCGGATCGAATCTCATCGGATGGGGGTCTCGAGTTTGACAACGCTCAGGTTAAGGCAGAGGCCAAGGAATTCGAGATCGTGTGGCACATTAATACCCCAGGGCATCCCAAGGGCAGAGGGGGTATTGAGAGGTTGCATGGAACTCTAAGCGATCATCTCCGGATTTATCAGGTAGATAAAGGGTTAGAACCGGATGTAGCGATGGAGAAGGCGATCGCGGCATATAATAATTCGGTCCACCCCGCGACAGGGTATTCGCGGTGGAAATCCTTGTCGGGCTCTTGGAGAGACGCCGCGAATTTCGGGACACGGTAGTGGGGGAGGAATTAGTGAACGCTATGACCAACCGACATTGGGCTTTTGGGAAATTGTGGGAGAAGGCGCGGGGGCGCATAATGAAGGGAAAAAAGCAGTAGGTGGAAACGGAAAACGTCCGGGTGCGGTACGTCACTGGGAAATTGAGAATCGGTATGGTAGTGTACCGAAAAAATAGTACTAATCGCGGAAAAGAGATCTGCCGGTATGAGGGGCTATTCAGAGTGATTGCTATAAGAGAGCACAATTTAGTGACACTAGAGAGTTTCAGAGAGCCACGGAAGCGGAGGAACGTACATATTGAGCAATTGAGGTTCCCAATTGAGGAACAGGTGATTTTGTGAGTGTCCCGTTGTTAACAACGGGAGAGAGAGAAAGTTTTTGTATTAATATACAGAGTAATTTTTTTTTTTTTTTCTGATTTTGTAAAATATTGAGGAAAATGTGTTTTGTTCGTGAATTTTGGATTTTTTTTTTGTTTTATTGTAATGCTGATGAGAAAAAAATGTTTTATTTAAATTTTGTGACTAGTAATATGTTTATAGAGAATAAGAGTTTTAGTTTTGGAAAAAGGTTTTATTTCAATGGCGATGTATATATTTTAGATAATAGTGTGTGTGTTGTAGAGTGAGAAAGGAGTTTTGTACATAGAGAAGTTTCAGTTTTATTTTTTGTGTGTGAGTGTGTGTGTGAATTTAATTGTCAGAAGAATTTTATTTTGCGTGTGTATTAGTTATAAGTTAGGTTTAAGAATTATTGTAAGTGTAAATAAAGTGGGACCTTTGTACAGTGGAAGAAGATTTTATTTTTATTGTTGTTATCATACGTACTTAATTAGCTAGTAGAATTATGTACTGGGTAGGATTAAGATGTTAGGGATTGTTATCTGCTTCGGCCTTTGACCAAGAGGAGAATTAGTATCTGGACTCCTTAATACCGTATTGGTATTAAGTGCCCAAAGTATATAGTTTATGAAAAATAGTTATAAACTGGAGAAGGAAGTCAAGGTCCGAAGCAGGCTAGTATATATATATATAAAACTTAATTGTTGTCTAAAATAAAAGTAAAAAAGAAAGGAATAATAGGTGAAAGAACTTACACTGCGACTGCTGTAAATCATTAGTACTCTTTTTTCGGTACACCACCATACCGATTCTCAATTTCCCCGTGACGTCCCGCACCCGGACGTTTTCCCTTTCCACCCGCTACTTTTTTTCCTTCATTATGCGCCCCCGCGCCTTCTCCCACAATTTCCCAAAAGCCCAATTTCGGTTGGTCATAGCGTTCACTAATTCCTCCCCCACTACCGTGTCCTGAAAGTCGCGGCGTCTCTCCCGGAGCCCGAGCACGATTTCCACCGGCGAATACCCTGTCGCGGTGTGGATCGAATTATTATATGCCGCGATCGCCTTCTCCATCGCGACATCCGGTTCTAACCCTTTATCTACCTGATAAATCCGGAGATGATCGCTCAGAGTTCCATGCAACCTCTCAATACCCCCTCTGCCCTTGGGATGCCCTGGGGTATTAATGTGCCACACGATCTCGAATTCCTTGGCCTCTGCCTTAACCTGAGCGTTGTCAAACTCGAGACCCCCATCCGATGAGATTCGATCCGGGACTCCGTATACTTTAAACCACGCCCGCAAAGCTCCTAATACTGCCTCCGCGGACTTGCTCTGCACCAGACAAGCTTGGGCGATCTTGCTGAACGTGTCTACGACAGTGACCCACCGATAACCTCTCCACGTAAATGTGTCGATCTGGAGGTCCGACAATGGGAACTGTACCGTGGGTGTCTCCACCTGAACCCACCCCGGGGGATGCCGGTCATATTTCGTGGTGAAGCATACCTCGCACGACCCAATGGCTTCTTGAATCGTACGTTTCATGCCCCACCAGAAATACCTCCGTTTTAACGCTTGCAGAGTCTCCTGTGTACCCCGGTGCTTGGTCTTTCCCTGGTGGTACGAAAGGGTTTCCTCTTTTTGCCGGTCTACCTCTTGGACAACTTCTACCGCCCTCGCGCATCTAATAAAAGTTCGGTCAACCCCGATCTTTTCCCCCCTCCAGAGCCTCTTGATCTTATCCCAGATAGTGGTGTTGCCCACATACACGTGGTAGGTCTTCCCCGGCTTTGTCACCCAGTGTAAAAGTTTTACTATGGACTCCCCTCTAATTCCTGGTTCCGTCCAGATGGTGACAATGTTGCTCCCTTTCGCCTAGCCGCGATTTCTCGGGGGACAATTTTAAACTGAATTGACCAAGTCTTTCGAACACCGCCCTTAAGTGACCTACATGTTCCCTCTCTGATTTGCTGAACACGAGGAGGTCATCCATATAAACCTGACACAAGTTCTCGTCGACCCCCCGCAGGAATTCGTCCATTAATTTCTGGAACGTGACGGGCGCGTTTTTAAGACCGAAGGGCATTCGTGTAAACTCTTAATGTCCCCTTTCATACGTGAACGCCGTTTTACAATGGTCTTTGGGATTCATCTTTATCTGGTGGTATCCCGCCTTGAGGTCTAGGGTGCTGAATATTACTGCCCCGCTGAGTCTATCTAGGATACCCTCAAATCTCGGGATTGGGTATCTCTTGTTCATAGAGTGTTTTCATTGAGCTTCCTATAATCAATCACCACCCCTCCCCCGGCGCGCTCTTCTTTCTGACCGCCCTTAGTGGGCTATTATACGGTGAGATGCTGTCGATTATAATACCCTGTTCTCTAAGGCTTCGGATCTCTTCCCTTATGTGCTGACTCAGCGCCTGTGGGTACCTTCGTCCCTTAATATAAGTCACCCTCTCCTCTTTTAGGGGGATTTCGTGTACTGCCCTGCCCGTCACGCTCAGGGTGTCCCCTTCTCGGAAAAATATATCCCGGAATTCCCCAATGATTTTTTCCCTCCACTCCTCCGATTTCACAACCGCCCCTATGTGCCCTTTCTTCTCCCTCTACATGCCCGCGCATCGCCTATATTTTTTCCCCCGATTCTTACGGTCCAATTTCCCCCGTGGTTTCTGATCCGCGCTCCTACCCTCTCCAATAGGTCGCACCCTATGATCCCCTCATATTATCTGGACATATCTTTAATTACATGGACCGCCAATTTTTCCCCCTCATTTCCCCAGCGAGCCAAATCAATTTCGATTTCCCCCTCTACCTCACAGGGACCACCCAGAGTGATTAGTTTACATGAGCATACCTTAATCTGGAGTGTCCCGTCGCCACCTCTCAGCCGCTCGGCCGCTCGCCAACTCACGATGGTGCTTGAGCTCCCGGTGTCCACCAGGCAGCGCACCCCTCTCTCCACTCTGATAATAGGCAGGCCGCCGCTCCTCGCCCTCACGCCGTTGATCTCCAGAATGCGGCCGCCTCTCTGCTGGCACCCTCCTCAGGCTGCCACCCGTCCTGGTTGTACTGCTTTCCTCCGGCCTCTCCGCTCCCGGCTGCCAGTCCTCTCATCCCCGCTGCTTTCTGGTCCCGTCTCCGTTTCCGCCTCCGAGGCTGCGGATAGTTCCGCAGCTCTCGATGATCCTGCGGACTCGGATGCCTTCCTTGGTCTCCTCAGGAGCCTGTTTATTTCCACAGGCTCATCCCTGGAGCTGTCCTTTCTCTTGAAGATGTATAGGAAGTGCCTGGAAATGTGCCCCTCCTTGCCGCAATCAAAGCATTTAGTGCGGGGACATCTTGCTATCAGGTGTCCTGTCTTACCACACCCGTGGCACCACCGATCTTCCTTTCCTCGTCTATTGGGTGCTGGCCTCCTTTATTCTGGTCTTCTTTTTTCGTGCGTCCTCACTTCAGGTTCCCGCTTCTTCCAAGATGAATCAAGTGGCTTCCTGTAAGTCACTTTGCTCCAGCCTGGTTCCTCCCGGAGCGTCCTGAACTCCTCATCTCTGGCGCAGGCGTCCATCAAATCTTGCGCGCATTCCACGAAGGTCTTCTCCCTGGGAAAGCTTTCCTTCTTGCCTGTCTCCCTCGCCAATTGCACCTTTAAGATGGTTGAGATCAATGCCATTTTCGCCTCCACTTCCGGTGCACTCGAAGTCTCCCTCATCTTATCAGTGACCTTATTAAACTTTAATAAAAGGTCACTTGCATACTGCCCTGTGCTCTGCCGTGGGTGTCTCACCTCTCGAAAGAGTTGGAACAAATCTTCCTCTAGTGTCCACCGGCATCCGTCGTATGCCTTTTTCAGACGGTCCTTTACTATCTCCCACGGCGTCTCCTCGTCGGACGGAATCAGGTTCAGGATGTTCCTCCTGATCCTACAGGTTAGGTCCGCCTCAGGGATTCGGCGTCATGCGCATCTAAGAGGTCCTCCGCTCTCTTAACCTCGATGCGGGCTAGCACCCTTTCGATACTTTTAATAAAGTGGTTTAACTCACCAACTTCCCCGGTGAATCTCTCGACATCCGAAACTGCTTTCTTTAGATCATGAGTGGTGGCTGTCCTCACTTTTAGCCAAGCAAATGTGTTCGCATGCGCTTCCGCCATCGTCTGTCTTGGTAGCTAGGGCCAGCTATTTGGCACTTGTAGCGTCGGTGGTCTAAGGATGCCACTCTCTTCCATGAACACACTTGAGAGGAAAAAAAAATTTCTAACCTCACCCGCTCCTCGTCTTCCCGGGTTTTGTCACCACTTAAGTGTTGTCTAAAATAAAAGTAAAAAAAAAAGGAATAATAGGTGAAAGAACTTACACTGTGACTGCTGTAAAACTACTCAGACTTTATTGCTCTGAGGCTTGCCTTATATACATGTACATTGTTTATTATGTCTGAAAGTAGGATTAAGTCTAATACTAGCCTGCTTCAGACCTTGACTTTATATAAATATATATATATATATATATATATATATATATATATATATATATATATATATATATATATATAATAAAATCTAATAATAGGAGTAGAAATATTTAAAATAAAAAGTAAAAACATTTAAAAAGAAAAATATAAGAAACATGGAAAATAAAATCTCTTATCTGACTTAATCTTCAGGAGCAATAAATCCAAAAGTCTAGATAAACAGTGATCGCCGAATCGTATTTTGTGTCTCACTAAACGCTAACTGTATTCTGACCCTTCCGACTCGGCATCCCCCTGGGGATTAAAGCTACGGTCTCGAAGAGGGTCGCGTGTAGTGCTCCCAAGGCGTCCTCAGTATGAACACTCAAGTAATGTAAGTTTTTATCTTCCTTGCTTTGGTGGGCTCAACTGTGTTACGTGAACTGCCTTTCGAATATCGTTTGTTGTAGTTCTTCGGTAGGTGGCTCATACTTCCTCAATAGCTAGAGGAGAAGATTGCCTGAATCACGGTTGATTCAGGTGAACATTTTACATTTGAAGTTTAATCTTCCGTAGCTCATCGTTGCCGCATTTCTGCGTACCGTTCTCTAGGGCTTAGAGCAATTAAGGTGGGAGTACTATCATATTCATAGATAAAAAGAAGAGACGAGAACATCTCTCTTAATCCAAATTAAATAGAGAGGATAGCTAAACAAATATTCTTTACGTGTATATTCTAGTAGGACCTCTTTCCTGAACTAATGGTTTATTCCGTGTCTTGTCACAAATGTTTTAAAAATGCAACGGTTAGTTTTTATTATTTTTCAAATTACTCGCTTTCAATTCATTTCATGGATTCGGCTCTCTAAGTCGTTGCTATGATCTTGGAATAATTTTATCCAAGCAACCTGAAACGGCGCTTTTGGTCGCAACCTTTCAGGCTGCAGCGGGGCCCTCCTCCTTTCTCAACCGGGCTTGGGACCGGCTATGGCGGAGTTCCCCCCCCCCCTTTCTATGCGGCTTTCCGTTAAAAATCAACTATTTAATGCTAGTCTTCGTCCTATTAACTGTACATAAGCAAGGTCTACACACTTAACGCGTCATAAATTAATTTGTCATCTTTCTATGGCCCTCATCTATTAAAATGGACTAGTTGGTTTTTATTATTGGTTGGTCTCTTATCCAATTGTTCCGTTTCGTAACCTGATAAGGGCATTCCCAGGTGTTCTAAAGGAGCGAATCCAGGTTGGAAACTTTTTATTTTTCCGGATTGATGTCGTCACAAATGTTTTTAAAAATGCAACGGTTAGTTTTTATTATTTTTCAAATTACTCGCTTTCAATTCATTTCATGGATTCGGCTCTCTAAGTCGTTGCTATGATCTTGGAATAATTTTATCCAAGCAACCTGAAACGGCGCTTTTGGTCGCAACCTTTCAGGCTGCAGCGGGGCCCTCCTCCTTTCTCAACCGGGCTTGGGACCGGCTATGGCGGAGTTCCCCCCCCCCCTTTTTATGCGGCTTTCCGTTAAAAATCAACTATTTAATGCTAGTCTTCGTCCTATTAACTGTACATAAGCAAGGTCTACACACTTAACGCGTCTTAAATTAATTTTTCATCTTTCTATGGCTCTTATCTATTAAAATAGACTAGTTGGTTTTTATTTTTGGTTGGTCTCTTATCCAATTGTTCCGTTTCGTAACCTGATAAGGGCATTCCCAGGTGCTCTGAAGGAGCGAAACCAGGTTGGAAACTATATTTTTCCGAATTGATGTCGTCTCCTTTATTCTACCCCTTGCTCCCTTGATGTTTAAGTGAAGCTATTCGTGGATACATTCCATTCGGTTCCCTAGAGTCGTAAAGGTCTTCTTTTTCTGCTAGTTCCTAAACGGAACTAATATCCGTGAAATTTATTTATCCCTTACAAGGGTTACTTAGAAAAACGGTATTTCTATTTAGATTACGAGGATAGACTACTTTGTCACAGGTAAATAACAAAGGATGTAGTAGTCTTCTTTTTAGGAGCTATCCACTTCCCAAAATACTAAAATTCGATGCGTATTTGCCCATTCATGGGAACGAAAAAAGGGTTTTTTGTAATTCTGTTCATTTGACTGGGCTACCTACACAGCTATAATATTTAGTTGGTATGAGCTACCTACTTAAGAACAACATCATACGTTCTTCAGAAGGCAGTTTATGTAACACAGTTGAGCCCGCCAAAGCAAGGAAGACAAAAAGTAACATCACTCCATTATTCATAGTGAGGACGCCTTAGGAGCACTACCCGCGACCCTATTTGAGACCGCAGCTTCGATCCACAGGTGGCCGAAGGAGACTATAGCTCCAGCATCGTGCCTCGCATTGAATGGAGACGCCTTGGGATACTCCAGGGGATGCCGAGTCCGAGGGGTCAGAATACAGGAAGCTAGTAGTGAGACACAAAATACGATTCAGCCGCCACAACATGGACCAGCTTTACCGCTTACAGCTTAAAAAAAGGATTTAGAAGACAGCATAAACGCTGCGGGAATCAAAAGCTGTTATCATCCGGCATCAGAAAACATATGATCTAAGTAGATGAGATGGTATACGAAAGCTTGGAAATGTTGTGATCTCCGAATCGTATTTTGTGTCTCACTACAAGCTTCCTGTATTCTGACCCTTCCGACTCGGCATCCCTTGGAGTATCCCAAGGCGTCTCCACTCATCGCGAGGCACAATGCTGGAGGTATAGTACCTTTGGCAACCTGTGGATTGAAGCTACGGTCTCGAAGAGGGTCGCGTGTAGTGCTCCCAAGGCGTCCTCAGTATGAACATTCAAGTAATGTAAGTTTTTATCTTCCTTGCTTTGGTGGGCTCAACTGTGTTACATAAACTGCCTTCTGAAGAACGTATGATGTTGTTCTTAAGTAGGTAGCTCATACCAACTAAATATTATAGCTGTGTAGGTAGCCCAAAGTCAAATGAACAGAATTACAAATAACCCTTTTTTCGTTCCCATGAATGGGCAAATACGCATCCAATTTTAGTATTTTGGGGAGTGGATAGCTCCTGAAAAGAAGACTACTACATCCTTTGTTATTTACCTGTGACAAAGTAGTCTTACCCTCGTAATCTAAATAGAAATACCGTTTTTCTAAGTAACCCTTGTAAGGGATAAATAAATTTCACGGATATTAGTTCCGTTTAGGAACTAGCAGAAAAAGAAGACCTTTACGACTCTAGGGAACCGAATGGAATGTATCCACGAATAGCTTCACTTAAACATCAAGGGAGCAAGGGGTAGAATAACGGATACCACATCAATTCGGAAAAATATAGTTTCCAACCTGGTTTCGCTCCTTCAGACCAGCTTTACCGCTTATAGCTTAAAAAAAGGATTTAGAAGACAGCATAAACGCTGCGGGAATCAAAAGCTGTTATCATCCGGCATCAGAAAACATATGATCTAAGTAGATAAGATGGTATACGAAAGCTTGGAAATATTGTGATCTCCGAATCGTATTTTGTGTCTCACTACAAGCTTCCGTATTCTGACCCTTCCGACTCGGCATCCCTTGGAGTATCCCAAGGCGTCTCCACTCATCGCGAGGCACAATGCTGGAGGTATAGTACCTTTGGCAACCTGTAGATTAAAGCTACTTCAATTCATAGTGAGGACGCCTTAGGAGCACTACCCGCGACCCTCTTTGAGACCGCAGCTTTGATCCATAGGTGGCCGCAGGAGACTATAGCTCCAGCATCGTGCCTCGCTTTGAGTGGAGACGCCTTGGGATACTCCAGGGGATGCCGAGTCAGAAGGGTCAGAATACAGGAAGCTAGTAGTGAGACACAAAATACGATTCGGCCTCCACAACATGGACCAGCTTTACGGCTTACAGCTTAAAAAAAGGATCGAGAAGACAGCATAAACGCTGCGGGAATCAAAAGCTGTTATCATCCGGCATCAGAAAACATATGATCTAAGTAGATTAGATGGTATACGAAAGCTTGGAAATGTTGTGATCTCCGAATCGTAAGCTTCCTGTATTCTGACCCTTCCGACTCGGCATCCCTTGGAGTATCCCAAGGCGTCTCCACTCATCTCGAGGCACAATGCTGGAGGTATAGCACCTTTGGCAACCTGTAGATTGAAGCTACGGTCTCGAAGATGGTCGCGTGTAGTGCTCCCAAGGCGTACTCAGTATGAACATTCAAGTAATGTAAGTTTTTATCTTCCTTGCTTTGGTGGGCTCAACTGTGTTACGTGAACTGCCTTTCTAATATCGTTTGTTGTAGTTCTTCGGTAGGTGGCTCATACTTCCTCAATGGCTAGAGGAGAAGATTGCCTGAATCACGGTTGATTTAGGTGAACATTTTACATTTGGAGTTTAAGTGTCCGTAGCTCATCGTTGCCGCATTTCTGCGTACCGTTCTCTGGGCCTTAGAGCAATTAAGGTGGGAGTACTATCATAATCAGAGATAGAAGAAGAGACGAGAACATCTCTCTTAATCGAAATTAAATGGAGAGGATAGCTAAAGAAATATTCTTTACGTGTATATCCTAGTAGGACCTCTTTCCGGAACTAATGGTTTATTCCGTGTTTTGTCACAAATGTTTTAAAAATACAACAGTTAGTTTTTATTATTTTTAAAATTACTCGCTTTCAATTCATTTCATGGATTCGGCTCTCTAGGTCATTGCTATGATCTTGGAATAATTTTATCCAAGAAACCTGAAACGGCGCTTTTGGTCAAAAACCTTTCAGGCTGCAGCAGGGGCCCTCCTCCTTTCTCAACCGGGCTTGGGACCGGCTATGGCGGAGTTCCCCCCTTTTTATGCGGCTTTTCTAAAAAATACCAAGTTAAAAATCAACTATTTAATGCTAGTCTACATCCTATTAACCGTACATAAGGAAGATATACACACTTAACGCGTCTTAAATTAATGTGTCATCTTTCTATGGCTCTCATCTATTAAAATGGATTGGTTGGTTTTTATTTTTGTTTGGTCTCTTATCCAATTGTTCCGTTTCGTAACCTCATATGGGCATTCCCAGGTGCTCTGAAGGAGCGAAACCAGGTTGGAAACTATATTTTTCCGAATTGATGTCGTCTCCTTTATTCTACCCCTTGCTCCCTAGATGTTTAAGTAAAGCTATTCGTAGATACACTTCATTCGGTTCCCTAGAGTCGTAAAGGTCTTCTTTTTCTGCTAGTTTCTAAACGGAACTAATATCCGTGGAATTTATTTATCCCTTACAAGGGTTGCTGAGAAAAACGTTATTTCTATTTAGATCACGGGGGTAAGACTACTTTGTTACAGGTAAAGAAAAAAGGATGTAGTAGTCTTCTTTTTAGGAGCTATCTATCCACTCCCCAAAATACTTAAATTGGATGCGCATTTGCCCATTCCTGGGAACGAAAAATGGTTTATTTAAAATTCAGTTCATTTGACTTTGGGGTACCTACACAGCTATAATTTTCAGTTGGTATGAGCTACCTACTTAAGAACAACATCAAACGTTCTTCAGAAGGCAGTTTATGTAACACAGTTGAGCCCGCCAAAGCAAGGAAGACAAAAAGGTACATCACTCCATTATTCACAGTGAGGACGCCTTAGGAGCACTACCCGCGACCCTCTTCGAGACCGCAGCTTCAATCGACTAGTGGCCGAAGGAGACTATGGCTCTAGCATCGTGCCTCGCATTGAGTGGAGACGCCTTGGGATACTCCAGGGGATGCCGAGTCAGAGGGGTCAGAATACAGGAAGCTACTAGTGAGAAACAAAATACGATTCGGCCACAACATGGACCAGCTTTACCGCTTACAGTTTAAAAAAAAGATCGAGAAGACAATATAAAAGCTGCGGGAATCAAAAGCTGTTATCATCCGGCATCAGAAAACATATGATCTAAATAGATGAGATGGAATACGGGCTTGGAAATGTTGTGATCTCCGAATCGTATTTTATGTCTCACTCCAAGCATTCCGTATTCTGACCCTTCCGACTCGGCATCCCTTGGAGTATCCCAAGGCGTCTCCACTCATCTCGAGGCACAATGCTGGAGGTATAGCACCTTTGGCAACCTGTAGATTGAAGCTACGGTCTCGAAGATGGTCGCGTGTAGTGCTCCCAAGGCGTACTCAGTATGAAACATTCAAGTAATGTAAGTTTTTATCTTCCTTGCTTTGGTGGGCTCAACTGTGTTACGTGAACTGCCTTTCTAATATCGTTTGTTGTAGTTCTTCGGTAGGTGGCTCATACTTCCTCAATAGCTAGAGGAGAAGATTTCCTGAATCACGGTTGATTTAGGTGAACATTTTACATTTGGAGTTTAAGTGTCCGTAGCTCATCGTTGCCGCATTGCTGCGTACCGTTCTCTGGGCCTTAGAGCAATTAAGGTGGGAGTACTATCATAATCAAGATAAAGAGAAGAGACGAGAACATCTCTCTTAATCGAAATTAAATGGAGAGGATAGCTAAAGAAATATTCTTTACGTGTATATCCTAGTAGGACCTCTTTCCGGAACTAATGGTTTATTCCGTGTTTTGTCACAAATGTTTTAAAAATACAACGGTTAGTTTTTATTTGTTTTCAAATTACTTGCTTTCAATTTATTTCATGTATTCGGCTCTCTAAGTCATTGCTATGATCTTGGAATAATTTTATCCAAGCAACCGGAAACGGTGCTTTTGGTCGCAACCTTTCAGGCTGTAGCGGGGCCCTCCTCCTTTCTCAACCGGGCTTGGGACCGGATATGGCGGAGTCCCCCCCCCCTTTTTATGCGGCTTTCCTAAAAAATACCAAGATAAAAATCAACTATTTAATGCTAGTCTTCATCCTATTAATTGTACATAAGGAAGGTCTACACACTTAACGCGTCTTAAATTACATTGTCATCTTTCTATGGCTCTCATCTATTAAAATGGACTAGTTGGTTTTTTTTTTTTGGTTGGTCTCTTATCCAATTGTTCCGTTTCGTAACCTCATAAGGGCATTCCCAGGTGCTCTGAAGGAGCAAAACCAGGTTGGAAAATATATTTTTCCGAATTGATAACGTCTCCTTTATTCTACCCCTTGCTCCCTTGATGTTTAAGTGAAGCTATTCGTGGATACATTTCATTCAGTTCCCTAGAGTCGTAAGGGCTTCTTTTTCTGCTAGTTCCTAAACGGAACTAATATCCGTGAAATTGATGTATCCCTTACAAGGGTTACTGAGAAAAACGGTATTTCTATTTAGATCACGAGGGTAAGACTACTTTGTTACAGGTAAAGAACAAAGGATGTAGTAGTCTTCTTTTCAGGAGGAGCTATCCACTCCCCAAAATACTTAAATTGGATGCGCATTTGCCCATTCATGGGAACGAAAAAAAAAGGGTTATTTGTAATTCTGTTCATTTGACTTTGGGCTACCTACACAGCTATAATCTTTAGTTGGTATGAGCTACCTACTTAAGAACAACATCAAACGTTCTTTAGAAGGCAGTTTATGTAACACAGTTGAGCCCGCCAAAGGAAGGAAGACAAAAAGTTACATCACTCCATTATTCATAGTGAGGACGCCTTAGGAGCACTACCCGCGACCCTCTTCGAGACCGCAGCTTCGATCCACAGGTGGCCGAAGGAGACTATAGCTCCAGCATCGTGCCTCGCATTGAGTGGAGACGCCTTGGGATACTCCAGGGGATGCCGAGTCAGAGGGGTCAGAATACAGGAAGCTAGTAGTGAGACACAAAATACGATTCGGCCTCCACAACATGGACCAGCTTTACCGCTTACAGCTTAAAAAAAGGATCGAGAAGAC
The DNA here is from genome assembly GCA_003667255.2 of Euschistus heros. Lineage (NCBI taxonomy): Eukaryota > Metazoa > Arthropoda > Insecta > Hemiptera > Pentatomidae > Euschistus > Euschistus heros. The sequence continues at coordinate 765,957 of RCWM02000512.1, forward strand.
AGCATGAACGCTGCGGGAATCAAAAGCTGTTATCATCCGGCATCAGAAAACATATGATCTAAGTAGATGAGATGGTATACGAAAGCTTGGAAATGTTGTGATCTCCGAATCGTATTTTGTGTCTCACTACAAGCTTCCTGTATTCTGACCCTTCCGACTCGGCATCCCTTGGAGTATCCCAAGGCGTCTCCACTCATCGCGAGGCACAATGCTGGAGGTATGGTACCTTTGGCAACCTGTGGATTGAAGCTGCGGTCTCGAAGAGGGTCGCGTGTAGTGCTCCCAAGGCGTCCTCAGTATGAACACTCAAGAAATGTAAGTTTTTATCTTCCTTGCTTTGGTGGGCTTAACTGTGTTACGTGAACTGCCTTTCGAATATCGTTTGTTGTAGTTCTTCGGTAGGTGGCTCATACTTCCTCAATAGCTAGAGGAGAAGATTGCCTGAATCACGGTTGATTTAGGTGAACATTTTACATTTGGAGTTTAAGTGTCCGTAGCTCATCGTTGCCGCATTTCTGCGTACCGTTCTCTGGGGCTTAGAGCAATTAAGGTGGGAGTACTATCATAATCAGAGATGAAAAGAAGAGACGAGAACATCTCTCTTAATCCAAATTAAATAGAGAGGATAGCTAAAGAAATATTCTTTACGTGTATATCCTAGTAGGACCTCTTTCCTGAACTAATGGTTTATTCCGTGTCTTGTCACAAATGTTTTAAAAATACAACGGTTAGTTTTTATTTTTTTTCAAAAACTACTCGCTTTCAATTTATTTCATGGATTCGGCTCTCTAAGTAATTTCTATGATCTTGGAATAATTTTATCTAAGCAACCTGAAACGGCGCTTTTGGTCGCAACCTTTCAGGCTGCAGCGGGGCCCTCCTCCTTTCTCAACCGGGCTTGGGACCGGCTATGGCGGAGTTCCCCCCCCCCTTTTTATGCGGCTTTCCCTAAAAAATACCAAGTTAAAAATCAACTATTTAATGCTAGTCTTCATCCTATTAACTATACGGTTACACACTTAACGCCTCTTAAATTAATTTGTCATCTTTCTATGGCTCTCATCTATTAAAATGGACTAGTTGGTTTTTATTTTTGGTTGGTCTCTTATCCAATTGTTCCGTTTCGTAACCTCATAAGGGCATTCCCAGGTGCTCTGAAGGAGCGAAACCAGGTTGGAAACTATATTTTTCCGAATTGATGTCTTCTCCTTTATTCTACCCCTTGCTCCCTTGATGTTTAAGTGAAGCTATTCGTGGATACATTTCATTCAGTTCCCTAGAGTCGTAAGGGCTTCTTTTTCTGCTAGTTCCTAAACGGAACTAATATCCGTGAAATTGAGATGTATCCCTTACAAGGGTTACTGAGAAAAACGGTATTTCTATTTAGATCACGAGGGTAAGACTACTTTGTTACAGGTAAAGAACAAAGGATGTAGTAGTCTTATTTTCAGGAGCTATCCACTCCCCAAAATACTTAAATTGGATGCGCATTTGCCCATTCATGGGAACGAAAAAAGGGTTATTTGTAATTCTGTTCATTTGACTTTGGGCTACCTACACAGCTATAATCTTTAGTTGGTATGAGCTACCTACTTAAGAACAACATCAAACGTTCTTTAGAAGGCAGTTTATGTAACACAGTTGAGCCCGCCAAAGGAAGGAAGACAAAAAGTTACATCACTCCATTATTCATAGTGAGGACGCCTTAGGAGCACTACCCGCGACCCTCTTCGAGACCGCAGCTTCGATCCACAGGTGGCCGAAGGAGACTATAGCTCCTGCATCGTGCCTCGCATTGAGTGGAGACGCCTTGGGATACTCCAGGGGATGCCGAGTCAGAGGGGTCAGAATACAGGAAGCTAGTAGTGAGACACAAAATACGATTCGGCCTCCACAACATGGACCAGCTTTACCGCTTACAGCTTAAAAAAAGGATCGAGAAGACAGCATGAACGCTGCGGGAATCAAAAGCTGTTATCATCCGGCATCAGAAAAACATATGATCTAAGTAAATGAGATGGTATACGAAAGCTTGGAAATGTTGTGATCTCCGAATCGTATTTTGTGTCTCACTACAAGCTTCCTGTATTCTGACCCTTCCGACTCGGCATCCCTTGGAGTATCCCAAGGCGTCTCCACTCATCGCGAGGCACAATGCTGGAGGTATAGTACCTTTGGCAACCTGTGGATTGAAGCTACGGTCTCGAAGAGGGTCGCGTGTAGTGCTCCCAAGGCGTCCTCAGTATGAACACTCAATAAATGTAAGTTTTTATCTTCCTTGATTTGGTGGGCTTAACTGTGTTACGTGAACTGCCTTTCGAATATCGTTTGTTGTAGTTCTTCGGTAGGTGGCTCATACTTCCTCAATAGCTAGAGGAGAAGATTGCCGGAATCACGGTTGATTTAGGTGAACATTTTACATTTGGAGTTTAAGTGTCCGTAGCTCATCGTTGCCGCATTTTCTGCGTACCGTTCTCTGGGGCTTAGAGCAATTAAGGTGGGAGTACTATCATAATCAGAGATGAAAAGAAGAGACGAGAACATCTCTCTTAATCCAAATTAAATAGAGAGGATAGCTAAAGAAATATTCTTTACGTGTATATCCTAGTAGGACCTCTTTCCTGAACTAATGGTTTATTCCGTGTCTTGTCACAAATGTTTTAAAAATACAACGGTTAGTTTTTTTTTTTTTTTTCAAATTACTCGCTTTCAATTCATTTCATGGATTCGGCTCTCTATGTCATTGCTATGATCTTGGAATAATTTTATCTAAGCAACCTGAAACGGCGCTTTTGGTCGCAACCTTTAAGGCTGCAGCGGGGCCCTCCTCCTTTCTCAACCGGGCTTGGGACCGGCTATGGCGGAGTTCCCCCCCCCCTTTTTATGCGGCTTCCCTAAAAAATACCAAGTTAAAAATCAACTATTTAATGCTAGTCTTCATCCTATAGACTATACATAAGGAAGGTCTACACACTTAACGCGTCTTAAATTAATTTGTCATCTTTCTATGGCTCTCATCTAAAAATGGACTAGTTGGTTTTTATTTTTGGTTGGTCTCTTATCCAATTGTTCCGTTTCGTAACCTCATAAGGGCATTCCCAGGTGCTCTGAAGGAGCGAAACCAGGTTGGAAACTATATTTTTCCGAATTGATGTCTTCTCCTTTATTCTACCCCTTGCTCCCTTGATGTTTAAGTGAAGCTATTCGTGGATACATTTCATTCAGTTCCCTAGAGTCGTAAGGGCTTCTTTTTCTGCTAGTTCCTAAACGGAACTAATATCCGTGAAATTGATGTATCCCTTACAAGGGTTACTGAGAAAAACGGTATTTCTATTTAGATCACGAGGGTAAGACTACTTTGTTACAGGTAAAGAACAAAGGATGTAGTAGTCTTCTTTTCAGGAGCTATCTAACCACTCCCCAAAATACTTAAATTGGATGCGCATTTGCCCATTCATGGGAACGAAAAAAAGGGTTATTTGTATTTCTGTTCATTTGACTTTGGGCTACCTACACAGCTATAATCTTTAGTTGGTATGAGCTACCTACTTAAGAACAATATAAAACGTTATTCAGAAGGCAGTTTATGTAACACAGTTGAGCCCGCCAAAGGAAGGAAGACAAAAAGTTACATCACTCCATTATTCATAGTAAGGACGCCTTAGGAGCACTACCCGCGACCCTCTTCGAGACCGCAGCTTCGATCCACAGGTGGCCGAAGGAGACTATAGCTCCTGCATCGTGCCTCGCATTGAGTGGAGACGCCTTGGGATACTCCAGGGGATTCCGAGTCAGAGGGGTCAGAATACAGGAAGCTAGTAGTGAGACACAAAATACGATTCGGCCTCCACAACATGGACCAGCTTTACCGCTTACAGCTTAAAGAAAGGATCGAGAAGACAGCATGAACGCTGCGGGAATCAAAAGCTGTTATCATCCGGCATCAGAAAACATATGATCTAAGTAAATGAGATGGTATACGAAAGCTTGGAAATGTTGTGATCTCCGAATCGTATTTTGTGTCTCACTACAAGCTTCCTGTATTCTGACCCTTCCGACTCGGCATCCCTTGGAGTATCCCAAGGCGTCTCCACTCATCGCGAGGCACAATGCTGGAGGTATAGTACCTTTGGCAACCTGTGGATTGAAGCTACGGTCTCGAAGAGGGTCGCGTGTAGTGCTCCCAAGGCGTCCTCAGTATGAACACTCAATAAATGTAAGTTTTTATCTTCCTTGATTTGGTGGGCTTAACTGTGTTACGTGAACTGCCTTTCGAATATGGTTTGTTTGTAGTTCTTCGGTAGGTGGCTCATACTTCCTCAATAGCTAGAGGAGAAGATTGCCGGAATCACGGTTGATTTAGGTGAACATTTTACATTTGGAGTTTAAGTGTCCGTAGCTCATCGTTGCCGCATTTCTGCGTACCGTTCTCTGGGGCTTAGAGCAATTAAGGTGGGAGTACTATCATAATCAGAGATGAAAAGAAGAGACGAGAACATCTCTCTTAATCCAAATTAAATAGAGAGGATAGCTAAAGAAATATTCTTTACGTGTATATCCTAGTAGGACCTCTTTCCTGAACTAATGGTTTATTCCGTGTCTTGTCACAAATGTTTTAAAAATACAACGGTTAGTTTTTATTATTTTTTCAAACTACTCGCTTTCAATTCATTTCATGGATTCGGCTCTCTATGTCATTGCTATGATCTTGGAATAATTTTATCTAAGCAACCTGAAACGGCGCTTTTGGTCGCAACCTTTCAGGCTGCAGCGGGGCCCTCCTCCTTTCTCAACCGGGCTTGGGACCGGCTATAGCGGAGTTCCCCCCCCCCCCCCTTTTTATGCGGCTTCCCTAAAAAATACCAAGTTAAAAATCAACTATTTAATGCTAGTCTTCATCCTATAGACTGTACATAAGGAAGGTCTACACACTTAACGCGTCTTAAATTAATTTGTCATCTTTCTATGGCTCTCATCTATTAAAATGGACTAGTTGTTTTTTTTTATTTTTGGTTGGTCTCTTATCCAATTGTTCCGTTTCGTAACCTCATAAGGGCATTCCCAGGTGCTCTGAAGGAGCGAAACCAGGTTGGAAACTATATTTTTTCCGAATTGATGTCTTCTCCTTTATTCTACCCCTTGCTCCCTTGATGTTTAAGTGAAGCTATTCGTGGATACATTTCATTCAGTTCCCTAGAGTCGTAAGGGCTTCTTTTTCTGCTAGTTCCTAAACGGAACTAATATCCGTGAAATTGATGTATCCCTTACAAGGGTTACTGAGAAAAACGGTATTTCTATTTAGATCACGAGGGTAAGACTACTTTGTTACAGGTAAAGAACAAAGGATGTAGTAGTCTTCTTTTCAGGAGCTATCTAACCACTCCCCAAAATACTTAAATTGGATGCGCATTTGCCCATTCATGGGAACGAAAAAAGGGTTATTTGTAATTCTGTTCATTTGACTTTGGGCTACCTACACAGCTATAATCTTTAGTTGGTATGAGCTACCTACTTAAGAACAACATCAAACGTTCTTTAGAAGGCAGTTTATGTAACACAGTTGAGCCCGCCAAAGGAAGGAAGACAAAAAGTTACATCACTCCATTATTCATAGTGAGGACGCCTTAGGAGCACTACCCGCGACCCTCTTCGAGACCGCAGCTTCGATCCACAGGTGGCCGAAGGAGACTATAGCTCCTGCATCGTGCCTCGCATTGAGTGGAGACGCCTTGGGATACTCCAGGGGATTCCGAGTCAGAGGGGTCAGAATACAGGAAGCTAGTAGTGAGACACAAAATTCGATTCGGCCTCCACAACATGGACCAGCTTTACCGCTTAGAACTTAAAAAAAGGATCGAGAAGACAGCATGAACGCTGCGGGAATCAAATGCTGTTATCATCCGGCATCAGAAAACATATGATCTAAGTAAATGAGATGGTATACGAAAGCTTGGAAATGTTGTCATCTCCGAATCGTATTTTGTGTCTCACTACAAGCTTCCTGTATTCTGACCCTTCCGACTCGGCATCCCTTGGAGTATCCCAAGGCGTCTCCACTCATCGCGAGGCACAATGCTGGAGGTATAGTACCTTTGGCAACCTGTGGATTGAAGCTACGGTCTCGAAGAGGGTCGCGTGTAGTGCTCCCAAGGCGTCCTCAGTATGAACACTCAATAAATGTAAGTTTTTATCTTCCTTGATTTGGTGGGCTTAACTGTGTTACGTGAACTGCCTTTCGAATATGGTTTGTTGTAGTTCTTCGGTAGGTGGCTCATACTTCCTCAATAGCTTGAGGAGAGGATTGCCGGAATCACGGTTGATTTAGGTGAACATTTTACATTTGGAGTTTAAGTGTCCGTAGCTCATCGTTGCCGCATTTCTGCGTACCGTTCTCTGGGGCTTAGAGCAATTAAGGTGGGAGTACTATCATAATCAGAGATGAAAAGAAGAGACGAGAACATCTCTCTTAATCCAAATTAAATAGAGAGGATAGCTAAAGAAATATTCTTTACGTGTATATCCTAGTAGGACCTCTTTCCTGAACTAATGGTTTATTCCGTGTCTTGTCACAAATGTTTTAAAAATACAACGGTTAGTTTTTTATTTTTTTTCAAACTACTCGCTTTCAATTCATTTCATGGATTCGGCTCTCTATGTCATTGCTATGATCTTGGAATAATTTTATCTAAGCAACCTGAAACGGCGCTTTTGGTCGCAACCTTTCAGGCTGCAGCGGGGCCCTCCTCCTTTCTCAACCGGGCTTGGGACCGGCTATGGCGGAGTTCCCCCCCCCTCCTTTTTATGCGGCTTCCCTAAAAAATACCAAGTTAAAAATCAACTATTTAATGCTAGTCTTCATCCTATAACTGTACATAAGGAAGGTCTACACACTTAACGCGTCTTAAATTAATTTGTCATCTTTCTATGGCTCTCATCTAAAATGGACTAGTTGTTTTTTTATTTTTGGTTGGTCTCTTATCCAATTGTTCCGTTTCGTAACCTCATAAGGGCATTCCCAGGTGCTCTGAAGGAGCGAAACCAGGTTGGAAACTACTATATTTTTCCGAATTGATGTCTTCTCCTTTATTCTACCCCTTGCTACCAGGGGACACCATGTGCCTTGTGTTTAAGTGAAGCTATTCGTGGATACATTTCATTCAGCCCTTTCCCTAGAGTCGTAAGGGCTTCCTTTCTTTTTCTGCTAGTTCCTAAACGGAACTAATATCCGTGAAATTGATGTATCCCTTACAAGGGTTACTGAGAAAAACGGTATTTCTATTTAGATCACGAGGGTAAGACTACTTTGTTACAGGTAAAGAACAAAGGATGTAGTAGCAGTCTTCTTTTCAGGAGCTATCTATCCACTCCCCAAAATACTTAAATTGGATGCGCATTTGCCCATTCATGGGAACGAAAAAAGGGTTATTTGTATTTTCTGTTCATTTGACTTTGGGCTACCTACAACAGCTATAATCTTTAGTTGGTATGAGCTACCTACTTAAGAACAAACATCAAACGTTCTTTAGAAGGCAGTTTATGTAACACAGTTGAGCCCGCCCAAGGAAGGAAGACAAAAAGTTACATCACTCCATTATTCATAGATGAGGACGCCTTCCCTCTTCGAGACCACAGCTTTCGAGCCACAGGTGGCCGAAGGAGATATAGCTCCTGC